>OZ005658.1:108419994-109019994 GCA_963930645.1 Salticus scenicus | reverse complement strand
CACTTCTAATAATTCATTTGCTAGCAAATCCGTGCGAAATTTTCGCACTTTATTTATCTCTTCGTTAACTTTACAATTTAAAATTATTACTATTATTTTATATACGTCATTTTTTCATATGCATGAGCAAATTTAATATTTTATAATTTTTTTTTTTTTTTTCCAAATGAAAGCATATTTCATTTCATATGCTGGAAAAAAAAAATGGCAGCAATTAAAAATTTAAATGTCTATTTTTAAAGCTGTTATTATCATGTTTTAATTATTTTTAAAAAATCTAATCAAAAATTCGTTACAAATAAGGTACCAAATGAAAGGGGCGATTTTTCTGAATCTATCGGATTAAACAGCTTATCGATCGGGCAATTATATTTTTTTTAAACTAACTGAAGTATGAAAGTTAGGTGGCAACTTGCGTTCACACACAGGCAGAGTTCAAGGAAACATTTTAAGCCTATCTCTTAAGCTTAAAGCGTGACAGACTCAGGCACTGATGAGCGTAACTATATATGCTGATAATTTAAATTTAAAAAAAAAAAAAAAATATTCCGGTTCAGTCAGAAGAACAATTTGATTTCTTTTTAACACTTTCCAACAAGATTTAAAAGTGTTCATGATTTCGGTTTGTCTGTGTGCTTGTCCGTCTATCTGTCGTATGTCTGCCTGTCCGTCTGCCTGTTTGTCTGACTATCTGTGCTCTAACTCCGGTAAATATTCATGAAATTTCTTGAAACTGATATTTTATTCAAGTTCACTATTGGATGTTTCGTAGGGAAAATGGAATAAATATCTCTACTAGTTTATGTACAGGGCACCCGAAAGTATTTCAAAGCATTGTGTTCTATGAGAGGTGTTTCTATAAACTAAATTTTAATAACCTTACTTTGCACAAATCTTAATGACACTGAAATACTTTATTCATATGCACAAAAGAATGCTTTCCATTTAATATTGCACGATTAACATTATTATTTACACCGCCACACAAAAATATTCAGTTACATTAATGGCCATTGTTGCAAATTTGCTAGAATTACATTTTCATCTACATTAAGCTTTTTTAACACTTTCTAACAATTTTTATGCATGGATATTATTTGAATTAGTGCATTTGTCTGTCCGACTGCCCGCCTCCAGTGTCGGTAAATATTTTCAGAATTTCTTCAAAATGATATGTAAGTTCACTATGGAATGTTTCCTATTTAATATGTCATTAATCAGTCCTGTACAACTGGTTTGTGTACAGGGCATCCAAAACAATATCAATGCGTTACGCTTTAGTCTGTCTGTTTGCCTTTCTGTCCTTCTGTCTGCCCATTGTGTGATAACATAAGCAAAACGTTGTGTGATAACAAACAATGCACAGTTGGAAAATGTTAATAATCAATGTGCACCGCATGATTTATCGTTCTTTTTTTTCTTCAAACGGCTGCTATTTTTTTAAACAAGATGGCGAATAGAAACGATTGATAAACTCGGTTGATATATTGTTATGGGTTGTGTAAGATACAAGATCCATATATAATTAATCTGACAGTGCTCATAGTGTTATATAGCGCGATCTAGCGGGGAAAAAAACTAGTTTGAAAAGTCACCGCTAGGGAAAATATGACGCTAAGTATTGCTTTTGTCCCCATTTATTTTGAAATTGGAAACACCACGCTATTTTGCCACACTTTTCCATTGTTTTTAAAAATTCTCTTTTCTATTATACAGCGCCACATATTCCCCCAATGGTGACTTTTGGAAGCTTTTTTTTTTTTTTTTTTTTTTTTCCCGTAGAATCCTTTGTCTACCGTCTTGTTTAATATAACTACAAAATCTGGCATCATTTCCGCAAATAGATCGCAACAGAACACTCTGAGCACTGTCAGTTTAATTATGGCTACTTTGTCTTACTGAGTTTCAAGGATAACGATTCATAAATACTTTTTTTATGTGAGTTTAAAATTCCTAAAATTCCATTTTTAATTGAAAAGGAGGATTGACTTGAAAAATAAACTTGGTTTTGACCTTGATAAGGATTATGTATAAACGAAGTTTCAAGCAAATCGATTCACAATTACGTTATTTCTAAGAGTTTTTTATTTTCAACTCGTCGTCATTTTTTATTGAAATAAGATGGTGGATCATGTTAGCCAACGATCTCATCCACGATAATTTTAAAATAAATCCACTGTACTACTTTGATTCGAATTAATTCAGTATTTCGAATGATTGGTTGGTTGATTCGGTTTTAAAGTCGCACTAGTAATGCGCTATGGGTAATTGGCAATGGTCTGGGACGCATCCTTAAGGATGGTCCGGATATATGCCATCACAATTTTGATCCTCCATGGAGGAGATCACCTCCATGGAGGAGATCAGTACTTCGGAAATTATCGTGATGGGCAAATTTTCGAAGGACTCCATCATGAAACAAGATGGTGATCAAGTTGGCCAAGACATTTCTAAGATTCTATTATGGACTATCCAAGGTATTTCTAAGAAAAATCTACTGTCCAACTTTGGCTCAAATTAAGTATTTCGAAAGTTATCGTGATGGCAAATTTTCAAATGGCTGCTTGATTTCAAAAGGCAGCCATTTTGGAATAAAGTTGATTAATAAACGTGGCCGAAGTTTTGAAATGGGCTATGTATTTATCCAGCGTTAAACAAATCCTTTCTTAAATACGCTTTTTGAGGTGTGAGTTTCAAACTTCCGAGTGACTGTCACTTGAAAACAAAATGGCGGATCAAGTGTTTCAACAAACTCAACTCATCCAAAATGTACCTGATATATGTTCACTGTATAGAACTTTGGTTCGAATTTATTATTTCAGAAGTTATCATGATGGCAATTTTTCTATTATATATATATATATATATATAATCTAATATGCGTAATAATACATACATATATAATCTAATATAGATAATATACATTATCTTTTCATAAATTACAAGACATTTTCGACAGTTTGTCAAATACATCAAGAACTAGTTGGCGAAATATCTTAAAACTTCAGGAGTGTAAAAAACGGGTTATTTTTCATATATTTCAGCGAACATTTTGCCCCTCGAAAGAAAAAAAAAAAAAAAGACTAGTATGAAAAAAAAAAAAAACGAAGATTTAAGATTGCCCTGTAAAAAGGAATGCTTTAAATGCGTGCTGTCTGTAGCATGGGATTACGAGTCAACTTCCAATTATATGTATTCACTAGCAGGCTTTGCCCTCTTCGCTGGACATAATACTTAAATGAATTGTCAAAATCCTATATCATCATTAATTAACCTGAGTTAAAGCTCCCGCTGTGTTCGGTAGAGATTTTCTCGCTCGCAACGTGAGGAATCCATGTCCCCACTAACTTCGGCAGCAACTTACCCGATTCTTACTTCTCGTCCCCCAGTGGCTAAGTTCGAAGTTTTGCGAAGTCTCACCAAAGTACAAAATGCATACACCTAATCAACATCCAAACACCAAAGTTCGCCATTCTAAGGTAATTTAAGGCGAATTCAAACGGGAAAACGTGTTTTTACACGCGTTTATAGCCCCTACTCGACCTCAAGGGGTTAATGGGGGAATTTCGTAAAATCCCGGTACAATAAGTGTCGGATACATATTATAAACAATTTACGCACCAAATTTCGTGACCGCAGATCCTATAGATTTCCCACGACAAATTTAGCGCTAAAAGAGGGGGGTCTTGAATTTACTACTTCGTAACCCCCCCTCCCCCCCCCCAAAAAAAAAATAGTTATAATAATCACAAAAATACGAAAATGTGTTTTTGGAAATAACCTAAAGAAGACACATCGCTGTTTTCAATACCTTTGTAACATCTTTAGTAGAGTTCTACTAAAAAATCCGGAATTTCTGAAATTTCCCCCCGAAAAACGATTTTTCCCTTCTCTCCTTTAAGAATCTAGAATTCTAAAATCATACATAATGTTTTATTTATACGCAAGTCTAATCTCACCATGTACAATTTCTTCACCGTGAAGTAATTTGGGGCCGAGTTATGCTTACAAACTTTTATTGCTTCCTGCCTTCCAGGGGAAAAAGGGGGGGGGGGGGGGGATTTCGATAAATCCTGTTTCTTTAGGTGTCGGATACATATAAACAATCCAAGCACCAAACTTCGTGACCGCAGTTCTCATAAATTTTCCAGGACAAATTTAGCGCTAGGGTGTCTCCCTTTGTAACACATACACTCCGCCCCCCCCCCAAAAAAAAAAAAAATATATATATATATATATATATATATATAATAATAGCAGATCACAAAAAATCAAAAACGTGTTTTAGAAACATCCTAAAGAAGTCGCATTGCCGTTTTCAACATCTTTGTTCCATTTTTGGCAGAGTTTTACTCAAAAATCCAGAATTTGCAAAATTTCCCGCCCAAAATGGATTTCCCCTATCCCTCCCCTTAAAATTCGACATTTCCTAAATCGCAGATAGTGTTTTAATTGTACTAATGTGTAGTCTCTCCTTGTGCAATTTCTCCACTGCGAAGTAATTTGGAGCCGAGTTATGTTTACAAAGGTGCTTTTGCCTTCTGTCCCCCCTTGGGGGGGAACAGGGGTAATATTGGTGTCGGATATATACAAACAATCTAAGCGCCAAAATTCGTAACCGCACCTCCCATAGATTTCTCAAGACAAATTTAGCGATAAAAAGGGTGTCTCGAATTTGCCCCCTCGTAACACCCCTCCCCCCCAAAAAATAAAATAAATAAATAAATAAAAACCCACAAATGACAAAAAAACAAAAATGTGTTTTTGGAAATATCCTAAGGAAGTCGCATAGGCTTTTTTCAATATCTTTGTTTCATTTTTGGTAGAGTTCTACTAAAAATTCAGGAATTTTTTATATTTACCGCCAAAAATTGATTTCCCTCCTCCCTTTCCTTAAAAATCGAAAATTCCTAGATCGCAGATAATGTTTTATTTGTACTCATGTCTAGTCTCCCCATGTGAAATTTCTTTACTTTGAAGTAATTAGGAGCCGAGTTATGTTTACAAACGTGCCCCCGCCCAGGGGAGAAAGGAGAGTAATATCGGAAAAGTTGATAGATATAATTTTAAGTTGGGTAAAGACCTAAATTCCTGCGAAGCGCCGTTGAATTCCGCCCAGCTGTTCTCAAGTGATACCCGAACAAATGTTTTTTTTTTTTTTTTGTCTTTTGCCCCTCCCCCCCCCTCCCCCCGCCTCCGAATTTCTGAAAAGTTGATAGATATAATTTTAAGTTGGGTAAAGGCCTAAATTCCTGCCAAGCGCCGTTGAATTACGTCCAGCCGGTCACAAGTGATGCCCGGACAAAAATAGTGTAACAGACATACGGGCACCATGACACACACACACACAGGCAAAATTTTCTGAAGTCATTTCCGGCTTTCATGGTGTGTGAAACGTGAAGATATCACAATTATTTTTTATTCTGACAAATTTACAGAGTGATGTCCGGACAAAAATAGTGTTACAGACATACGGACACCATGACACACACACACACACACAGGCAAATTTTTCTGAAGTCATTTTCGGCTTTCATGGGGTGTGAAACGTGAAGATATCGCAAAATTTTTTGATTCCGACAAATTTACAGACAAAAGTCTGATTTTATTATAGATTTGCATGAGACTAGCGCATATATTCATGGCTATATAAAGGTTTCTTAAAAAGATTGCAAAAACTTTCTTTAGAAAATCTGATGTGGACATCACATGACTTTTGTATAATATACATAATTTTACAAAAACATTGACATTTTTGTGCGAGGAAACTGGTTTAACTGAGGTAACAGGCAGGTTCCAATCCATGAAAATTCCTAAAACATGTCAAGAAAATTATTATTTTGACCACAAAGGTTACGATAAAAGGATTAGAAACGCCGCAGAGAACGAATATCACTTGTTTAGGAATAGTATTCCACAGCCTGTTGCAGAATTCTCCTAGGCAAATGTACAACTTAAAGTTCAATGGAATTCACTGTGTAGATGGCCTACTTTTGTTCTCTTTGAAGAAATTTAGTGGCAAAAAACGATATATTATACCGAAAAAAAAAAAAAAAAAAAAAATCTCCGTTAAAACTGAGAAAGGGCTTACTGATTTTGACGACCCTGAATTACAATTTTCCTGCAAACTTAGCTAATCTCGCACAGTCGCCAACGCAGATTTTGATCTTTGTGTCAATTTGAAGACTTGGCAACCAAATTTATCAAAAAACTGTAGTTTAGGGTTGCCAAAGTTTGGAATTCTAACTTCAATAAGAACAGAGTTCTGAGGTGTTCCGAAATGACTCATTGGTTTCTACCGCAGAACTCGTCCTCGAAAACTTTATAAACTCATTTACGAGAATACAAAAGAGAAATATCGTTATTGATGAATGTAAACTAGAACCTAGCACCTGCCTATTTCTTTACGTACTACTTTCTACAGTGTATTACACTAAAAGTGGAAAGAGATAGCAATATTTTAACTTCCACGAAGATGGGCGTTAGCAGCAAACTTTGCGCCTTAGCGTCAAATTCAGCAATTTGGCACCCAAATTTGGAAAAAAGTTATAGTTTCAAAGTTTGGAATCTCCAACTTCAATAGGAGCCGAGTTCTGGAATTTTCAGGAATGATTTTTATTGTTTTCTAGCGCAGAACTACCTCAAAAATTCTATAAAACACTGACAAAACTCTCGATGAATTCAAATTCAATTCCGACCTCTAATCAAGTAGTTAATCATTGTTCCTAAATTAGCGAAATTCTTGCTCTGTTTTATGCTTAACGTTGTTTACTTGACTTTTGTTGTAAGAATAATTGTTTTGTTGGATCTTTTCGGGAATATTCCTTGATTATTGATTTTTGTGGTACAAGGACAGTACAATTCAGCTGTTTCCAGAATATTAATTAAATAAAGTGCATTCGTCAATTTGAATATACTTATGTCTTTATGAACTATTTTCCAAACGCAAAAATGTCGAAAACTTTCATAAAAAAAATTATCGTTTTTAGCTCTATCATTAGCACCTTTTGAAATCTCTATGACAGTAGTTCATATATATCAGCCAAAAATTCTGAATTTTTGCTCAGTATGCATATAGTTTTCGTAAATATCTCTAAAATAGAAAGTCACAGAAAGTCCAAAAAGGGATATGCACAATAAGATGTTACAACAAATCAACTTACGAATTCGTAAGTTCTACGTCCAACCATTTTCGAGTTATGCAAGATACACCCACACATACATGCGTACATTTAGATCTCTCAAAAAATCGTATAAAATCGTAGCTATCTCTAAAAGGCTAATCTCTAAAATCGTAGCTATCTCTTATCAAAACCAAAGTTGGAAGTGTACAACAAGACGTTATGACAATCACAAATATCAGTTTACAATCACAAAAATAAATTTACAACATTCTGCGACCATTCGCTTTTTAGGTAATCGGGATAAAAGATCCGCTATGCAAATGGATATTAATACTTACTTATTTTTTGGTCTAAAAAAAAAAAAATATTTTTCCTTTCATTACCTTTATCTTTAGATAAACTTCTGAGTATAGGAACTTGCGTCTCAATAATCGCTTCTATTATTTCAGGGTCATCTTCCTCTTTAGCTTTTTCCTCATCTTCATCTTCAGCCTCAGCCTCTTCTTCTTCCGCTTCTTCACCTTCATCTTTCTCACCTGTCTTCATAGGTATGCAGCGGCCCTAAGAGGAAATAACAATAATTTTTTGACAGTTTTAATAATTTGATATTTTCTCCCCTTTACTTGAAAATTCCTCACACCCAGAGAAAAGTTTTGTTGGTTTAACAAAATTTGGTTAGTCGAACAAAATACTTCTTGTTTACATGCATTCATGTGGACTTTATGCACCATGCGTTATTACAGATTGTAAAAGTTTTTACGCCAATCGTTGAGCTTGAAATTTTGCTTACTGCTGTATCAGCCAATACCAGTCTCTTAAATCCAACGAGATATATAAAGTAGAGTGATAAATGGTAACCCTTGAGAAGGTCCAAGATGAGTCATGTGACATGCTCTCCTTGCACCTGCGTATCCGGTGGTTTCCTTGGTAACAGCTTATTTTCAGTAAATTTCTATGGCAAAGGTTTGGAGATTGTTCTTCGTATAAGTCATAACAGCCAATGTTTTTGTTTACTTATCTAGTTTAATATTCTTTTGTTCTAAATCATTTTAATTTTGATTTTACTTCTTTTTTATTTCGTGTAGTTGAGCTTTAACCGACAAAATGCTTGAAAATAGTTGAAAAATTATTATTTGTCGTTAAATTTAGCTCTTTAAAAGTTTAAATTTTCTTTTATAAACACTTTTAAACTTTGTCGGGAAAAGATGAAAAAAAAAGGTATTTTATTATTTTTTTGAATGTGAAATATGTGTAAAATTATTCTAAAAACAATTTATTTCGGTCATAGGACTGTCATGTTGCCTAAAAATAATGATAATTTGCCGAACTGATATTTTAAATACTAAAATAGCGATAAAGAGCCAAACACAGCAAGCTATTGGAGCATGTCACGTGATTCATCTTGAACCACGGAAAGCTAATCCTTCATCCATTAAATCAGCACTCTAATTTACATATCTCATTGCTTAAATCGTTAAATACTCGGAACCGTTGCCACTGGTACATAAGTTGCATGGGAATTTTGTTTATATTAATAAAACAATTTAAACTTTTTTTTCCATTCTAAAAATCCCTTCCATGGAGGATCAAAATTGTGATGGCATGTCTCCGGACCACCTCTAGGGGTGTGTCCCAGACCGTCGCCAATTGCCCATCTGCGCAGCACTTTAACTAATTTCCCTACTACAAGTAATCATAACTTTTGAAGTCGCCGCAAAATAAATAAAATTTGATTATTTTACCCTGTTTTTATTAACTCGCTTTTTGTTTATTTGTTTATCCAGTTTCCAGTACAAATCTTGCAATGGATTTTTAACTAACTTCCCGACCAGCTTGACATTTGAAACTTTTAGAATAGCTCAGAACACGATGACAACACAATACCTCGAAACCCGATTTTCGGATTTTTTATTAGTTTTCTTGTAATTAATTAAAATATGAAAATAATAACCTCCTAATAGCTTTAAAAATAGCCATTCAAATATTAGCTATAATTTAATTGGTGCCAAAAAAAAAAAAAAAATACAAATTCATTTTCTTTCGACATAAAAATAAATACATTTAATTAAACGTGCACGGTAAAAAACTGTAAAAAGTTAAATTATGCATCTCACAAAAATTGACGTCATTATCACTTTAAACATTTTATACACATTGATAAAGTACTAATGTAGTTCTATAGCTAAGATTCAACAGAAAATTTAAAAATATGGTATATCAAAAGTTTTTTTATTTTATAATTAGTATGGTTATTATTATTATTTAATAAATATACAAATTATAGTAAAATTATACTTTCATTCTAATAAATAAATAAAATAAATAAATAAATAATTTTTATAAAATAATTTAGCAACATTTTTTGTGTCTTCGTAACAGAGTGAAAAAAGCAACAAAATGACTTCGATGAAACACACTTTTAGTTTTGTTTTGGGTGTATGAAATAAAAGAAGAGAAATTTCACAAGCGATTTTTGATTTATAGTTTTATTTTTTTTCTATTGATTACTTTTCGATTGAAAAATCGACCGATTGCAATCCCATTATATACATATATTGTTGTAACGAATTAAATATCTTTCCTGCATGAAGTATTATGCTGTTCCAGTAAGAATAGATTTATAGTCAAATTGGAAAGAAATGGCACTAAATTCACGTCCATTAAGATCAGCCTTGGCAAAAAAACGTGCTGGCTTGGTGACGAATTCGGTGACTTGGCGAAAAGTTTTAGTTTACTATTCCCGAAGCTCTAGATTCAAAAGGAGCTGAGTTCTGAAATTTTCAAATGAATTTTAGCACCGAATTAACTAGAACCGTCTCTAAAATCCAGCACCTGACGCCAGTTATCTATAATCTGCATAGATTAAATGAAGATCAGCTGTCAGCAGTACAAGATCTAATGAATTAATTCGAAAACATTTTATCGAGACATAAAAAAGGTTGTCAGATACTGCAAAATTATACAGCATGGAATTAATACGACTACTTATCATTTAGTAGGATGAAATTCAAGAACTGATAAAGGAAATGAAAATAAGCGGTGTCATCGAAGAGTCAAAAAGTCCCTAAGCTTCGTTAAGAAATAGGGCGGAAAAACACGTTTCTGCGTCAGTTATAGAAAGCTAAACATAACGAAGAAAGATGGTTACCCTTTGCCCCATATTGATGACACTTTAGATGCTCTGGATAGTGGCCAGTAATTCTCCACATTGAAACTAAAAAGTGGATACTGGCAAGTTGATGGATGGATGGATGGTTGGGTTTTACGTCGCTCTAGTGCTGCGCAGATGGGCAATTGGCGACGGTCTGGGACACACCCCTAGAGGTGGTCCAGAGACATGCCATCACAATTGTGATCCTCTACGGAAGGGATGGCTCTCCCGCTTCGATGACCCTTAGAGGTATAATTTTTGATTGGAACATGGAGGACATTGCGGCCACGACAGATTTTACGTGCAGAAGCCACCATTAGTGTACACGGCGGTCTTTGGCCGGCTCGAGTACCGAACCCGCAATTTTCCGATTACGAGACCAGCGCTCTACCGACTGGGCTACCGCGGCGGCCCTACTGGCAAGTTGAAATCCAACCCGAAGATAGGGAAAAGCCAATCTTCACCAACAAACAAGGACTTCGGCAATTTAGAGTGATGCCTTTTGGATTGTGCAACGCTCCTGAGTATTTGAGAGACTAATAAAAACTATATTGCGTGTACTCTGTTCTGAAGCCTTTTTAGTTTATTTGGATATTATCATATTAAACAGAAGTTTTAACAATGCTTAAACAATATCCGACAAGTATTCTAAAGATTACAATTACAAAATGTAAATATGAAATTACTAAGTACTAAAAAGTGTAAACTTTTCAGAAAGAAAGTCTCTTATCTTGGGCATATTATTTCAGTTAAAGAAATCAGAACTGATTCAAAGAAAATTATATTAGTAATTGATTTGCTTCTCGCGAACATAATGCAGGAACTTAAATTTTTATTTAGACTCTGCACATAATACAGACGCTTCGTCAAAAATGTGTCAGCAATAGCAAGATGTCTTCATCAACTAACTGAAGTCAAACGTGTGGTCGACTGGACGGATGAACTGAAAAAAATTTTAACTATTTAAATCGCTGCGTGCAGAAAGGGCTCCAGTCCTTAAAACCACTTTTTGAGGGGGGGAAAAAACTGAAAAAAATTTTTTTTACTTATGATCTAGTACATAAGAAAGTTGTCTGAGATCTTTTTTAATTTAATGTACAAAATTTAGGTCATAGAGAAATTAATCAAGACCCTAGACTGAAGTCCTTTCTGCACACATGTAGAAAAGACGTGGATTTCTCTCAATTTTCTATTATCTTTTAAAAAGTAATCTCAAATATTCATCTTTATTTGTGCATGAATGCTGTATTTCAAAGATTAAAACATTTCTTTAACATATTTAGGCCACAAGAAAAAATTTAAGAGTCTGGACTGAAGCCGTTTTTGCATACAGTCAGTAACAAACGTGTCCGAACACTAGCAAAAATTCCTATGTAAAAAAAGTACACTTCATACGGTTTTGTTAAATAAATCCTTATCGAATCATGTTCTTACACTGACTAAGAACAGGATTCGACAAGGATTTATTTAACAAAACCGTATGATGTGTACTTTTTTTACATAGGAATTTTTGCTAGTGTTCGGACACTTTTGTTACCGACTGTAGAATTACATTCAAAAACTATGCATTTTAACTTTATTTCAATTTACACCAAAAGAAATTAAAATATGTAATTTCTTAAGTAATACCTGATACAAAATAGCTTTTCGGTAATGACACCATCCCTCAACACCTTCTGAAAACAAATTTTTAATTGACTTTGACTCAAATTTTGTATTTAGAACGATTTCGTTTGCATCTTTTTCTTCCTCCTCATCTTCTTCTTCTTCATCATCTTTTTCAGCTAAAAATTAAATTACTATTTGAATATAAAGTTAGATATTCATTAAAAAAAACTCCCGACGATTTTAAAAATTATTTAAACATTTAAGAACAATAATTCTTATTGATAGGCCGTGATTTGCGTATAGGAATAAGAAGTGAGTGCTTCTCTTCGAAATTTTTGACTGCGCCTCTACCGTCGTCAGCAAAAGTATCCGAGAACTACCAAAAATTCCTATGTAAAAAAGGTACACTTATTGAAAAAGGTTAAGTTATTGGAAATTTACGAATTTCTTAACATGGCAAAACAGAGCAAAATTTCACATAAACGTCAATCTTGAGGGATATTTTCACCGTAAAGACGTGAAACCAATTTCGAAATATTATTTAGGATACTGGCATGAATATCACCGACTATGATTTTTCCAATTTAAAAAATTCGTAAGTTATTTGGAATTTACGATTTACTTAACATGTCAGAATAAGGCAAAATTGAGCATAAACTTCCATTTTGAGGATCATAAATACAGTAGACAACTTCAAAATTACATTTATGATATTTGTTTGAACATGATTGAATACAAATACTCTAATAGGAAAATTTCGTAAATTATTCGTAATTTACGATTTTATCAACATAGCGAAATTGTAAATTTTTCATTAAATATGAATTTTGAGGATTATTGCATTGGAAATAGTAGCATGAATACTTAAAAACGGAATTGACACTGATAAAATAAATTAATAGATTGAATACGGTAAATATATCGAAGTGAACGGTGGATAGCCTATTAGGCGGAGATTTCATTCAGTCACTGTATCAAGCTTTGGTCAAATTCATTTCTTTTAACATGATTATAATTTGTCTCGCACTAGAAATTTATGAGAACATAAATATGATGGGGAACTGGGCAGAGTCCACCTATGCCAACTAGTTTTATATAGGAATTTTTGCTAGTGCTCGGATACTTTTGCTTCCGACTGTTTAACTGCTAGAAGCACGATATATGGTTGAGGTGATGTTATCAAATGCAACAAACGTGAAAGTTATTTTCATTGCTTAGAAATGACGTTCACCTGTTATATTTGCGTTTATAGACGCGATAACTTTGTCAACAGATATTATGTGAAAATGCCGAGTGGGTAATCACAATCAGCCAGAGTCGCTCAGCAGTAAGGCATCATCCACAGCAAGTGGAGTGCTCGCGTTCGCTCTGGCCTTTTTCACATTGTTGGAATAAAAATTCAACCTTACGCACTCCATCTCTAAATAAAAGTCATTTTCATTGTCTAATTATCAAGAGTCACATCCGAATGTTTTCATCCGAAAATTCTGACTATGAAAAATTAACACTCGTACTCGGCAATATCTTCAGTGATTGCATTAAAAATACTTAACTGTGAAAAACTCGTTCACAAGCGCTTTAGAGACCAATAATACTTTTATTTCAGGTAGCAAATAAGATTATGTTTAATATGCAGTACCAGGCTGATGATGTCGCATTGAGTAGCTAATGGAAGTTAGCGCAGTCAGCATTTTCAAGAAAAGCGAACCGGCTAGTTGCGATTTAGATGTCAAAAGCAAAATTAAATAAATAAATAAATACATTCGATTTTTAGACAGTGAAATTGATTTTTGTCTGAAAGTAGAATAAAGCATAAAAGGGATCGCACACACAGAACATTTCTATTATTATTTCCATAATAAATTCTAAGTACAATCAAACATATTTGATGGTATAAAAACATGCGTATCCATTTAATATTTACAGTCGGTAACAAAAGTGTCCGAACACTAGCAAAAATTCCTATGTAAAAAAAGTACACTTCATACGGTTTTGTTAAATAAATCCTTGTCGAATCCTGTTCTTAGTCAGTGTAAGAACAGGATTCGATAAGGATTTATTTAACAAAACCGTTTGAAGTGTACTTTTTTTACATACGAATTTTCGCCAGTGTTCGGACACTTTTGTTACCGACTGTATGTACTTTTAACATTTATATATACATTCTATGAATTTATATTTCGTGCTACCTGTGACGTCAATTTTCTCGGCAAAAACTCAATTTTATACTGTTTCAATTTTATGCATCGTTTAAAAAAATAAACATTTTTTGGAAAAAAAAATTTCCAAAAATCAATTATTATTCAAACTGCTATAAATAAATAGAAAATTGACATAAAATAGAATTGTAAATTGTGCCTAAAAGTATAAATAAAATAAACTTCTTCGCCGGACAACACAAACACTACTATTACTCACAACCTTTGAAGTCGGAAGAAAATTTTAAAACATTTGATGATTTTTTAAAAAATTTCATTTGAGTGCTATGGCTACGTGGTTGTCTCCAGTGGTCTACAGTCGGCAGCAAAATTATTCGAACACTAGCAATAATTCATATGTAAGAAAAGTACACTTTATACTGTTTTGTTAAATAAATCCTTGTTGAATCATATTCTTTAGAGGGTGCTTACACTATATGTTCTATAATCTGACCCAGTTTCGAGTCAGTGGCTCCAGTAGATTTCGCTGTGCATTTATGAATCAGTGAGTAAGTGGAAGTACTCTTTCATATACAGAAAGAATAAAATTGATCGAATACTATATATTATAGTAACATCGACGTAGAGCGGTGGACATCCTTCGCAATTCGGAATATATGTTTTTTACGAAATTACAAGAGTTTTCATTGCGAACTTTTGCTGCTTGAGAAATTTTAATTATTTCATTTGAATCTAAGTAGCTTTCTGCTGTGTTTTACAGATGCCAAGATGAAATGTATACTTTGAATTTAATTTAATTTGTGTATTGAATATTATAAATAGTATCAATTTTTTTATTTAATTTTGCTCCGACTTCAAAATTATTATTAATAGTAGTACTATTTATGTTGTCTGGAGATGAAATTTGTTTTATACTTTTGGGCGCAATTTACAATTCCATTTCATGTCAATTTTCAATTTCTTTTTAGTAGTTTGAATAATGATTGCTTTTTGTAGTCGGTTCTATTTTTTAATAAAAAAAGTTCTTATTATTTTCTTTTCTGTGAAAATATATTCTTATTGAAGTAGGTAGGAAGACATTCGAAAGCGGCTTCATATATCGCTCCCGGCAAAATTGGCACAGCTAAAAAATGGCAATTTTGAGTTTACGTCACTAAAAAATGTGCATTAATTATCCCAATGTGCCCTAAAATCGTTACAGGCCAAAACATTCCAGCAAAAAAAAAAAAAAAAGTATAAAAATCTAATCATCCATTTAGAAGTTACAGATAAAAAAACAAATCCCCTCCCCCCTTCCAGAAACAACAAATAAATAAATAAACAGACAGCCAGACATCTTTTTAGGCTAAGACCTTCCTAACAACAAAAAGTATCAAAATTTGGGCTTCCGTTACGGAGTTACAGGTAGAGAAACGAAAGACAACCAAAAAAGCCTGAAAACAGACAGACAAACAAATTATTATTATTTTTTTTTTTTTTTTTTAATTCTAAAGATTTTATAAAGGAATTTTCCTCAGGTCAAGATTTTGAAACAAAAGTATCAAAAACGAAAAGTTAGAGATAGACAAAGAACATGAAAATAGACAGACATGCCTTTGAACAAAACACACTATTCTGCTTATAGTACAAATACGTAATATGAATTATTACACTATATCTGGAGAAACATATTTTTCTACAAGAAATACGAGTGAAAAGTGCTTACGTCCACTTCCAATTGTCATTTATAGCCTAGGGGTACACGAGTAAAAGTTAGCGACACAGGAAGTAATTTATCACGATCCATCATTTTCCCCCTCGACAGAGATTGAAAATAAAAGAAGATCGCAATATTTTTTTAATTTTTCGGCCGTTTTACAAAAAATTAAATGCATAAAAGTGAATAAAAGTGGTATGACACTAAACAAAAAAATTTTTTACATCTCTGAAGAGTTTTTCTTTTTAAATTTTCCTAATTGAACTAAAATTATCGATGTTTAAAGTAAAACATATGCAAATTCGCCCAGAATAAATTTAATTTAAATGTGTTAAAAATCATTTCTTCAAAAAAATAAAACTGTAGAAAGGTGTGAAAAGTTGTCCTCTACAACACTGACAAATATTTTGCAAATCTATTGGTTTTTTAATTAATTATTAAGGGACAAAATTTCCCCATAGGTTAACATGGAACCTTGAATATTCAAGATGGCGGGTATACAGCAACCTTAATGTTAACAGAATGTCTTTTCATACTAAATCAATGATGCTCCACAACTTTGTAATTCTTCTTATTTTCCCTGTCTTGTACAGTTTCCGAGATAGAAATGCTAACTTAGCTATTTTTCACCAGATTTTTTTACTGTAAGCAGTTGCATCTCGTAACGTATGGTCACTTTACTATACCTACATACCACTTTTATGACAGTAGCTTCAGCCGTTCAGCAGTTAAAAGAGTTGGAACAGTAAGCATCCTGTATTTTGTTTAGATTCTAAAGATATCGTAATGAGATCTATTTCAGACTCCCCCCCCCCAAAAAAAAACTAGTATGTTGTGGCCACCACAAGACTTTCTTCTATGTTTTCCTATACATATTCAATCAGTAACAATATTTAAAAAAAAAAAAAAGTACGATTTTTTTTCTAAGTTTTTTTTTTTTTTTTTTTTTTTTTTTTTTGTTAAAAGTAAAAAAAATCGATAACTTTGTTTTAAATTATCACAGATTTATAGTTCAACCATTCGTTTTAAAGGTATTGACGAGACCTTTCGAAAGATACCATCTTGAAAATTTATCCCCCCCGGGGGGGTACTTCCCCCCCCCCAGGGGGGGGGGAAGCGATGCCCCCCATGCACAAAATTTTTTTCCTAGTTACGTACTACTATTATCAATAATTCATATTAATTTTACAATCACAAGTGTAAAATAACTCTTATTATGCACATTTATACGAATTTTTGTCCTATTTTGCCATGTTAAAAATTTAGATAAAATGCTATCACCGCGCCTCCTGTTGAGCTATTGATCCCCAAATATAATCAGCACCAGTTTATGTCGGGGACCAACTAAATACCAAGTTTGGTAAAATTTCGTTTAAAAAAAAAAAAAAAAAAAAAAATACGATTTTTTTTCTAAGTTTTTTTTTTTTTTGTTAAAAGTAAAAAAAATCGATAACTTTGTTTTAAATTATCACAGATTTATGGTTCAACCATTCGTTTTAAAGGTATTGACGAGATCTTTCGAATGATACCCATCTTCAAAATTTATCCCCCCCGGGGGGGTACTTCCCACCCCCCAGGGGGGGAACCGATGCCCCCCCCATGCACAAATTTTTTTTCCTAGTTAACTACTACTATTATCAATAATTCATATTAATTTTACAATCACAAGTTTAAAATAACTCTCATTATGCCCATTTATACGGAATTTTGTCCTATGCTGCCATGTTAAAAATTTGCATAAAATGCGATCACAGCGCCACCTGTTGAGCTATTGATCCCCAAATCTAATGGGCACCAGTTCACGTCAGGGTGCAACTAAATACCAAGTTTGGTTAAATTTCATTCATTGAGATACAGCGTCCACAAAAAAATGATACAGACAGACAGACAGACATTTTTTAAAAACTATCAATTCGTGTTCAGGACATCCCAAAATGTGTAGATCCGTCAAAAAACGGAGGTCGAAAATTTTCGCGAATCCAATACTTTCTCTATATTACATATAGAAGAAAGTAAAAAAAGTATCAAAATCGGAGCATCCGTTAAGAAGTTATGAGTTAACAAACAAACAAAAAATAAATGAAATAAAATAAAATAAGAACGAAAAATCATACGTTACACATTGCAGTTGTATTATTACTTTCTTCTATATGTAATATAGAGAAAGTATTGGATTCGTAAAAATTTTCGACCTCGGGTTTTTGATGAATTTACACGTTTTGGGAGCTGTAGAACACGATTTGACCATTTTTAGAAAATGTCTGTCTGTGTGTGTGTGACAAAATTTTGTGGCAACTGTATCTCAAGAACTACTGCACAGAATTTCATACAAATTGGTATGTAGTTGCACCTTGACATAAATTAATACCTATCAACTTTTGGTAAAAATTGTCTTACAGGTTGCGTTGCCATCCCGCTTTTTCTAAATTTTTAACATGGTGATATAGGACAAAATTTTGTATAAATGTGCATAAAGAGAATTATTTTTTAGTAATCATTATGAAATTTACAAGAATTATTTATAATAGAGATAGTCAACTGGGAAAAAAATTTTGTATGCGTAGGAGCCTCGCCCCCCCCTGGGGGGGAAGTCCCCCCTCGAGGGTAGAAAATTTTCAAGATGGGTATCTTTCGAAATGTCTCGCCAGTACCTTTAAAACGAATGGTTGAACTATAAATCTGTGATGATTTAAAACAAAGTTATCGATTTTTTTTACTTTTAACGAAAAAAAAACTTAGAAAAAAAATCGTATATATATATATATATATTAAAGAAATTTAACCAGACTTGGTATTTAGTTGTCCCCTGACATAAACTGAGGCTGATTAGATTTGGGGATCAATCGCTCAACAGGTGGCGCTGTGATCGTATTTTTTCTAAATTTTTAACATGGCAGTATAGGAAAAAATTTCGTAAAAATGTACATAATGAGAGTTATTCTTAACCTGTGATTGTGAAATAAATATGAATTATTGATAATAGTAGTAGTTAATTAGGAAAAAAATTTGGGGCATCGCTTCCCCCCCCCCCTCCGGGGGGGGTGTAAATTTTCAAGATCGGTATCTTTCGAAAGGTCTCGTCAATACCTTTAAAACGAATGGTTGAACTATAAATATGTGGTAATTTAAAACAAAGTTATCGATTTTTTTTTACTTTTAATGAAAAAAAAACTGAAAAAAAATCGTTTTTTCTTTTCTTTTTTTTTTTTTTTTTTTTTTTTTTTTTAATATTGTTACTGCGTGAGTTTGTATAGGAAAATATAGAAGAAAGTCTTGTGGTTGCCACAACATACTAGTTTGACTTTCAATCTGAAAATTATTAATTAATCAAGGAGAAATGAAAAATCTAATTCCTAATATCGTAATAGAATATTTGTTTAACTAGTTAATCCTTATTTCATTTACCTGCACTTTTATAGAAACCAGAAGGAGCAATCCATGTTGTTGCAGTTATTCTTGCGATTTGGGCACGCAAATAATGAGCTTCCTTCCCTGGATAAAATACGCAACCTTTAATCTGAAAAGAACAATAATTCGTTTTTTTTTTCTGATTTTGTTTGTAAATACTTATTTATTTATACATGCATTTATTTACTGTAATCTTTCTGGCTTGGTAGCCGTGTTAGTAAGAAGCTGCCTTCTGGAACTCAATGTACCAAGTTCGAATTCTGGTTCAATCATGAACGTTTGTGGTGTCCTTAAATGTGCATACTTGCCAATATTCTAATTAATATTCCGTAGTTCTGTAAGCGCACTCTTTTTTTTTTTTTTTTTTTTTTCACACCAGTCTTTTTTTAGAGTTTTTTTCTTATTATTTAGTCGTACTTTGGAGATATTTACTCTAAAAATAGAGGTGTGGGGGAAAAATGGAGGGAGGGTAGACCTAATAGTGCTACGTAATATTAATTAGAATCTTGGCAGGTATGCATGTGATAAGAAATCAAACAGGTAAAACCTGTTAGTTTTGTATATGCTCTGCGTTGCTCAGTAAGGACTTAAAATTTAGGCTTAAGGGGGTCTTTAGATGACAAACTGATCTTCTTATTCTCGTCTTGAGGATATTTAACATTCGCTTGTAACCCGTACTCTGCCGGAGGTAAAATACAGAAGAAATCTGGTTTTCTAGGAAACTACTCGATCGATTTTGATAAAAACGTAGAGGTAACGTTTTTTCAGATGACAATTCGAATTGAATTTTTCCCATCTTCAAGAAAATTATCGTTCTCTGGTAATCCATATTTCACCCGGAATCAAAAATGGCAGAAATTTTAGTTATCTTAGAAACCACTTTACGATTTTCATCAAAATCAAGAATAAAAGCATTTAGAAATTGGAAATGTGTATGACTTGTTATTATATTTCCCTTCTCTGAAAAATGAACACATACATTGCTATAAATATCCAGTCATTAAAGAAATAGCATAATAATGATGATTTTGAAAAAATAAACACTCTATTTCAGGCTGTTTCAGAAAGGTTGGTTGGTTGAATGATGTTTACTGGTTCAAGGTCCGAATAAAGACATACTGCGCTAAACAAAGTTTCAGAAAGGATTCAACAACTTTGAACTTAGCAGCGAAAACAGTGAAAAACAGAAAGGTAAAACAAGTGGTATGTCGGATGGGCAAATCTGAAATTTGTTATACGCCTGTTTGCAGAAACAGTTCCAAGATTGGCTTATAGGTGGCACCACAAGCACATTAAGTTTTAACCCTTTGTAGCGCACTGTCCTCGCTGCGAGGACGCAATTATTAAGTTCCAACTGCAAAAAATAATCTCGGAAACTTTTTAAGCAAAATGTTACTTTTATAACATAGCAGAAAAGGTCTTCAGTTTCTTTTATTTCAATTTTGTCCGTGAATTCTGGTGGCAGTGCAATTTAAACGATCCCAATTACCTTGCGCCGCAAAGGGTTAAATAGTACAAAGGGGTGCAGAAAGTTTATTCGTCAGTCTGTTTCATTCCTGACACGTGTGAGGGAGCTTTATTAAATTAGTTATTGTAAGAAATTTAAAAACATCATGTCGTATTTCTTGGAGCAACGTGTTTTTATTGTATTGGAACATCACATATTATGCCGAAGTCCGACGATGACAAGTGAAACTTTAGAAAAAAATTAATGATAAAAAAAAATCCAGACCAGAAAAAAATTCATAATTTAGTCATATAGAAAAATCCAGATTTGTCCGTCCAACAAACCACTTGTTTCGCCTTTCTGCGTCTCTCTGTTTTGTATTGCAGTACTTACCAGCGTTCCCAACTTTTATAATTTATTCACGAGAATTTTTAGCCCCGCCTCTTTTTCATACCGTAAATTTTGAAAAATGATTTGCTTCTTATTTAATTCTTGACACATATTAAAGAGAAATAATCTACATAATTTCTGGTGTGAAAAAAAGGCGGGGCTAAAAATATTCGTGAATAAATTATAAAAATTGGGAACTCTGGTACTTATCAATATTACAGAGGTGATTTTTTAAAATAACAGTTTAAAAATGAAGCAAGAATCACGAAAAATATAATACACACGCATATAGAATCATAATATAAGTGTATTACAACAAAGAAATGGATTCTGCAGAATTTTTGTAATATATTAGGTCTTTGCATAGATTCGTGCGGTTTTTTATTGCTTCATTTCATAAAAATACATCAAATAAAATGACAATTTTTAATCAAAATACTCTCCATTACTTTCTACAACCTTTGCCCATTTTTCGGGTAACAGATGTATACCACGGCGATATAAGCTCTCGTCTTTGGAGGCAATAAAATGATCCGCGTCCGCACGAACTTTTGCAACGACCTAATATATTTATATAGATAGATATACACTACATATAGATATAAATATTAGGGTGTCCCTTAAATCAGGGGATTTTTTTTTCGATACGTATACTCTCTATTTTTTTTTTTTTTTTTTTTTTTTTCTATTTGACCCTAAACACTTTTTACCAATACATCAGCTCTCTAGGATAATGTTAACACACGCCGAATTGACGTGAAAATCCTAATATCATTAGGTTTTTCCCGTCAGCTAAAGAACTCATAAATTTCTCGTCGTAGGACAGATAAATGGTTAAATGGTTTTTTCATTTACGAAAAAATATTCAATTTCATTGGCCCTAATGGTTGGGTATACTATTTTCATGATCTACGATGAGAACCTCGTGAGTCCGAAAATCTACTCAAATAACGATGTTTATGTTTCTAGTTTTTATTTATTTATTTATTTTTTGCTGGATATGATTCATATTTTTCTTCAGCATTTTTCTCGAAAACTGTTTGTCGTAGAGATATAGTTCTTTGGGAAGTTTTTACGTACTTCAAGCGAGGAATCTGGCTGTGAAGATTCTGTATAGTACATATTTTATTAACATTGGGCATTATTTAACAGTATTAAATTAAATATTAAATATATTTGTAATGTGTTACACGTACCTGTGCTTCTAAATCTCCCATGAAAAACCGCTTAAGGTATCGAGCTTCTGAAATGTGTGAAGGTAGCATAAATGGTAAAATTCTCCACGGTTCTCCGACTGTAAAATAAATAACATTTAACACCAAAATCAATATTATTTGTATAACAGAAATGGCAACAGCTGAATAAAATCAAAAATGCTCTAGATCTGTAGTGTTAGCATCATAGACCATAAGAGTGGACGGGACAATGGCAACCTTTTTTGTGTAGCAAAAATCACTCATAAAAATGTCACGTGACACCATGAACTGTAGTAAGCCAAACTGGCCAAAATTGAAATTTTCTCGACTAGCTCTAAACACTGCTTTCTCTTACGCAGACAATATCCCCCCTCCTTTTTTTTTAAGTTCTTTTTTAATTTTTTTATGTTAGATTGTTTTAAATCTAAAAGAAATTTTATCGCATGCAATAGTGATAAAAATATTTTATAAAAATCCCTAAAAGTTATGTAAAATAAGGACTATATTTCATAGGTTTTTTTTTTTTTTTAATTATTATTATTTTTTAATTTTTAAGTAATTATTTTTGTAAAATGCATATAACTATTAAATTTAGTTGTTTTCAAATTAAATTAGTTTAAATATGTTATATCATACATTAATTTCAAGAAATTTCATGATTATTTATGGAAGTTAAAGCGAGTAAGACAGTCAGATAAACCGAACTCATAAACAATTTTGAACTTTGTTGGAAAATGTTAATAACAAGCTAAAAATAAATTTCGGCAGCTGTAGGATTTTACACAAGTTTTGCTTGCTGTATAATAATAATAAATATTTATATTTAAAACATAATATCGTCAATAACGCGATAAATGACAGAAAAGGTAATTTTTTACCTATCCGCGTTTGTAATGATCGATAGATGGCGCTTTTTCAGCTATTTTTGTTAGTAAATATAATAGCCACAAAATAATATACACAAAAAATAAAAATAAAATTCATTGAAATTGCTCAACAGTTAGCTTCAGGTCACCTTCAGTTTTGCACCTAAGCAGCTCAAATGTTTTTCGCCAAGGTCTTTACATACGAAATTCCAATAGCCATTTTAATTCATAGCCAAAGTGGCAAAAAATATTAAAGGTCACCAAGGGGATCCTATGTTTATATTTTATAAGTGATTCAAGTAAACACAGTGATCAGCGAAGCGGGAGAAGTCCTCTAGTAAAATATATTTTAAAACTAGTCAGACTTCTTTATGAGCAAAGTAATTCTTTATTCGCACTTCCAACTTCATCCACTATTTTAAGAAAAATACTTGAATATTTTTCAAAGTTTTCAAAGTAGAATATTGAAATTCTGCAAAGTTCTGTCTAATATCATAAATGATAATTCAAAATTGGTGTGACCTCTTTACAGTCATTCATTCTTGAGATAATGTGTACAAAGGGTAACAAATACACTAACTAATTCACAAATTCACAAACTAACTAAAAGACTAATCTACAGACCGATCCCACATCAGTTTTGTTATTTTTGCATTCATCACACCTCAAAACGTGCAAAAAAATCAAAATGTCGAGGTCGAAAATTTTCTCACGGCCAGCCTGCTGGTTCAGTTCACAGGGAGTTGAATTTTTTAACAACCGATCTCGAATGCAGGGCTGTTTATTGTATCCATGTACATATATCTTTTTTAAATAAATGTTCTTGCAATAAAAACTTCTGAAACATTTTTAGTCTGAATACGTCACGTACTATATATTTTGAAGCTTTCGCATTTTAACTACTTATATTAGAAAATTTTAGATTTTTTTTCATTTTAGCTCACGTAAAGTCTCAACTTGGTAAATCATACTAAAGGATAAAAGACAGTTTGGAAAACGAAGTATAAACTTACGCTTTGTGCAAACAAAGTAGACGTATTCGTTAACACCTGTTCCATTTTTCTCTGCTGGTATTCTTTGCTTCATTTTTTGCTTAGGTTCAGGAATGGGAGGTATCTTAACTTTATCTATTTTTAGGTATAAAAAATAAAGGCATAGACTATTATTGAGTATATAAACAAATGCAAACATTAATACTTTTTTCAAGGAAATTTTTTTTACCTTTCTCTTTTTTTTCTTCTTCTTCTCCTTCTTCTTCTTCTTCTTCTTCTTCGGGTTCTTCGTCAACTTTATCTTCTTCATCATCTTCCTCCTCTTCATCTTTTTCCTAAAAAAACATATTTTAAATAATAAAAAATAAAATATTATGTTAATTCGAAGGGAGGGGGGGGGGATAAATAAGTAAAATAAAATAATCTGGTGTGTTACTCACACTACTTTCTCTTACCTTTTAATATTATAAACATATCATTGTAGCTTAAGGTGTAGAAATACTTCTTTGAATATTTCTATTGTACATTAAAAATAGTTTTTGAAATAGTTTTATTTGACATACATTAAACCTGGAGATACGTTTGCCTGTATATGTTTTCGATAACTTTTTTATTTTTGGTGTTTAAAATTTTGATGTTTGTTTGTATTTTGTAATCAATACTAAATTTCACAGTGATTGCTTTCTTTTAATAAGTTGTATTAAAATAAACCGATCACTGTGAAATTTGGATTGATTGTAAAAGTATACAATATCATTTTGCTTTTAAAAACACATTTCATATTATAAGTTTTCAAAGAGAGAAATCGAAAATTCAAATCTTTATTTAAAAAAAAAAAAAAAAAAAAAAAAAAAAACATCGCTTGTAAAATCATTGCTGACAAAAAAACCGCTAAGGAAAATTTTTAAATAAAAGAAGATATCAGTGTTTGGGCTGAATAAAGCCAATTGTAATCAATCAATTCATAAACGATCGTAGCGATTCATAGCCATTTACCCCTTTGCGCTCGAGGAATCAGTTGGTGAGTTTCTTACCATCAACATAAAATGATTTCACATACAATTTAACGTTTAAAACTTTTATATTTTAACATTTTATATATCTTTATTCTCCAAAATAGAACGTATTTGTTAATCGTTAACCCTTTCCGAACACTTTCGCTACAACTGACGTGAATTGGTGAATTCACATCATTTAGAAATCTGTAACTAAGCCAGTGTGTCTTTCTTTTACAATTTGTATGTTATTTTACTTCTTAGGAATATACCCAATCAGGGCCTGATTAAGGGGGAAGCTCGCTCTTCACACATTATTTATAATTACACCGTTATTTTTTAACAAATACTTTCCTCCTATAATAAACAGAAAATTTTCATTAAAAATTATTTTAAAAGAATTCTGGTGTCTAATAATGGTGAGTAAATTGGATTCTTTTACACCGTTCGTTTTTTATAAAAAATATTTCCTCGTCAAAGCGTGGAATTTCTATGACATGAAGTAAAAAATAATTGTAAAAATATTCCGGTATGAGCGAGCTTCCCCCTTAATCAGGCCCTGTACCCAATATTCATATTTGTGCAATTAATGAACAGTGGATACAAAAAGAGTATAACTAGAATATGTATTCAGTTGTAATATGAATATGAATATAAAAATCCTTGTTTTGAAGTGATGTGACTTGAAAGAATACCACCCACAGGCGGAACTTACTGTCAAACAGATAAAAATATGTGGTCTCGAAAATATTAATACACGTTATCTCGATACTCGTCCGGAAACGGTTAAAGACTGTCGGTTGTTTGATACGCATGTACCGTTGAATACACTTCATGAAGCAATATTGTCCAAACCAGAACTCCTACATAGATAGGCTGACGCATCCGCCATTTTCTAGTCCACAAGGTCGGCTGACGATTTATTATTGATGGTTTTTCGGCAACAAATTGCACGAATAACTCCAGAAAAGGGCACCGCCTGTTTATATTTTCTTCTAATCCAGGAAGAAGGAAAAAGTGTATTATAAATTGCAGATGTAACTCGTGGATACCCGGAGCAGGAGCACAACTTTATAGCGTAAGATTTCCTTTATTTTCAAATCATTTCATTTTATTTTCAAAGTTGTTTGACAAATTTAATATGAATGTACTGTTTTTTTAAGTTATTGTTTTAAATTCTTTTAAAATTAACTTTAATATTACATATCTTTTAAGGTGAAGGGTTGCAGTTTTGAGAATGATGGCGATGTTCTTAAAATTGCCTGTCTTTAATTGTTCTTAAAGCGATAACAATGCTAATCAGGTAACCTAGCTTTTTATACCGCCAACACTTTCTCAGACGGGCTAGAAAATAGCGGACACTGCGCCAGCTCTTATCATATAGGAGTCTTAGTCCAAACCAAACCTAAATAAACATCGTCATCGGTCGAATTATCTCGTTAAATCCAATGATGACTCTCTGTGACCTTTCGAGTTACCGTATTAAATCGCATAGTGATTGGTAGACACCTCTCGATCACAAAGGGTTAATGGGTAAAAGATTATAAAGAGTAACCATTTTAGGTAAACTAAAACTGAAATCGTGACATGCTTTAAACAAATTAAATTAACTGAATGTTAGTTTTTACTCGTTTCTTCGGGAACGAAGCCTGATTGGATTTACAAAGTTAAGGAATTTTTTGCCTGCAATAGCTCAGCGGATCGTGGTAGCCTGGTTGGTGGAGTGCCGAGCTCGTAATTGGAAAATTGTGGGCTCGATACTCGAGCTGGTCAAATAAGACTGCCGTGTACACCAATGATGGCTGGTGCCCATAAAATCTGTCGTGACTGCAATGTCATCCATGTTCTCATCTAAATTATACCTCAGGGTTACAATTTGTATGTAACCCTGAGGGTCAGGGGGTCACCAAAGGTCAGGGGGTCACCAAAGCGGGGAAGCACTCCCCTCCATACAGGATCAAAATTGTGATGGCATGTTTCCGAACCATCCTTAGGGGTGCATCCCAGACTGTCGCCAATTATCCACAGCGCAGTACTAGTTCACTGTTAAATCCAATCATCCATTCATCCATTCCGCGACGACTCTTCACAAATTTCTCATATGAATCGCTGATTGCAGAAACGAGACATGTCACAAAAAACCTAATTTTTGCAGAAGAGACAAAATTGTTTTTAGCTGTTTCATGAGAATTTAAAATTCCGAAAAAATCATACAGCATTCATATTGCAATCCCAATCACAAATACCATATTTTAATTGAAATTCAATCATTCACAAATGGTCGCCATGGAATTGTCCATTTTTGAACTGTGGACATGTTTCCTTTCTGCAATCAGCGATTCATATATTTCATGTATTTTCGAATAATTTAAATATTGAAATATCTATCACGTTAAAAATTTCCCTGTTTATACACTGTAAAAAAAATTGTATGTCATTTTAAACAACAATATTGGGGCAGCTTACTTATCACGCCCCTGCAGAGAAATGTTACCAGCTGTAATTGTGTAACCGTAGCATAATGTGCTATAGTTAAACAGTTACAGCTGGTAACTTTTCTCTACGTGGTTGTGGCAATTAAGCTGCCTCAATATTGTTGTGTAAAAGGGCATATTTTTTATTTCCTGTGTGTGTGTGTGTATCTCGCATAACTCAAAAGCAGTTGGATGTAGAACGTTGCAAATTGGTATATAGGTTTGTTATAACATCTAGTTGTACACCTCCCTTTTTGGTCTTTTTGTGACTTTGTTTTGGAGATATTTATAAAAATTACATTCATTATGACTAAGAAAATACAAAGGTTTTGGCCATTATATATGACCTACCATCATAGAGATTTCAAAAGAAGCTAATGATAGAGCTCGTGATGATATTGTTAATAAAGTTGACATTTTGCGTGTAGAAAGTAATTCTTGGAGACATAAGTAAGTTCTACACTTTATTTAATGAATATTCAGCCCGTAGATAGAGCCCGTAATAATATTGATATAAAAGTTGTCGACATTTTTGGTAATGTCCCGATTGAGGCGTTCCCAATTGATGCGGTAGATAAAAATTGTCTCGATTGAGGAGGTGGGGGTGAAAAGGGTTGTTGGCTATTTCCGTTTGAGGCGGTGATTGTTATACTTGGCTATTGGGCGCATTTATTACTATACTTGTCAAACTTTGAATGACCTTTTGCTCCTTGTTAGTTTAGCAGAGAAATAACGGAGAACAAATTCTCCTTGTTAGTTTACGTGCGTGATACTAATTGCTGCGAAAACGAGTTACATGCGTTCTCAGATTCATGCATAGCGAGGTAAGGGTGTCCAGTGATTTTTTTTCATGTGCATGAAGTGTACATACGGGCATGATACAACACAAGTTTACATGTTTTCCCAATACATCTTTCGTTTTCTATTTCATTACTTTTAGTGGAAGGATTTAAATTCATAACGGTGGTTTCAGGGCGCTTCTAGGCCAATTGTGGTAACCTCAAAACCAGCTACCAGTGCTTCCCCCCCCCCCCATCGCCTCAACTGGGACAATTTTCTACTACCGCCTCAATTGGGAACGCCTGAATCGGTACCAAATCACATTTTTGAGTGTAGAAAATAATTCTTAAAGACATAAGCAGGTTTTAGTCGACGAATGCACTTTAATTTACATTGATGACGTTATATATTTATATTCCTTACCTTTTCCTCAAGCGTCTCTTCTGATTTTTTCATAGATATTCTATGATCTTCCCATCCGAAATTCTCTTGAACAATGCCTTCCTGATATGGTGCTTCAGCTATGTAATAATCCTTTTTAATTCCAAATATCTTACCCCAAAATTTGATTTTCTTCAGTTTGAACTGTACGGCCAAATCCTTCAATGCGACAGTCAATTCAAATACTTCTAAAAGACTCAGTCCTATCCCTGCCTCGTTAAATCTACTCATTACATAGTAAGTGTCAGGCAAAACCTCAGATAGGTCGGGTTCCTCTACAACTACTTCTAAGGAATCTGCATCGATTGCATCAGCATCTTCTTCATCAGATTCCTCTTCTTCTTCGTCGTCTTCATCAACAGTCACTTTTACTTCATCTGTTTCGGGAAAAGATGTCTTGAACTGAAAAATTAAAATTGTAAGCATTTAGCATTCATAACTAACTTCAATAAATAAGAAAAATGAAAGATAAAATAAAAATAATCGTCTTGTAATAATCATAATTAACAAGAAAAAGTCTGAATTTTCAATACAGGAATTTTTTTTCCGCGTTTTCAGAAAAAAAAACTAAAAAAAAGTTAATTTTTTCTTGCTTTAAATTTTTTTGTAATACTCCTAATATTGTTTTGCACAGCTACTGATAAACACGCTGCGATAGGCATAAATATGTTTATGCTTACAGCATTAGTTTACTTCTCTGCTTTCAAATTTTAAACATTTTACTTTTTTGTGTGTTTTACTAATTAATCCAAATCAAGCAGCTGTTGTGTAGGTAAATTCTGTATAAAAAATATTATCTGGAGCACAAATAAATACTGCATACTTGAGTATACGGTCCCAAGTTTTAAAGTTAAAACCCATTATAAACTTTTGCTGGTAGTTTGTACAAAATTGAACTCACTTGAAATTTTATATGTATAATGGAAAAAAACAAAGTCAATTTCATATTAAATGACTATTATAGCGATTGAGATAATTGTGTTAGTATACAAATCTTTTCAATTGTGGAATGGCGATGCCACAAAGCGACAGCCAGTAAATTTTTTCAGGAAGGGGGTTAAACTTTAGTATGTACTATACTGGGTGTTCAATAAGTCTGCAGACATTTTACAAATTCATAAAAATTTAACGAATTGGTACAACTGAATGCCGTTTGCAAAACAGTTATTCTCGTAAAGGTTTTTTTTTTTTTTTTTTTTTGGTGACTTAAAAAAAAGATTACATTTTTTGTCCATAGAGAGCGCTGCACGCATGCGTAACGAGAAATATTCTTTTTTTTTTTTTAATTAAAAAAAGGTTGAATTTTTCGTCGATAGAGAATGCGTAACGATGCTGCATGGATGCGTAACGAAAAATATCCAAAACAGAGTCCTATAAATTGTACAACTTTGTGATCAACACAGCTTATTTCTTATTTCGTTTCTTACTTGCGTATACATGAAATTTTAATTGCGATGCTGACTTGATGGATAAAGCATTATTGGTTAAGATGTTTTCTTTCAGGTAGGAACCGCCGAATTGATGCTGCAGTTAGCAGTGTTGTAACTCGTTTGCAAACTGTAATTTGTGGTGATGGCGGACACACAGAATAGGATTTATATGCCTGTAATCATTTGCACGCAAACAAATATAGTTTTTCATGAAAATGTGTGATTTGACGAAAATTTTAACTACTATCCCCCTTCACAAAACTATCTTTTTTGCAAACTGCATTCATTTCTATCTATCCCTTCAATTTTTATGAATTTTTAAAATGTTTACAGACTTATGGGACACCTAATATATTAAATCTGAGGATTGATGTTTGGGTTTTACGTCGCACTAGTGCTGCGCAGATGGGCAATTGGCGACGGTCTGGAACACACCCCTAGAGGTGATCCGGAGACATACCATCCCAATTTTGATCTTCCACGGAAGGGATGGCACTCCCGCTTCGGTGACCATCAGAGGTATAATTTTTTATGGGAACATGAAGGACATTGCGACCACGACAGATTTTACGTGAACCATTAGTGTACACGACGGTCTTTGGCCGGCTCGAGTAGCGAATCCGCAATCTTCCAATTACGAGGCCGGAGCTCTACCGACTGGGCTACCGCGGCCCTATTAAAGCTGAGGAAATACAAACTAAATTTTTTTACTTGTGAGTCGTTTCGGTGAGATCGACAGAAATTTTTCTGGTGGTTATTAAAACCTTTTCTTTGGGTCAAGTTCGAGATCAAGTCTGTTTCAGTTTTTAAGCAGAAATTTGTCTGATAAAGCAGAAATTTGTTTGATAGATCATATCGATATACAGTCCGTAACTAAAGTATCCGAACACTAGCAATAATTCCTATGTACAAAAAGTACACTTAATGCGGTTTTGTTAAATAAACCCTTATCGAATCGTGTTCTTACACTGGCTAAGAACAGGATTCGACAAGGATTTATTTAACAAATCCGTATGGTGTACTTTTTTTACATAAGAATTTTTACTAGTGTTCGCACACTTTTGTTACAGACTGCAAGTCTAGAAAATATGCATATAATACCCATACGCAAATTATTACAGCAATAAAACAAGTAATATAAAAGAAAATTTTTTAAAGTCAATTCCTACTTACAAACACTATCGAAAAAGTTTTTTTTAAATTAATTTTGAATTAGGAAATAAAAAGCGCGAGTGCAAAATGAAAGAATAATAATTATAAGATAAAAAAAAACTTTTTGTATACCATGTTTTAAACTTTCTGATGAATCATAGAGCTCTTATCAATGTGCATAAAATTTTTAGAGTGACAATGATGTCAATTTTTGTGAAATGCATAATTTAACTTTTTATAGTTTTTTAATATTCACATTTAATTAAATGTATTTATTTTTATGTCGAAAGAAAATGAACTCGTAATTTTTTTCTTCTTTTGGCAATAATTAAATTGTAGCTGATATTTCAATGGCTATATTAACGCTATTAGGATGTCATTACTTTCATATATTAATTAATTATAAGAAAACTAATAAAAAATTCGAAAATCGGACTTCGAAGTATTGTGTTGTCACCCTGTTCTGAGCAATCCCGAAAGTTTCAAATTTCTAGCTAGTCGGAAAGTTAGTTAAAAATCGATTGCAAGATTTGTACAAGAAATATATAGGGAGAGTGTGAACGTGAACTAATCATAGATATAGTAATAAGACATAGATTGATCAGCGAGAGGGAAAAAGTGATACCTTTTTTTTTCGGGAAAAGTCACTCTAATTGCTGCCTTTCCCCGAGTAAATCACACACAGGAATACACATGGATAATTTAATAAATAAAATTTATGAATAATTTATTAACTTAAGGTGAATGAAAAAATCCAGATACAGTTTCAAATTCATTTTTCTTTTTATTCTTTTTTTCAATACTCTCTAATGGCTGATTTTAGAACTTTTCCTTCGGCATCAAAATTTTTTACTCGATAACATGGGGATGATAGATCTATATATATTACTATATCTATGGACTAATAGTAGGAATTGAATAAACTTCCACATCGGATACTCCAAATGTCAGAAGTCTGTATTTAATGGACACTTTTCAATCTGCAAACTAAATCCTTCTATTTCTTCTGATCCTTCCAACAGCCTCAAATTCTTCTGATTTTTCTGACTTACTGTTTTTCTTTTTTCTTCTGGTTTGAGGTCGGATTCAAGATGGCAAAAGTCTGTGTTGCGTAATCGGGCAACTGCATATTTGGTAATGAATATTCGATGAAAATTGTTTGTCGGGTTTCAAGTTGACATCAAATTTAGCTGTTGGGTTTGGATTAACCGTGTAGAACCCTAAATTTGCATTTCCTTTTCTGAAGCTAATGGTGGCTGGTGCACGTAAAATCTATCATAGCCGCAATGTCCTCCATGTTCCCATGAAAAATTATACCTCTGAGGGTTACCGAAGCGGGAGAGCCGTCCCTTCCGTGGAGGATCAAAATTGTGATGGCATGTCTCCGGACCACCTCTAGGAGTGTGTCCCAGACCGTCGCCAATTGCCCATCTGCGCAGCATTAGTGTGACGAAAAAGCCAACCACAACCTTTTCTGAAGCACTAAGAATATTATTATTCATTACACTGAAACTATAATTTTGATATTTGCTAGATGAAGCTCTGTCTGCAAGAAAAAAAAAGGGGGGGTCTTAAAAATCAAGTATAACTCAAAAAAAATTTAAGGAAATCTAAAATTTCTTAGGGATAGAGAGAAAGCTCGACTACGGACTGGTGTGTCGCGATCAAGGCATTTAAACAAATAGGGAAACGATAATTGGCTCTACATCAGTATATATTAAAAAACATATTGAAGTATACCTTGTAAAATATCTCTTTCTCTTTTACGAATGTCAGGAGATCTTCAGGAATTTCGAACACTTCAGTCAAATCGCTTTCGGGTTTATGCCTCATTTTCTTAACATCTAGGCTTATCTCTTCAAGCTTGTCAAAAGCATCGGGGATCTTAGATCTTAGGATTGTTTTGACAACATCAGCCAAATGGTCGTACCTAAATAGAGTTGATAGTAGATAAACAAGCTTATGTTATCAAAGGAACTTTTTCATAAGTATACTAACGGGGGGAGGGAGTGCACATAGATTCTTTCATTTCTTAGATTCTTTCCTGCTAGATACGGATGTATAATATCCGTAAAAATTACAATCAATTTCCTTCTTATTTTTAAATGATTAAATTGGCCATTTTTGAAAGGAAAAATAAAATTATCCAAGTGCGTTTTTTTTTTTTCGTCCTTTAGTGTAGGATATGTCGTTGACTAGATACCAAAAAATAATACTTTCGCAATGTTTTATACAAAAACAATTTCTTCACATATGCATATATGGTTCATGAATATATATATATATATATATATATATATATACATAATGTTGAAATTGTGTCAAACATTCGAACTGACAAGGGCCAGAAAACAAGAGCAAAAACATTATAATCGCCAACTTAAAGTAAATTCATTAACACTGACCCCTTTCCAAATAGCATGCTTGACCATCTTTCGCAATCAAACATCTAACTGCAAACTCGAACATCTAAATTCATCTGTTACAAACCCTCTAGTTCGCACAGGTTTTAGGAACAACTAGAACATTGGTCCACACTCATTTCTGTAATTTTTTTTTTTTTTTTTCTGGCAGCAACGATGAAATGCCGTTTTCGGAACGGAAATAGATGCCATGGATTTCATCCATTACTATAGCATGTTGTCAAAAAATCCAGAACAACATTGTTATCTATCCAAATGGCACCCCCCCCCCCAAAAAAAATAAATAAATAAATAAATAAATAAATAAATAAATAAAAAATACGCGTCAAAAAAGGCGGACCAATGTCCCAATTGTACCTGTTTTCACAGACGCTTAGAAGAAAAATTGTACCAAATTTGCAAACACAGTTTATACAACGTAAGTCAGTTGGTAATGAAAAAATTTTAAAACACAAATCGCCAAATAAACATGCCATTTGGTACAAAATGTGGTACAACTTCGATATACACCCACAACGATATTTGGCGATTTCTCTTTGGCGCCGTTTTGAACGATAACGTTGTCTTTCTGAACTGTTTGCGATATAATATGGCAGCCTATATGTTGTTTATTTTAGATTTGTGATTTTATGTTTTATGATTTATGATTTAGATTATGATTTTATCATTTATGATTTTTAGATTTATGATTTAGCCATAATCGCCAAATATTGTTGTGGGTGTATATCGAAGTTGTTCCCAAAATGTATTCGGAATAAATGGTTTTGTAAAAAATAAATGTTATTCTTATAAACAGTATAAAGAATCTGAAACTAAACATAAATACCTACAGAGATATACTCAATCTTTCATTAATAACAGATAAAAAGGCTTTAGCCTTTTCAAAATCAAACCTTCCAATTCGTTGACTTTCGTTTCTATCAACTCTAGAATAATTATCATTATCATCGACAGAATCATTTATTAAAGCTTCACCCAGTCTTTCAAAATCCATTATTTGTTTTTGTTTTTTTTTGTTTTGTTTTTTGCAAAAATCTTTTAAAATAATTTTTATTTTCAAATAAAATATAAGAGCGTTTTCAATTCAAATTTCTTTTCTCTTGAAATTAAACCGTCTAGACAGTCAATACAACATGTCGTTGCCATTAAATTAAGATAAAATTACCTATATTGTTACAGTATCTTTATATATATAGTTTGCGAGTGTAATGCATGATGATTCCGGTTCGTACTCATTATATCATTAAAATGCTAGATTTATAATAACGCTTGCAAAGGTTGTAAAACTTTAAAAATGCAACGTTTAAAAATACATTTTTTCTATAAAATGATCTCATCGTACAAATGACGTATTTTTTTATTAGATCGCTGAACTGAGTCCGCGTGCTTAAATATTGCTTATGTATTATTTTTTATCCTTGCGTATTTTATTAAGTCACTAACGTGTTTCTAAAAAAATTAATCGTAACTAAACCACGTTAGAGAAATATTATATAGATTAAATTTGTTCATGCATATGAAAATATGAAAATGGAGTAAAAAAACAACCATAACCTTTTTAATATACTTCAATTTTTTATTTTTTTACTTTCTTATACAAAGTATAAGGAAGTATAGTAATCCCGATTTGCGAAATGGATTTTGCATTTCACATTGCTCGAAAACGAATGATCGCTGAATGTTGCAAATTTATACGTGTGACTGTCATGATGTCTAGTTGTACACCTGAAAGTGTCGTCTTAACACGAGCTCTCGTTTAAGAGATATAAGGGACTTTACACGATTTTTCGTGACGTCTGTATGTATGTGTGTCTGTGTGTGTGTGTGTGTGTGAGTATGTCGCATAACTCAAAAACGGTTGGACGTAGAAAGTTGCGAATTGGTGCATATGTCTGTTATAACATCTAGTTGTGCACCCCCCCTTTTTGGACTTGGTATGATTTTCCGTTATGGAGATATTTAAGAAAATTAGGTTCATAATGGCCAAAATGTATCAAAAATCGGTAATAACTCAAAAAAGGTTTGGACAAATCTTGCAATTTAACTGACTTCCCGACTAGCTAGGCATTTGACAATGCATTTTTTAAAATATTTTTAGCCAACTGTTTCTAATACCTGCTGCCTTCAGCAGCGTTTATGTGATTCAACAGAAAATTTATCTAACTAACTTCTCGACTAGCTAGACATTTGAAACTTTCAGACTAGATCAGAACACGGTGAAAATGCATTTTTTAAATACTTTTAGCCAACTGTTTTGGGTCCCTGCTGTCTTCGGCAGCGTTAACAGTACAAATCTTGCAATCGATTTTTAACTAACTTCCCGACTAGCTAGACATTTAAAACTTCTGGAAAAATTCAGAACACGGTGACAATGCATTTTTAAAATATTTTTAGCCAATTGTTTTAGGTGACTGCTGCCTTCGACAGCGTTTATATGGTTCAACAGAAAATTTATTTAACTTCCCGACTAGCTAGACATTTGAAACTTTCAGAATAGTTCAGAACACGGTGAAAACGCATTTTTTTTTATTTCTTTTTGCCAATTTTTTCGGGTCCCTGCTGCCTTCGTCAGCGTTACCAGTACAAATCTTGCATCGGTTTTTAACTAACTTTCAGAAAAGCTCAGAACATGGTGATAATTCATTTTTTAAAATATTTTTAGCCAACTGTTTCGGGTCCATTGACAATGTTTTTTAACATTATGTATATTTCTAAAAGTGTATAAGGAAGTCATGTGGTGCCCACATCAGATTTTTTTTTTTGTTGTTGTTGTTGTTTTGTTTAAATAGTTTTGTTTAAACGTTTTTGGCACGGATGAATCGCGCTTGGCATGAATGCTAATTCATTGACAATTCTGGGTAAAATTTTAAAATTTTGAGGCTGAAATAGATCGGACATTTTTCGCAAAGAACTCTCCTTTTGTGAAAGCCACTTTAAGCCATGTTAGCGCATCAAAAATATAAATAAATTATAAAATATTGAAAAACAGAAAAGAAAGGAAAGGAAAGGAAAAAGAAAAGAAAGAAAGAGAAAAAAATAATCACATAAATTATGTAATTTTGTCTAAAATGGCCATAAAAATTCAAAAGTAGACAAGGGGAGCTATATTAAGGCTGTACTATGATCAGATTTACATATTAATTATTTAATTATTTATTTTTCTATATACCAACTACTATTAACTAACTCAACTACTATTATAACCACAAAAAATTGTCTCATGCGATAGACGTAACCGATCATAGCATATTGTAATATTATATTTGGCGTGAAAGTGTTGTCGCTTTATAGTTGATCGAATAAATCAAATAAATGTAGAAAATAACGTGAAAGAAAATATTATGTACACCACGTATCGTGTTGTTCATAAGTAACTGGGGTTTAAATATAAAATTGCTACTTCAATTTTTTTTTATACTGTCCGTTTCGAAACTGTCATCTGATAAGCACCCAAATGGAAGCCCACTGGTAAGCTATCATGACAGGCACCCGAGAATCTGCGAATGAGTGGGTTGCTGCCGAAGGCAGCGGGGACAAGAAGCGAGCTTTTGAGCAATTTCGTGATTTTTTGTTGTTGTTGTTGTTGTTTATAAAGCGATATAAAAGAATTTCCTTTAAATGTAGTGAGCAGCGAAGCAGATAAAGCTTTCGTTGATTCACTATGTTCATTGATTTCACATTCCGTCATTTTTGACGGGGTTATATACTAGTTGTTAATAATAAATCAAGCAGAAGCGGTCGTTTTGCCGCCAAGAGGCTCCTAAGCTAAAGATCTACCAAAGAAATAATAAATAAATAGATTTAACAAATAATAAATAGATTTTTTAATAATACGTTCAATTTGTAAAAACATTTACGTATTCCAAAATCGATTGCTAACTAGTTTGATTAACAATTATCAGAATGGATAAGTTGGGGCATTAGTTACTGTTTTGTGGTATGACCTGTAAGACTATCACGCTTGGCGAACAAATAGCTAATTATCTGTGGTATGATGCTATGCGCCTACACACCGAGCTTTTTCTCTTAGATTTGTTGGGTTTATATTTGTTATTGTTTGGCTGTTTGATGAGAAATCATGTAGCAGACTCCAAATTATCACGTATTCGCGACTCAATCGAACTATAGAGGGCATTCTGTTGTCGTCTGCTTTAGAGACCCCAGATAGAGAGAGACTGGACATTGAACAAACATGGCGGACGTGCGTTCAAGAGCAGGGTTATCCCATAGAATAATAATAAAGGAAGAAGGAGCACGCCAATACTCTAATGCTTACAAATCCCTTCTAGTAAAATGCCAGCGAAAGCTACTTTAGCTCTTCTCAGCCTTGAAGTAGGGCACCCATCCTCAGCGCATTTATCGCTGTTTGTTGTGGGTGCTGCCTCGCAGACTGATTGACAGAGAGACAAGACGATTCAAAAATCTCGCCAACCAATCAGATGGAAGCACTGTTACAACCCTATACCCAACATTCCTGGATTTTACAAACCGAAAACAAAACACGTATGCTCCTTCTTCCTTTATTATTATTCTATGGGTTATCCTTTCTAAGGTGATTTGAGAGCAGACGAGGCATTTGCGAGGAATCGCTTCATTGAGGATACATTTTAAACAAGCAAAAATCTTATCGCGCTTTGAATAAATTTAAAATTTCAATTGTAGTACATATTTTTTTGCTTTGTCTTAACAGGTTCATGAAAGTTATAAAAAGTTTTTAGAAATTACATTCTTAGATTGGTGAAAATTTGCGTATATATGCGCATCAAAATACAACAATATAACGATTTAGATTTAATAAAATAAAAACTAATGCAAATTTTCATCATTCAAACATTCTTTTTATAAACATTCTTTTTACATTAATTAACCTACGAATTGTTCCAAAATTAAAACTCAACCATGTTTAGAATACATAATTAAATATGGAATTTGAAAACATTAATAACGAAAAATAATCTGGGGTGTCACTCACACGACTTTCTCTTACCCTGAAATTTAATACTATAAATACAGCTTGGAGATTAAGAGGTAAGATAACGATGTTATGTAAACCTATGTTAAACAAATCAAATTAGGCTTCGGGAGAGTTTTATATGATAATTAGTTCGGTGTGAGGGGGCTACCGCCCCCTCAACCCCCCGTTTCATTAGTGCACCTACAATTATATAGAATTTAATTCGGTTATTAAAAAATAGTTCTGTTTCTAAAAAATCATTTATTAAAATTATTATTTAGAAAATTTATCTTTTATGATAATGCAGACGATTTCCATATTAGAGAAGTAGTATAACACCAAATATCCAAAAAAAAAGTCCATTTTATTCTCAATAAAAAAAAAAATAATATAAAAAATACGATTTTTTTTTTTCTTTCCTTTTTTTTTTTTTTTTTTTAAGTAAAAAAAAATCGATAACTTTGTTTTAAATTATCGCAGATCGAAGGTTCAACCCACGGAAGAAGAGTCTATAGGAATTAAAACTAGATAGGGCAGCGAGCGCGGGAACATAAGCTTCCCTTTCCGCATTAATTCAGCCCAGTCCAGGAAAGCGATTCGATCGCCGCCTGGTGTAGTATCTTTGAAACTTATCGGAAGAAAGGGAAAGCCCGCCCCTTCGGCTTCAGTCATCCAACGAACGAACAGCCAGAAATGTAAAAACGCGCTGATTGGTGTATTTTCGAGATTTGGTCGCCCTCTATCTGGAAGATGAAAATTACTACCCTTCTGTAACATACGTAATACAGTTAAATTTCCAAAATGAGTAATAAGTTAAATTTCCATAGCAAATAGTTACGTTTGTACTGAGCAGATAAAATATCTCGCTGACGCCATCACTTCGGTTGCATATTGATGATACATGTTTTATTAGAGAGAAAGTATTCTATTTTGAAATACCCTTCCATGGAGGATCAAATTTTTGATCGCATGTTTCCGGACCACTTCTAGGGCTGAGTCCCCGACCGTTGCCAATCGCCCATTGCGCAGCACTAGTGTGACGTAAAACCCAACCAATCATCTATTTTGAAATATGAATATTTGTGATGTTTGCGTTAGTACTGTTTGGCTGGTTGAATAGAGTTGGAATTTAAGAGGTACAGTCGGTAACAAAAGTGTCCGAACACTAGCAAAAATTCCTATGTAAAAAAGTACACTTCATACGGTTTTGTTAAATAAATCCTTGTCGAATCCTCTTCTTAGTCAGTCTAAGAACATGATTCGATAAGGATTTATTTAACAGACTCGTACGAAGTGTACTTTTTTTACATAGGAATTTTTGCTATTGTTCGGACACTTTTGTTACCGACTGTACTTTTGAATTTAAGAGGTTGGTTTGTTGATTGTGTTTTACGTCACACTAGTGCTACGCAATGGACAATTGGCGATGGTCTGGATATCACCCCTAGAGTTGTCTACGGACATGCCATCACAATTTTGATCCTCCACGGAAGGGATGACTCTCTCGCTTCGTAGACACCCAGAGGTATAATTAATAAGGGAACATGGAAAACATTGCGGGCACGACAGATTTTATGAGCACCAGCCACCATTAGTATACACAATGGTTTTTGGCAGGCTCGAGTACCGAACCCGCAATCTTCCAATTACGAGCCCGGTGCTCTACCGACTGGGCAACCACGGTCCTGAATTTTAGAGGCATATTTTTGAATTTTATGCCAATACTGGTTGCTACAGTACAAAATTTTGTATACTTTTTAATTTCATGCATTTTGAGATAGGGGTATAGTGAACAGATCAGAGTACCATTATAATAGAGAATCGTTAAAATTTGCTATAATTATCCAGTTGCGGATTTATTTTTTCATTCCTAATGAATGAGGACTATAAATAAAATATTAATGATAAATAATTTACTTTATAAAACTTTTGAAAGCTTTTAAATTTGAAATTCTTAAGTAAAAAAGTATACTTCATTTATATTTGTGTTAATAAATCCTTGTCGAATCCTGTTCTTAGTCAGTGTAAGAACATGATTCGATAAGGATTTATTTAACAAAACCTTATGAAGTGTACTTTTTTTACATAGGAATTTTTGCTAGTGTTCGGACACTTTTGCTGCCGACTGTACTTATAGCTGTTAAATTATTGGAAATAAAAAAACTATCATCTAAACACTTATCATCAATTACTAAAGCAACACACTTTTCAGGGACATTTGGTGTGATTGTATAATCCAAGTTTTATTTTTGTATTTGTGATTAGTTATAAATTCGTAATTATTTTTTTTTCTTTTAATTCTATTTTATGAAAATTTTCCTTTTGTCCTATGTATTATTATTATTCGGATTTTTTTTTTTTTTTTTCAAGAAGCATTTTCTTTTTAGGTTAGATCGCCGAAAAGCTCGCTTTCGTATGCCGCCGGTGTAAGGTTGCTATTCGGAACACGATGCGAAATGGCGCCGTCTTGGCGATTTTCGAAATTTTGCCAAGCGGCAGCCTAAAGTAAAGTTTCACCTGTAAAGTGATACGTCACATCCCGCGCTGGCGCGAGATCGGCAGCGAACGTGTTAAAGGACAATATCCGTCTCTTTGGGTTCGAGGCTAAATCATAACCCAACATGTGATTTCTGATTCTCTTTTTCCCTATGAATTTCCCTATAGGATACAAATTTTTCCATGTAGCATATAAACATTTCCCCATATAATACAAATGTAAACATTATAATGATGCATTTTTTCCGACAGTGGTCTCATGTCAAGGGTTTGATGACATGACACGGATAAAGGCCATTATAAAGTTGTAGAGCATCATCGATTTAGTACGAAAAAACACCTAGTAGACATGAATGTTAAAAACAGAACTCCTAAAATGTGCATTAGTTTGTTCGTATTGTTCCAGTGAACAATGAAAGTGATTACACTATCATTTTAGCAGATGGAGCGTCACTCATTAAATTCTTTTATCAAAGAAATAATTGACTTCTGCTACGATCAAACCACTTCAATAGGTAAAAGGTTTGCGTCCATTTTTTTTTAACCATTAAAAAGCTTTGGTAAATAATTGTGCGTTTTGAAGAAACCAGGACATTTACAATAAAGTTTATTTAGTAAGCTATGCGCTAATAACTGTATAAATTGCTACTGCAATAGAGAATTTCTACGTTTTCTGATTTTAATCTTATATAATAGAATATGAAAAGGTAAGAAAATAAATACAAACATTTTCTTTATTTGAAATCTAATGACTGATTTATAACAATTTTAACATCGCACTATTTACTCTATCGAGAAAACGCAGTATAATATATCGTGACGTCACTCTTTATGACAACAAACAATGTTTACATTGGATTTTGTGCTTTGCTTTGCTTCTTGAATCAGTGAAATAGGTTTTGTATTTTATAATAATGACGGATATTAAAAAATCATAGTATAAATATTGTATTGTACTACTCTGCACTAATACAACGGCTAAATGCTTCTCAAAAGCTATTCTTTAGCATTCCACAGGATCCTATTAAACGAAAACATTGGACAACCGCCATGAAAAGAAAACAATTGAAAATAACGATAGTGAAAAATGATGATAGTGGTATTAAATGATTATAAAATAAAAAAGAAATGCTCAGAAATCACATAAATGATTGATAATTACGAAAGTTAAAACGAATTGCTGCTTGCTAACTGGGCTAACAAAATGTAAACATTGAAGCATCATAAAGTGTGACGTTAAACACCGTTTGGAAGTCACATGATTTTTGGTTAATTTTAAAGTTATTTTTTAAATTAATGAGAACTTTTTTTGCATTTTAAATAAACTTTTTGAAAATTATGAGCCTAAAACTACCAGAAAAATAAGATTTTGTTCAAATCCCCCATGTGTGCAAATTGTCCATTGTTGAACAAGCTTGGATAAATAAATTAATAAGAGTTGGCATACGGTGTACTGGCATCCAGATTTAATGAATTTAACTGTGATCTACTCAACACAGCTGCCGTTACTAGTGGTGATGCTGCAGGAGCCATATTTAGGTAGTGTTGTGTTATGCCTCTTATTCCTATGGTTGACAAGATATTATTTGAAATTTAATTTCCGACTTTGAATTTTTATTGAAATGACGCATTTTGAGTTCACTTGTATAAAACTTTTTTAAAGGTTGATCTCTCAAGTCAAGTCAACGATGTGCTTTGAAGTACCTGCAATTGGTCGCAAACAATGCTTACCTCCAACGAAAAATTAATCGAATATAAAAATAATTTTCCGAAATGAAAGGTCCAAAAAGGAATAAATTTTGAATTTTGAATCTCTGAACCAATACTCCGCGTTAGCAGAAATTATTCAGAGTGAAGCACCAGGGGTTTAATATATATATATATATATATATATAATAAATAAATAAATAAATAATAACTCCTTGAAAAAAACCTAAGTGTAATAGTGAAAAACCGTTACGTGCGTTGACAAAACGGTCTGGACAGCGAAAAGGAATTAAGGGTTGAGCAGGGTGCCCCAAGAAACACAGGAAATGGCTCAGAGTCCCGCAAGGTTAGTCTCTGTGTCTATTATTAGGAAATTTAAAAGAAAAATGCTGGTAGTTTTAATTTGGTATTTTAAAGATACATCGGTATTGTAATAAAATAAAAAATATTTTGAAATAAATATTTAAATATAACAGCAATGTTAAATGTCAGTACAGTAATTAAAAGGAGGTTGAGGGGGCCTCTCTCACGTAGAAATATATGACAAATTAAACTGTTTCTGAAACTTAGCTGGTAAATCATAGAGTGTCAATTTCTGTGTTGTAACTAACCTAGTATGTTCAACTACAACATTGTTACTTTCTCGTACCCATAAGGTAGAGAAAGTATTGCTTTTGGATCAAATTTTCAAAATTGAATTTTTGTTATATTTACACGTTTTGAGGTCCCCTGAATCCAAAAATCACGATGTGTGTCTGTGTATCTGTCTGTTATCAGTATATCTCAAAAACAAATTATAGAAGAAGATCCAAACTTGGTATTCTAAATGTGTATGATATAAGGATGCTGCACTAAATTTTCGTTTAGATCAAGCAAATGTTTCGTGTACACAAGAATATTCAAAGACTATGGGGAAAATTGCAAAGTAGTAGGTAAGTAGAGTTTAACATCTATAGACTGCACTAAACAAAAGGAAACGAATATGTATATATTATATGTGTAAAAATACGTTTCATGTAGAATATCGTATAGAAATCATTCACTGTTTATTTACAAGGCTACACAAAAGAACTAGATTATAGTCAGACAATACTTGAAAATTGATGAAAGTGTACATCAGGTTGTGCCGTGTGTTTTTAATATAGGATTGTATTTATTTGCACCATGTGATGTGTATATATAACTTTCAGAAAATATACAGGGCTGCCAATATTTAAGCCATAACATTCTTTTTTATTGTTAGTGGAAGTGATTTACTGTAATATTTTACCACGTCCAGGAATGCTGCTCAGGAATTGATATAAATTTCTCATAGCCATATGGTAAACAATGAATTTTTTTAAGCTAAGTATTCATCGCTTGTTTTTTTTTTTTTTTTGTGTGTGTGTGTGTGTGTGTGTGTGTGTGTGTACCTATTTACACGTTTTGAGGCTTCCAGAATACCGAAGTCAAGTTTTTAACGTTTGATTTTTGTCTGTGTCTATTAGAGTAAATTAAAAACAAATAACTTCAGGCGATCCAAATGTTGTATTTTGTAGTTAATATGTTTGTTACTAGAAAAGTTTGATCAAGATTCATATGTTTCAAGAAATGTTGGTATGAAAGTTGTCTGAATAATTTTAAATGAACTTTTGAATTAAATAACAGATTTGAATTCCATATAAATGTACGTACAGTAATGACACGGAGGTTGAGAGGGGCGATAACTCCCCTCTCCCCTCACACAGAATTACTTGTCAAATAAAGCTGTTCCGAAGCTAAATTTGAATTGTTTTAACATAGGTTTGCATAACAGTACTCGTTATCTTGCCCTTTAATCTGCAATCTATATTTATAGTATTAAATTTCGGGGTAAGAGAAAGTCGTGTGCGTGACACACCAGATTATTTTTTTCAGCGGCAAAACGCTATTAGTAGTCATACAACAATGAATAATTTTTGAAAAAATAATTAATATTTTTAACAATTAGGTATAGTCACTTTACTATCTTTCACAACAATACTAGAAAACAATACCACAAACATTTTTAACAATACACGTCCAAATACTTTGTGACTTGTGCGAAGCATTACAGTATTTCTGAAAATATCACGATTTTCTCATAAATAATTGAAATAGGTGATTTTTTTAGTGACTGAAATCTCTGGATAACTTTCATGATGGAAAGTGTGAGAGAAAAGTTTTCTAATGGCCTCATTACCGAAGATGAATTTAGGAATGAAGCCATCACTAGGTCAGTAAATAGTCTGAGAGAGGAAGGTTATGAGTTTCTTAGGATTTTAGGCGAAGGTGCTTTCGGATTTGTGTTTGAAGTGAGAAATAAACAGCGCCAAAGTGTCGCAGTCAAATTAGTGCTGCAAGAATTTGTCAACAGAAGTGAAGCCGAAATATGGCCTGAATTAAGACACCAAAATGTTTTGCCTCTCATCGATGTACAATACATACCATCTGCTGAGACATTTGCATTTTTTATGCCTTTGATTGCGTCGTCTTTGGATTTGGCACTAGAAGATTCCGTGCTTTCCATGAACAAAGCTGCATTCGACTTTGCAAAATCTTGTTTGAAAGATGTATTAAACGGAATCAAGTACTTGCACGGAAAAAAGTTGTGTCATCTGGACCTGAAGCCAGCTAATGTTTTAATATCCAACTTGAGAAAAGGTATGATAGCTGACTTTAGTTCATTGACTTTCACAGAATGCGGCACCGACGCTTACGTCTCGCCCTTCTTGTACCGCCCGCCTGAAGCTGCCATTTCTGAAAAAGATGAAAAAACAGTAGTGAATGGCTTCGCTTATGATGCTTATACAGTGGGCTTTCTTGCTCTGGAAATGTTTACAAATCAGGCTGTCCTAAAATCCTATCAGTCAGCAAAAGCAGGTAAAAACGAATGTACATGGAGCAAACAACTCTATCCCAGAATTTTTAAAATTTTGAAGAAAAATAATTTTGAAAAAGCAGTCCAGAAGACGTTTTTGAAATCTAAGGTGGATAAAGAAGTTATTAACATCTTACGAAATTTTGTTAAGGGGTGTTTATGTTTGAATCCTGGACTTCGACCTTCTTTGGATGACATGCTGGAACACAAAATGTTCGGTGGAAATAGATTGTTTCCACAAAATAAAAATGATGTATGGGAAAATAAAGCTTCGCCTGAAAAGCTCCGTTTCTTGATTTCTTTATTTATTGCTAAAGCTTCATCTTTGAGTCTTCCATCCGATTCTGACGACTTTGTTCAGACAGAAGCAAATGAAAATCAAGAACAACAGAGACTGAGTGATGACAATGATGTAGAGAAAACAAATTATGTTGAGTGTCATCCAAAAGAGAACTTAACTAAAAAACAGACGTTTATGCAGTGGATGGCCAAGAAAAAATCAGGCCTTTCTGATAGATTTCATCGCATAATCACCATGTTTCGTCGCACAAGAAAATGATTGATGTGCAAATAAATCTTAAAAGCATATTTGAAAATAGACCAGCTACCATTTGTGAAGAAATAGTGCAATAAAGAAGCCATATAACAATAGCCCATACCTTGCAATAGCTTTTATCAACCCTCCTGCCAGACGGGGATTTTTCTAAATTCATTGACTGTTACAGATGACTATTGCTCGTTGTTCAAAATTAAACTCCGATATTCTAAATTTCCATCCATATAGTTACAATGTAACCTCATCTTATTTTCATGTGGCTAATAAAAATCCTTGTTCTGGCGATTATTCTGTGTCCTTTTTTTATGCTATGTTCTTTGTGTATTTAAATGATTTATTATTGTGAGAACATTCATTATAGTTATAGCACAGCCTCCTAAACTAGATGCCTGTCGCGTTGCTCGGAAACTTGGCAACAGATGAAGCGGCAGACAACGCCACCTGGTACAGCTTTCACGACTTTTTGTTCAACAGCCACAAAAAATTTTTAAAAGTGAGATATGATATACATAAAACGCGAATAGAATCAAAGAAACGTCGATTATACATATCATAAATCACTTCTTAAAATCATTGGTGACAGTTGAATAAAAAGTCGTGCAATCTCTACCAGGTGGCGCTGTCTACCGCATCAACTGTTACCAAGTTTCTAATCCATGCGACAGGCATCTAGTTTAGGAGGCTATGGTTATAGTTCAAGAAACAATCTGAATTCAAAATTAAAGGGGCAACCTGTTTTCTGGTTTTCTTCTTTTGCGCATAACTTTTAAAGAAATGAACATAAAATTGGGGTGGAATGTTATTATCATATCATTAATAAAATTTTATGTAGCTTTATAATAAATAATAATTTTTAAACTATTAATTATTATTATTTTTTTTTTCAAAAGTATGCTTTCGAAAAAAGGAAAAATTTCAACAATTTTAGAAAAGAAAACTAAATTAAAAATTATGTTAAGGACGCATTACAGATAGGTGAAGAGGCACATGCCTTCAAATGTCAAACTAAATTCCAATTTTCTTTACATATTTACTTTTCTTTTATTTACGTTTATAACAGACATTTTGAAAAAAATATTATTACTAATATCCAAACTATGAGCATCACCAGTATAATAGAAATGTCGATAAACAATTTTATAATGAACGTCTTATCCAATTTTCATGTTTGTATGTATATATATATATATATTTTTTAAGTTATTCATACATGAAATAAAGAAGAAAAAGAATATTGAATACAGGAAGAAAAATCGAGTTTTAATCTAACACATGGATGCATATAGTACATCTTCACCAATCTATAATGAATCCGTATGACTATTTTTCATTGAGGTTTCCGTTTTTTTTTTTTTTTTTTTTTTTTTTTTTTCCTAAAGTTGTTGAATTTTTTTTTTTTTTTTTTTTCAAAGCTCATTTTTAAAAAATATTCATTAATTACACTAGTCGACAAAAAAATATTTTTGGGGAGTAGCAGAAATGAAATTAACTATTTTCAACTAATTTTGTAGTGAGGAATTAAAAAATAATAGCGAAAAATCTGTAACACTGTCTTTTTGTTATGATTATTCAATCTGTACTGGAAGCAATGTACAAAAGTCTTGAGAAGACATGCATTATTACTATCAATATTATTAATTTAGCATGAAATGCTGTTAATATGGAGATAATATGCATATTGTAGACTAAATAGAACATAAAAACATGGAAAATACACGAAATGATTGAATTGTTATTATTTGTTATTTTAAAACCAAAATACAAAAAGTAGGCTTTTTTACGTCTTGTGTTAAATGTCTACCTGGTGATTTTAATATGAATAGTTCACAAATACAGCAAAACTTATCGAGTACAAGTTCTACACTGAAAGCTTGCCATTTTGAACATGAAACTTTAAACTTTAACTATTAAACAGCACAATCATACTTAACAAAGAATATCTGTTAACTAGAATGCCAGGAAAAAAAAAACAGGTAAGGTACGAATACAGGGTTGTCAGCAGAGAGGATGGCTAGGAGGCAGGGTTGACAGCACGAAAGGTTACCATGTGTAATACAGTCGGCATATAAAGTATCTGAGCACTAGCAATAATCCCTGTCTAAAAAAGTACACTTAATACTGCTTTGTTAAATAAATCCTTGTCGAGTCATGTTCTTAGTCAGTCAAAGAACATGATTCGACAAGAATTTATTTAACAAAATAGTATTATATGTATTTTTTTGATATCGGAATTATTGGCTAGTGCTCGAATACTTTTGCTGTCAACTTTATTGTAAAAATCATTTTAAAAAAGTGAAATTTGTCGTTTTCTGATACTTTAACAAGAAAAGGGAACAAACATGGTTGCCGGGACTCTGAGTTGCCAGGACTCTGGGTTGCCAGCAGGAAGGGTTACCACCTGTGATTCTGTGAAAATGATAAAAAGTCGTGAAAATTGCCATTTTCTGATACCCTAACAGAAAAATGTGACGTGGTGGGACTTTTTTACTTGCAGATATTTAAATAAAAATTGGAATTAATAATAAAAAATAATAATTTGACCGTTGTTACCGAACCACTGTAGACCAGTGTTATCAGTTTAAAAAATATTACTTATTCTAAAGTTGTATATGAAAACACATACCATCCAAATTTTATGTTTGTATGTTCATTTTTTGAACCCTTTACCTACGAGAAAAATTTACAAAATTCGCTTCAAGGTGCCATATTGTTCTCTTTCAATTAAGAAATTAGTAAATCTTTCAAAAACACTGTCAAGATCACTTTCAAGTTTATTTTATCGCAATGTCAAGCCATGTCAGTAGTTTCACTGGTAGCAGTACAATACAAAGGATTGTTCTTCGGAAGAGCGTATTTATACGCCCGGGGCAGGTAAAGGGTTAAAAACATCTATATGTTGCTTAATAACTTCTGTAATTAAGATTTTGAATTTATGATTTTCTTCACGTGTCAACTGCTTTTTAATTCATTCCTCCAAATGAGCAAGTAACAATATGTACAAAGAGAAACAGTTGCGTGAGTGCAATATCTCGGGATTTAGGCAGTACTTATCGTACAGTGTGGGGAATCTTGCGTCATGTTTTCGAATTTAAATGTTATATAAGATATTGCATAGATAGTACAGATGAGACGGGCTCAGCCCGAGCCCGTAAGCCCGAGCCCGAGCCCGATCGGGCTCAAATCTTACGCAAGTCTTCGAGCTCCGGGCGGGCTCAGATTCAAGCTAAAAGTTCCGTTTATTTTATTCTTCACTAACTGGAAAATGTTAAAAAAAAAAAAAAAGAAAGAAAAAAAAAAAGAAAAGAAAGAAATTTTATTCATTTTGAGAGCACCTTTAGTAATGTCATAATAGTCATGATAGGTTATAAATCACAAAATAATCTTGCAAACCTTAGTAGCTTTGACTTTCCTTTTTTCTAAATAGAACTCTTTTTTCAACGGGATGCATATTATGTTATGTCATAGTGTTATACACATACAGTAATCCTTCCACCTTCGTTATATCGGGCCTCATTATATCACTCATTCGGATAATTTTTTTTCCCCCGATAGGCGCGTTATAAACAATGGGCTGCACTATAAATATCTATTATATAAATATATACATGTATACAGAGACACAGACATTATAAATTGTTATAATAACATTTATAATTATTTAAATTGAGGATTGATAATAAGAAAATTAATTTGAAAATGAAAACGGTATTTAATTTTACTATTGTGTATGCGTTGCATAGCGTACCACTTTCAATATCGGGCTCGGGCGGGCTCGGGCTCTGATCACACAAAATTTTTCGGGCTCGGGCGGGCTCAGTTCAAAAATGTTTCGGGCCCGGGCGGGCTCGGATTGCCAAAATAGAGCCCGAACTCTATCTATTAGATAGATCCCAAACTAAGTATTTAATTTGTAAATCCAATTATTTCAGCCGCGTTGCAGAAAATTCTTTTTTGTGAAAAACACTTTTTGGGGACTGTAATTTTATTCATTTACTAAGAGCTATGAGTTCATAAGAGGTTTTTAACAAAAAATAATTTTCGCAATGGGACTGAAATAATTGGATCTAAATATTAAATGAGCGACATGTGAAAAAATTCTTATGATATTATATAAACCCTTTATTATACAGTTGCCACAAAACTTATGTCTCATACACACACACACAGACATGCAGACATTTTTTTTTATTATTATTATCAAATTGTGTTATGAATCTCACAAAACGTACAAATTCATCGAAAACCGAAAGTAAAAAATTTACGAATTCAAAATAAATTATCCAATGAATATATTAAAAAATCTGGTGTGAAACAACCACACGACTTCCATTACCCACAATTACACATATTATAGGCATTTTTTTTTTTTTTTTTTAAGATAATGTGATCAGAAAACATAAAATTGACTTAACGAAGTAGAAAACTAAAATTTTTCCTGTAAGAGAAACTTGATACACATGTAAAGACTAGAGCTGGATGATATCAGAAATTAAATATCGCGATATATCATCAAGTTAATATCGATATTGGTGATATATTGCGATATTTATTTCAAGAGAAGGAAAATAGATATTTGCTACTTTTTAAAGACAAATGAACACCAATTTTAATGTATACAAGTGTGGAGTGTTTTCTATATGTATATTTATATTTTCTGGTATATTACTTCCAAATCTTTTTTATTAAAAAGAAAAAAAAAAAAAAAAAAAAAAGAAAGAAAGAAAATGCATAAATAGCAACACAATGTTTTGTGTTTCTTTTAATTTATACCATTACTTTTAAGTATATTTCTGAATAGTTTGTCCTCCATTCTTTCTATTTTAAGATTTAATTATTTCAAAATCACATTTTAAGAGAGCTAATGGGTGATATGTGTTTTATTTACACAAAGTATATCATCAAGATACATAATTATAATAAAAATATAAGCTTAAGAAAAATGAAGTTGTACTTAGAATGTAGATGATTAATAAAATTTTGCGCAGAAGTCGTAACTTAACTATCTATCTATCTATCTCTCTCTATATATATATCAATGATTCATTTATATACGGAAATTTTAAAAATAAATATTAGTATGAGTTTTGCGCCTAATTCCCATTACTGAGTATAAAGAAAGTTCATTTACTAATATTCCTGTCAGTCATTGATAGCGATATGTTTGTAATTAAATTAATTTCAGTGAATAAGAAATGCACAGTAGAAATACTGTTTATAAACTTTCTTTAGAATTGCCACCGAATAAACTTTCTCGGTTGTAGAGTAATATTAATTTGAGACCCTATAACTCATCGGTATTCTAAAGGTCAATTTCCTGCCATTTTTATTTTATTTTTTATCTACTTACCATATCATGTTTTTTTTTTTTTTTTTTTTTTTTAACATATATATATTGAATTCATATTTTGTAATGTTTTTATAACATTTGGAAATTGTATTATATTTATATACTAGTACCGCCCAGTGGTTGAAGATCAATCACTTTTTGCAAAGCAAAGCAACTGCCTTCTCATAAACGGAATTAAATTGCAGCACAGCAGCGACCCCTGTTGGCCGATAGGCACGAGTCGTCCATGAAATAGAGCGTTCGAACTAAAAAAAAAAAAGAAAAAAGAAAAAAGAAAAGAAAGAAAGAAAGGAAATCTTAAAAATGGTCAATTAGATTTCAAGGAATCTCAAAACTTGTAACATCATCGAAAACTGGAAATCTAAATTTTTTCTGAATCTTATACTTTCTCCACTTTTTTAAGAATAAGTAGTCAATTTCAGTTAATTGAAATGCAAGGAAATCTCAAAACGTGTAAATTCATCGAAAACCAGAAATCGAAATTTTCCCCGTGTCTTCTACTTTCTTCTTATGCATGTAGAAGCCAGTAATGAATCCACATTTTAAATAATAAGTAGTCAGTTTCAGTTAATTGAAAAGCAAGGAAATCTCAAAACGTGTAAATTCATCGAAAACTGGAAATCAAAATTTATCCAAATCTTACACTTTCTTCTTGTATATGCAGAAGATATAATAATAAATCAACTTTTAAAAAAATAAGTAATCAGTTTCACTTAAATGAAATGCAAGGAAATCCCAAAACGTGTAAATATATCAAAAAACGGAAATCGAAATTTATTTCGTATCTTCTTTCTTTTTATGTACGCAGAAACTAGTAATAAATCCACTTTTTAAAAATGAGTAGACAATTTCAGTTAATTAAAATGCAAGGAAATCTCAAAACGTGTAAATTCATCGAAAACCGGAAAAACGTTTATCCAAATCTTATATTTTCTTCTTATATGTGCAGAAGATAGAATAATAAATCCAATTTTTAAAAAATAAGTAATCAATTTCAGTTAATTCTTTGCTTAAAAAAGAAAAAAAAAAAAACACTTGACGATATTTCGAACAATCCATGCAATTCCGAACAATATGTCAACGAACCGATAACAAGAACTAAACGCAATATACTGTTTCCAGTGTTTTCACTTTTCACCTGCGAGCGAAGAGCAGCTTCGATATTATTGGTGTGGGAATATTATCGAATGGAAAATAATATACTACTGCCATGAACTAAACGCGATATACTGTTTGCAGTGTTTTCACTTTTCACCTGCGAGCGATGAGCAACTTCGATATTATTGGTTTGGAGATATTATCGAATGGGAAATAATATACTACTGCGATAACTTGATGAATGAGGAATGAAACATTTTATATGTTATCGTTCAAGGTCATACTTTTTAAGTAGTGGTTTCGATTTGAGAGTGCGCAGTTCGCACAAATGAAGCCGGTTGGGGTTATTTTTTCGAGTTTAGTCAGTGAATAGGAGGAAAGGAAGAGAAGGTGTATTTGTATAAGATATTCGGCGGTCTGTTTGTTGGGTGTTTACGGGGTGGTACGGGGTACGGTGAGGCGGAGAAGCAGAATTTGAAGATATGGCGTTGGACGCTGTTTATCGCATATGACTTGATCGCGCTGTGCGCGTTAGAGAAATTAGTTGTGCGCGTGTTAGAGAAATTAGCTGTGCACGTTAGGAAATATCGTTAGAGGGATATATCGATAGAACAAGAACTTAAATACTGTTATCGCGATATTAAAAAAATATCGATACTTGGGGATATATTGATAAATAATCCAGCCCTAGTAAAGACATATACTAAACAAAGCTTACATAGCAAGTTAAAAAATAAGAAAAAAAAAATGATAGAGTTATCTTTTGAAACACCAATTTACGAGAACTAAAACTGACTTACGTAAGCAGGATGACTGTTAATTTTCTTCTAATAACCACGTAATACATAAAAAAGGATACCTAGAATTCGTTTATATTACAATTTTCAAGAAAATCGTTAAGAGCCTTTTCTGAGATACCAACTTTTACCAAAACTTGGCATACTCAATTATTGACCGAAAAACAATAATTACATACAAAAGGATATTTAAAAAGGAGAGTATAATATGGCGAGTTTAAAAAAAAAAAAAAAAAAAAAAATCGTACAGCCGTCTTTAAAGGAACGCGCTTGCGAGACCTGAAATTGAGCTATTTATACAGGACGCCTATCAATTTTCTTGAACTTACCAACTATATCATTCGATAGGACATCTAATAGAGTGTTCCCTTTTTGAGATACGGACTTACAGTTCCACTTCCGGTTTCTGATGATCTACTTCTGGCTTTCTAATTTTCACCAAAATTTGGAAAATTCATCTGTACACCAGACCTGTATCAATTCTGAAGTTTCGTAGTTATATCTTTAATAGGTTCGGAGATATGGTAGCCAGAAGATTCTGCACATACATACATACAGTCGGTAACAAAAGTACCCGAATACTAGCAAAAATTCCTATATAAAAAAGTAGAGTAAATACTGTTTTGTTAAATAAATCCTCGTCAAATCATGTTCTTAGTCAGTGTAAGTACAACAGTATATACAACAGTATATACAAAACAGTATTAACTCTACTTTTTTAATATAGGAATTTTTGCTAAGTGTTCGGATACTTTTGTTACCGACTGTACATACATACACACACACAGATCAATTCCCAAAAACTACCTTTTTGAACTCATGGGGCCTAAAAACATGTAAATGAGGTAAAAACTCGATATAGAATTTTTGGACCAAATACAATACTTCCATTACCTACGGTAGTAGGATAATGGAAGTAAAATATAATAAATTGAAACCATCTACTATTCTATACCCATTTAATGTAATATTGTATTATACAATAACGAGACAATATCTAGCATGCAACTTTAATTTAATTTTTACGTATCCAATACTTTCTTTCTTTTGAATATATAAGAAAGTAAAAAATATTGCACGCAACATAAAAGCAATCATTTTAAAATGTTATCTGCATTACTTGCGTAAAAAAATCTTTCGTCTATTTATCTTTACACGTTTTGTGATTAATTTGGTACATAGTTTTAAAAGATTTAAACTAAAATATTTATTACATATTTCTCCTTCTACCCTAATGGATTGCTACAATTAATATAAATTGCAATATTATTCTTTAAATGCAGCTAATTTCTTTTTGCAATGTTTTCATAGTCTGAAATTTCTATGTTTAATGCAACATTCTCTAAATACTCAAGGGATTAGATACGGCACTTTTGCGATTTTCGTCGTTAAATCAAAGCATAAAAATCAATATTTTTCCCCTCTTCAGAAATTTCAGATTCAAAATTTTCACCAAGTGGTTAGTTCAACTTCAAAAGAGCCACTTTAAAAAAAGAAAAAAAAAAAAATTTAAAAGTGGGCTGTGTGTTATGCGTCTGTGTTTTCACTTATGAAAACACTTTTTAGTTCCTCATCATACTATAGGTATGGGGAACTTAGGTAATCGTGAAAATTTTCGACCTCGGTTTTTTGACTTTTTTACACGTTCTCAGGTGTGAGGAAATCGAAAATGACAAAATTTGTATGGTGTCTGTCTGTAGGGTGTCCGTTAGTGTGTTAGTCCGTTAGTTTGTTAGTCCGTCAGTTTGTTAGTCTGCTTACACGATATCTCACGAACAAATGATCGCAGAGAGGTCAGATGAGTTTTAAAATATTACTCTCGATACTAGCAAGAACCCTATTCATTTGCAACATTCGAATAAAAAAACTTCGTAAGTTATTAGAAATTTAAGATTTTCTTAACATGGGAGAATAGGACAGAATTTCACTTAAACGTGCATTACCTTTTTACAGTAAAAATGTCAGACCAGTTTTAAAATATCAGTTTTGATGCCAGAATGAACATCAGTAACTATAAATATGCTACTTGGAAAATTTCGCAAGTTATTGCAAATTTACGAATTTCTTAACATGGCAGTATAGGGCAAAATTTCACATAAACGTCAATTTTGAGAGATATTTTCATCGTAAAGATGTCAGACTACTTTTGAAATATTATATTATTTAGGACACTGGCATGAATATTAACGACTTTGGAATTTGCAATATAAAAATTTCGTAAGTTATTGGAAATTTAGGAATTTCTTAACATGGCAGAATAGAGCAAAATTTCACATAAACGTCAATCTTGAGGGATATTTTCCTCGTAAAGATGTCAAACCACTTTCGAAATATTATTTAGGATACTGGCATGAATATCATAGACTATGTTTTTTCCAATTTAAAAAATTCGTAAGTTATTTGGAATTTACGATTTACTTAACATGTCAGAATAAGGCAAAATTGAGCATAAACTTCCATTTTGAGGATCATAAATACATTAGACAACATCAAAATTACATTTATGATATTTTTTTGAACATGATTGAATACAAATATTCTAATAGGAAAATTTCGTAAATTATTCGTAATTTACGATTTTATCAACATAGCGAAATTGTAAATTTTTCATATAAATATGAATTTTGAGGATTATTGCATTGGAAACAGTAGCATGAAAACCAAACAACGGAATTGACCCTGATAAAATAAATTAATAGATTAGAATAAGATAGATATATCGAAGTGAACGGTGGATGGCCTATTTGGCGGGGATTTCATTCTGTCACTGTATCAAGCTTTGGTCAAATTCATTTCTTTTAACATGGTTATAATATGTCTCGCACTAGAAATTTATGAGAACATAAATATGATGGGGAACTGAGCAGAGTCGCCCTATGCCAACTAGTTTTCAAATATGCGTGTTTGTAATTTATATATACTATACATATATAAAGTGAATACATGTATTTCATATAAGAAATGAAAACTGTGTGAAGCAAGGGCAAAATCTGAACAAATATACTGAAATAATAACAAGAAGGAGCAGAAGACACCACGGTTTAAGATGGGTGAACGGATTAAGCTAATTTGTCGGGGGCCCAGCTATCCCAAATATTATGCAAAACGATATGATAACAAAAAACAAAGTGAAAATGAAAAATTTTATATTATTAGAGGAAAAATAAATTATTATTTTATAATTATTCATACTTATAAAGCAAATTTAAATAAACTAAATGAATCATATATGTTATATTTTAAAATAATTATTAATATTTATAAAGCAATTTCATATAAACTAAAATAATCGTATATATTATATTTTTAAGTATCATCCACTCTATGTATAGCTACATAATGATGAGCAATTCATGATCATAAAATACATTTGCATTGCAAAGGTATTTGAAAAATACATTTATCAGCATCCAAGCAGGATGATAACCGCGTGAAAAAAAAAAATATATATACACACAGCAAAAGTAATTTTCCTTTTATCTTTTCTATATATAAATATATTTTCAGCAACCAACCAACCAACCAAGCCTAACAAGCCACCCATCCTCCATATCATTCAACTTCCACACATCTTCCCCCCCCCCCCCCCCCCCGCTTTTTTTCGCTCGCTCTCTATATATATGTATATATATATATATATATATATACTAGCTGACACGACAAACGTTGTTTTGTCATATAAATTATTTCTAGAGAATATTTTGCTAGAAAAAAATAACTAACTTATTGTAAGTGTGTAAGGATGTGGTATATAAGTGGAAGATGTATGGAGCGCTGTGAACGGTGAAAGAATATAAAAATAACAAAACACCAATTATTTATTTTTTTAATTTATTAAAATTGATTCTTTAAAATTATATACATATCGCTACTTATAACAATATTACTACAAAACAATATCAATCCCTTAATGCAACAGAGTGTACAATATTTTTTGTTATCCCATCTTTCGCCAATACAAAAAAACTGGATGGTTTGCCCACTCGAGGGCCACGTATAATTGTCCGTGTGAAAAACATGATGTGCTCAAATCTAAGCCACAGACAGACATCGTTTGGCCCTGAGACTTATTGATAGTCATTGCAAATGCCAATCTAATTGGAAATTGAGGGCGTTTAAATTGAATTGGCACATCTGTGGGTATAATAGGAATTCGCAGTAGTAATATATTTTCACCTCGGAATTTGTCATTTAAAATGATGGCTTCGATAACATTTTTCATTAATTTTTTTATGACTAATCGCGTGCCGTTGCATAACCGTTGTGGGTTCAAATTACGAAGCAAATAACCGGAGATCCAACCTTCAGTTGTAAAATATGCGGTGGCATGCCTGGTAAATCCAATGAGTTTAAAAACTTTGTTGGATAATTTACAGCTTCGGTGGCATCGCAAACTGTATCATTAGATTTGTATGACACCAAGTCTCCTGGTAACAAATGTTGTATCTTGAGATTCAATTCGTTGACGTCCACATTTTTTGCTGCTAAAATTGCTCTTTCTGCCAGCCACTCATGATTTGTGTATCGTCTGTGTACATCGGGAAATATCTGGTCAATAAGATCATCTTGAGAATCAATGATTGTGCAGAAATCGGTCGGTAATTTTATGCATCCAGTTTCATCTGTAGTAACTTTTCCATCGCCGATATCTAACAATTGTTTTGAGAATGTTTCAGCGGATGGATCTTGAAGCTTTTGAACGCACAAATTTACTTTCAGTTGTACGTTTTCAACATTACGCCACAATGACGATGATTTTAAGCAGGCGTTGATCTCATCAGCGTATGTTGAACGCGGAATAACGAGAAGTGCTTGTCTGAAATCACCTGAAAAGAGTAACAGAGTGCCGCCAAATAGTTTGTCGTTGTTTTTTATATCTTTCAATGTCCTGTTCGACGCCTCAATCGAATGTTTGTGTGCCATAGTGCATTCATCCCAGATAAGAATTTTACACTATTTCAGCACTGTGGCCATGGACGATTGTTTTTTTATGTTGCACACTGCGTCTGGGTTATTTTGAATATTTAGTGGCAGTTTAAATAATGAATGAGCTGTTCTGCCTCCATCCAATAAAGTTGCCGCAATGCCAGATGATGCAACAGCCAATGCGATGCCATTATTTGATCGTATTTCGGCGAGAATTAGCGAAATAAGGAATGTTTTGCCAGTTCCACCTGGTGCACCCCCCCAAAAAAAAAAAAAGAATCCACCTTGTCCTGCCAAAACTGCGAGCATGATGCGATCGTAAATGGTTCTTTGTTCTTCATTCATTAGTGGGACATTGCGAGCAACAATCGCTGCTATTTCTACAGTATTGTATTGTAGTTCACGATTCAATTCAGTGCTTAATAAATCAGATGCATTTCGATTTGTTGAATGCATACCGAAATGACTGAGTGGTAAGTTGGCAATGATAATGCAAAGATCTTCAGTAGCAATCAATGCTTCATTGTACATAGCGTCACTGAATACTATCGTTAGATCGTTGCACCGTGAACGATGTTGATGCAATATATCATCAGTCATTGAATCTTTGTGATTATCCCATAATGTCTCTGCTCGGGCCGGGAAACATGTAGTCAACACTATAGCGAATAGTAGACGAATTTGTTTTGCTGTACAGTTCAGTCCTACTTCAGCAAGCATACACTCCCACTGGTTGTCGTCTTCCAGCAAGCCGAGTGCAAAGCATGCATCTTTATACGTTGGATACTGTTGTCCATTCACTTTACGTAAATCTTGAAATGACAATGGGCCGATGACATTAACCAATAACAGTCGAAGATAAAAGCACTCAGTCTGCCTTGGATTGACTGTAAATACTCGTCCCAAGGTGTTTGATTTGAATAAACCGGGACATGCATCAATCGGCGTGCCTTGCTTGCGGGGCATCCATTTTTTTGTTGGAGCCCATGTGAAATAGCGTGGTACTTCTGAATAGAGTAATGTCCGTGCAAAAGCACCAAAAGCATCCGCACGATTACACAATTCAAAAAATTCGGTGAGTGTAGTTTTTGGTGGATTTATAGCACGATCAATCGCTGTCTCGCTCGTGAAATATACGCGCTGGCCATTTTCAAGATGGACAGCTAAATGAAGAACTGCTGGATCCCGTTCATGAATTGGGAAACCAAAGATACGCCAAACAGCTTCATTGGAGCTGACGTACCGGCCAATTTGGTAAAGTGTTATTTCGTCGTTGTTATTCACCGGAGGAGCATTCACATTGGTATTTTCTACTCGAAATACAGCCATATCACTGCCTTTATTAACATACTTGCAAATGTATTTGATGCTCTTCACTGAACTGCAGAACTGAACATTAATATGAGCACCAAAAATAAATTAAAAAAATTGGCGTGCAGACAATAGCAAGAAATTCAAACTTCTTCACACACCATAAATTTTATAAATTCCAATTCCCTTCAACCAAATCCCCTGTTCCTGAGCTTCAAAAATGGGGTATCTATAATGTATCTTGTAATAACTGTGATTTATCTTATATTGGTCAAACTAAAAGAAATCTTGAATGTCGTTTACGTGAACATTCTCAGTATGTTGTTAATCAAGAAATTTCTAAATCTTCTATTACGAAGCACAGTTGGGAATTTGATCATAGTTTTAATTTTAAGAGTGCCAAAATTATCTTTCATGCCAAACACGTTTCCGAACTGGATTTTTTAGAAAATTTAGCTATTTACCTTAATCGTGATAAAATTGTCAATGAAAAATCTGATTCCACTTTGCTGTCTACAGCCTGGAAAAATTTGTTTAATTCAATTAAATAATTTCCTTCATTATGTTTATAACTTCATATTAGTTATAATAAAATAATTCTAATTTAAATAAAAATAATAATAATTAATGGATAAATTTTATTAAATTTACTTATTAGTTTAATATTATTGAAAAAAAAATAATAATATTTGTTTACTCCTTTCCTCCCTCCTCATTTTGTGGTGTGTGTGTACGTGTGTTCCTCTCTGATTGGTCCTGTCCTGCATGTTGCTTCCTATTGGTTGTTTGTGTTGCTCCTCCCCCTCTGGATTTTGTCCTGCTTTCAGTCTTGCTTTTGCCTCCAAGGCAGTTGCACGTGTTTGCACCTGATGCAGAAAGGCTACGTCCTTTCGAAACCGGTTGTGCTGATTTAAAATTTATGGTGCGTGAAGAAGTTTGAATTTCTTGCTATTAATATGAGCATTGAATGTTTTGCTCAGCAGAGGCGAATATGGCACCACCCAACGGTTATCAATGTCAATATCTATGTTGTTGACATAGATGACCGCCATAGATGATAAGATTGTCCGCCATTATCGGGATTTCTTCGACGATATATTGGATATCCGTCAACATTTGTGATCGTGAAATTTTTCGGAAAACTTTTAGTACATTTTCCATCTGCACAAATGATAATGACCTAAAAATTCATTTTTCATTTTAACATAAAATAACTCCGTCGGATATTGACGAATTTTTTAAAAGAATATACCATTTTAACTAATTTTAACATTTTAACAATATTAACGTTGAAAAAATATTTTAAACACTTACGGTTAAAAATCCATTTTTCATTTCAACATTAAATAAATTCTGACATCTTGTTTACGATTCTAAAATATTAACTTTGAAAAAATATTTTAAACACTTCGTAAGATACGGTTAAAAATTCATTTTTCATTTCAACATTAAATAAATTCTGACATCGTGTTTACGACAACTCACGCCATCTAGGTGGAAAAGTTGTTGAAAGAGTTGGTTAAAAATTAATTAAAAAAGAACTAATTAAGTTACAACTTTCATTTGTAAATCTAAACCATTCTCGAATCCACCTGAAGACACACAAAAAATTTCATTAAACTCAGTCCAGCCGTTTAGGAGGAGTTCAGTGACATACACACGCACAAAAGAAATATATGTATAAAGATATATATAATGAAAGTAGCTTATCTACAATAAATTTATATGTAATGTGAAAAGTCTTTTTTATCCCCAAATGTATTTAAATAAAAAAAAAAATTAATACCATTTCATATGAAAATGAAAGTAACATATTCAAAAAATAATTTTAAAAGTAATATATTGCTCAATATATTGTACCTTTGTAAATATATATAGTACGATACAATGTGTACTATATATACATTGTGTTGTACTATTTCCTTAATAAAAAGAATAATTTGAAGCAAATAAGTATTTTTTCCTATTTACATAAAATACACTACATAATTCCTAATTGTATTGTCGTTCATACTAACATCTACATAATAAGATGTTTCCAGCACAATTTTTCTTTCTTTATTTAACTTCAAAACTGGTATAAGTGTAATCTTATTATTATTATCATTTTATCCAAAAACGGTAGCTAAAGTTGCATTTAAGTTAAACTTCTCTCTCTCTCTCTCTCTCTCTCTCTGAAAAGTAAAAAATTTTTAATGTATGCCAAATTAGTTAGTTTAGGCTTAATTAAAGAATATAGGACACGTTTTTTTTTACAATTAGCACAGTAATAGTGGTAAACGAATTTTCTCGTTTAATAAAAAAATAAATCTAACTTTTAGGCGTTCCTCTAAATCAATATATAATTTGAAAAACTAATTTTGCGTATTCTTGTTCAACCTCTTAAGTATCCTCGGGGTATATACATACTAGTGTCCTTTAGCATGAAAACCAGTGAGGATGAAATTTAAGTGATTTAAATACAAATACGTAAACTTTTTTGTTAAATAATACAACGTTTTAGAGTAGCATTAAAATTATGTGCTTACTCTTTAAAATAGAAAAATATTCTGACGATAATGTATCACTATATTCCTTTATATAATTTAGCAATGAAATAAATTAAAACCGAATTTCCAATAAACAAGATTAACATATATCGCCAGTGGTATCTAACAGGGATATAAAATATATATAGAGAGAGAGTGAGATTTTCTTTGTAATTTTGACCGCAGGACGTTTAGGAAAAATATAAATAAATAAAAATAAAATAAGAAAAACAAGATTGTGAGGTCGAGACTACAGACCGTCACCAAAAGTTGGGACAGTTAATTCACTTCGTCGCCAGTGACTCGGCGAAAGTCTTGATTGGATGAGTTTTATGTCGGCATGCTGCTGCAGTGAAATAATTAGGATCTCAGTGTTAGATGAATTAGAAGTGATTTTAAAAGGTTTTGATTGAGATGAAATGAAAGGAAGTTATTGAAAGTAGTATAAAATGAAGGATAGTGAATTGCTAGGGGTAATGAATTGGTAGCTGATAAGTGTGGAGTAAAGAGTTATAGCGAGTTGGAGTTGGTGGTGATACGGAGTTGCACCGGATTATGGTGTGTGTGAAGTGATGGTCGAGAGGTGTAGTATTGTGACGTAAATTAAGAAAAGAGTCTGTCGTGTATCGGGAATCCGGCCGACACTCTAAAATGAGAATAGTTAGTAGTAGCCGGGAGCAGTCGTCAAAAAGATCATCATTGGTGAGATAAAAGAACTTCTTATTTTATGTCTTGTTAAGGTTATTTCCTGAAGTCATTTATTTAAATTGAGTTAGCTCAACGCCCTCCTTGATATTGAATGCTAAATAAACCTAGTTATTTATTTGTTAACTTTGTCTCGAGCTCTTCTTATTACTAGCTAATTAAGCAATTAAGTTCATCTTTAAGATCTAAGATCTAGGATTTAAGATCTACAACTGAGAATATGGAGACCATTTATTCTCTACAAGATTCCTGAAGCTCAATACTACTTATTTTCATATAAGTTGCTAGCAGGATTAGAAATTAGAATGTGAAAGTCAGGCGTCAATGGCACTTAACTATTTTTCTTACTTGCCAAAATGATCTATTCAAACATAATTTTTTAATGAGATAATGGGATAAAACTTAGTTTATTATTGTTATTATTATTTTCTTAAATAGTTAATACAAACACAAAAGTTAAAATATAAATACTTTTATATATTATTTAAAAAATTATAATCTTACTTAAAGCACTGTAACACTAGAAATTCTTTTTTAGTGATCTGCTGGTCAACAGATTTTTAAACTCAGACAAATTTCAAGTATTGCATCTTCAAGCAAAACGAGAACTACCAGAAAATATTCATTTAACACGTTCGCTGCCGGCTTCACGTGACTAAAATTTGAAATGACGTTTTTTTCCTTTAACCCGCCGAATATGTTTGACATGTTGCACAAGAGCGCTACATCGCCAGATGTTATAGGCTTTGTGTTTACCTTTGCTTGTTTGTGTCATGTGTTACGTCAATACGCTGTATTACGTCAAACGTGTAAAAATTCATCTGCTCGTTACAAGCAAACTCTGGAGTTAATGAGTAATAAGTTAAATTTCCATAGCAAATAGTTTCGTTTGTACTGAGCAGATAAAATATCTCGCTGACGCCATCACTTCGGTTGCATATTGATGATACATGTTTTATTAGAGAGAAAGTATTCTATTTTGAAATACCCTTCCATGGAGGATCAAATTTTTGATCGCATGTTTCCGGACCACTTCTAGGGCTGAGTCCCCGACCGTTGCCAATCGCCCATTGCGCAGCACTAGTGTGACGTAAAACCCAACCAATCATCTATTTTGAAATATGAATATTTGTGATGTTTGCGTTAGTACTGTTTGGCTGGTTGAATAGAGTTGGAAATTAAGAGGTACAGTCGGTAACAAAAGTGTCCGAACACTAGCAAAAATTCCTATGTAAAAAAGTACACTTCATACGGTTTTGTTAAATAAATCCTTGTCGAATCCTCTTCTTAGTCAGTCTAAGAACATGATTCGATAAGGATTTATTTAACAGACTCGTACGAAGTGTACTTTTTTTACATAGGAATTTTTGCTATTGTTCGGACACTTTTGTTACCGACTGTACTTTTAAATTTAAGAGGTTGGTTTGTTGATTGTGTTTTACGTCACACTAGTGCTGCGCAATGGACAATTGGCGATGGTCTGGATATCACCCCTAGAGTTGTCTACGGACATGCCATCACAATTTTGATCCTCCACGGAAGGGATGACTCTCTCGCTTCGTAGACACCCAGAGGTATAATTAATAAGGGAACATGGAAAACATTGCGGGCACGACAGATTTTATGAGCACCAGCCACCATTAGTATACACAATGGTTTTTGGCAGGCTCGAGTACCGAACCCGCAATCTTCCAATTACGAGCCCGGTGCTCTACCGACTGGGCAACCACGGTCCTGAATTTTAGAGGCATATTTTTGAATTTTATGCCAATACTGGTTGCTACAGTACAAAATGTTGTATACTTTTTAATTTCATGCATTTTGAGATAGGGGTATAGTGAACAGATCAGAGTACCATTATAATAGAGAATCGTTAAAATTTGCTATAATTATCCAGTTGCGGATTTATTTTTTCATTCCTAATGAATGAAGACTATAAATAAAATATTAATGATAAATAATTTACTTTATAAAACTTTTGAAAACTTTTAAATTTGAAATTCCTAAGTAAAAAAGTATACTTCATTTATTTTTGTTAAATAAATCCTTGTCGAATCCTGTTCTTAGTCAGTGTAAGAACATGATTCGATAAGGATTTATTTAACAAAACCTTATGAAGTGTACTTTTTTTACATAGGAATTTTTGCTAGTGTTCGGACACTTTTGTTGCCGACTGTACTTATAGCTGTTAAATTATTGGAAATAAAAAAACTATCATCTAAACACTTATCATCAATTACTAAAGCAACACACTTTTCAGGGACATTTGGTGTGATTGTATAATCCAAGTTTTATTTTTGTATTTGTGATTAGTTATAAATTCGTAATTATTTTTTTTTCTTTTAATTCTATTTTATGAAAATTTTCCTTTTGTCCTATGTATTATTATTATTCGGATTTTTTTTTTTTTTTTTTTTTTTTTTTTTCAAGAAGCATTTTCTTTTTAGGTTAGATCGCCAAAAAGCTCGCTTTCGTTTGCCGCCGGTGTAAGGTTGCTATTCGGAACACGATGCGAAATGGCGCCGTCTTGGCGATTTTCGAAATTTTGCCAAGCGGCAGCCTAAAGTAAAGTTTCACCTGTAAAGTGATACGTCACATCCCGCGCTGGCGCGGGATCGGCAGCGAACGTGTTAAAGGTATTGGCGAGCTCTTTTGAAAGATACCCATCATGAAAATTTACTCCCCTCGAGGGGGGGGGGCTTTGGTAAAATGCATTGTTTTTCGCGGCTAATTTTAACCAAAGAGAACAAAAGTAGGCATCAAAATATAAATATACACGAATATGCTGTAAATACTCGAATCATTTTCACTGAACTCTAAGCTGTGCATTTGCCAATGAGAGATTCAGTTATAAGACGTGGAATACTATTCCTGAGAGAAACTACTAAATTTGTTTAGGAGTTTTATATAACCATATTATCGTGACTTTTGTGGCTGGAGTAACAGATTTTCTTTTTTTTTTTCTTTTTTTTCTTTTTTTATATTTTGCTTGATTTCAGGAATGTTCGGGGGCTAGAACCTGCCTGTTTATTTACGAATCAGTTACATCACACAAAAGTTTCACTGTTTTCATAACAATATGTATATTTCAAAGGGTATATAATGAAGTCATGCTCTCTAAAAATGGAAAGGGAAAATTCTCTCAAATTGAGCCATTTTTCCCTTAATCTACGTGTCGAAAAGCAACTTTTCACGTTGAGGGAAATCCTCTCAAATCATTGAGCTGCTATCAGCGGCTCAGATTTGAACCAATTGAGACAATTTATTTTTGAGAGAAATCAGATCAAATTTGAGTGAAACTGTTTGATTCTGGGGGAAAAAATCATATTCTCTCCGCCGGCCGATATCGATTTCGGTCCCTTTCCGTGACAGACCAACACCTCCTGTAATAATGCCTCCGAGCTGAGCTCTACGTCATGGCAGATCGGCCGATTTTATCCAATCAACAGTTCCTATGATACATGTTGGATTGAGGGGATTGGATAAAATCGGCCGATCTTCCGTGACGTAGAGCTCAGCTCGGAGGCATTATTACAGGTGGTGTTGGACAGACGGACGCGCTACCGCTACGCTACGTTTTCATGCTGAAGGAGGTTGTATAGTCGTTCTCAATGATTCTCAAACGCAGAAAATATTGTTTATCAATTTTTACTTGTTTTATACATAACATAAAGCTATTGGAAACCCAATAAACTTTCTTAAAATAGCACTGTTGGTTTAAAATTGAGGAAATTTCTTGAAAACAAAACCTTTATGACAAGCAGAGATTTTAGAAGCTTGCAAATTAATTCTATATAATTTAGTACGTTTAGAAATATAAATTCTTCCACGCAATGTTTCAGAAATACTTGAATAACTATGAATTCAAAAAACAGTATGTACGTACTTTTTTTTGTTTATGCATATTATTCCCAATGTTGAGTTTCATTATAATTAAAACATTATAACACATTTTTTGAACGTTTTACGTGCATTTTAATAAATTAGTTTCAATGAATATAATAAAAATATTAAATAACTTTAGACATAGATAAATTTCTACATTATAAAAATACATTGTTATTTTTCTTCATATTTCACATATTGCTTTAAGAAATATCTTTTAAAAAGACATTCGCTGCTTATTTTCAGTTTTTTATAACTAACGCTCGTGATTTGAAAACTCTGCTATTTTTATCAATTTTATAAAACATTTGTTATACTTATACAAAAAAAAAATCTTATTTTTCCAATTATAAAAAGTCCTCAACATATTTTTTAAACAATATATAAATTAATGAATTATATATACTTAAAAAATATTTTTCATGTGTCATTTAAAATATGATCGATAGATGGCGCCATCACAACTTATTTATGTGTGCACTAAATGAAAAATGATCGAAATTCGATCAAAAATGAGCTGATATTTGAACGATCATTTTGACTGAAAAGATTTTCGATCAGAAAAGACTGATTTTAGACAAGTTTGATTTTTTTCTAGAAATTCTTCTCAAATTATGGCTAAAAACATTTCGTCCGATTTTGAGTAAGCAAATCTGGTCACACATTTTAAAAAAGTGTGGTGTCCACATCATTTTTTTTTTTTTTTTTTCCATACAATAAGCTTTTGATTATCCGCAGAGTTAAGTGGAAAGGGTTCTGCGGATGATGCAAATCGCGGATAAATCACAAAAAAAACTGGAAATGAGAGGCGAATGAGATAATATATGTACGTCGTATATATAGATAGATAGATATTCTAGCTCAAAAATCTGATTGTGTGTTATATAAAATGTAATACAAACAGGGAAAATATTCCTAATATAGTAAAAACATTTGTATTTTATGTACTAAAGAATGAAAAAACAATGCAGTGTTTCTTCGATTATGACATCACTTTCGCTAGGGGGGGGGGGGGGGAACTCCCTTAGTCATTGTCAGGCTTGTTCGCATAAATATCAAAAGTAGTGGTTTTCTCCGAAACTCGGATAAATACGGGCTAGGACCCCTTAGGAAGACGACTACGGAGGACACACCACCCAGGTTTAGGACCCTCGTGTAAGCAATGATCAGCACTCATATCATACCCGTCAGACTGTTTGGAGCATTTGACGGCGCATGCAAACGGCGTTCGTTACAGCTTGTGTTTTGTTTATAATATTCTTATCAACAAACTTATCTCTTCTTACTAAGCTCAAATTTTCCCAGACTAACGATGAAAATGATGCCATAGTTAAAACATTATTTTGGAATGAAAAAAATAAGATGTTATCCCTGGTTTCCATGCGCACAATTCAACTGAAAAACTAGTATGTTGTGGCCACCACAACACTTTCTTCTATATTTTCCTATACAAATTCACTCAGTATCAATATTTAAAAAAAATAAAATAAAAAAACGAATTTTTTTTTCAAGTTTATTTTCGTTAAAAGCAAAAAAAATAGATAACTTTGTTTTAAATTGTCACAGATTTATAGTTCAACCATTCGTTTTAAAGGCATTGACGAGACCTTTCGAAAGATACCCATTTTGAAAATTTACCCCCCCCCCTTCCCGGGGTATATCCCCCACATGCACAAAATTTTTTTCCTAATTAACTACTACTATTATCAATAATTCATATTAATTTTACAATCACAGGTTAAGAATAACTCTCATTATGTACATTTATACGAAATTTTGTCCTATTCTGCCATGTTAAAAATTTAGAAAAAATACGATCACAGCGCTACCTGTTGAGCGATCGATCCCCAAATCTAATCAGCACCAGTTTATGTCAGGGGCCAACTAAATACCAAGTTTGGTTAAATTTCGTTAAAAATTAAAAAAAAAAAAAAAATTACGATTTTTTTTTTCTATGTTTTTTTTTTTTTTTTTTGTTAAAAGTAAAAAAAAAAAAAATCGATAACTTTGTTTTAAATTATCACAGATTTATAGTTCAACCATTCGTTTTAAAGGTATTGACGAGACCTTTCGAAAGATACCCATCTTGAAAATTTACTCCCCTCGAGGGGGGATTTCCGCTCCAGTGGGGATGGCGAGGCTCCTACACATACAAAAAAAAATATTTCCCAGTTGACTATCTTTATTATAAATAATTCTTGTAAATTTCATAATGATTACTAAAAAATAATTCTTTTTATGCACATTTATACAGAATTTTGTCCTATATCACCATGTTAAAAATTTAGAAAAAGCGGGATGGCAACGCAACCTGTAAGACAATTTTTACCAAAAGTTGATAGGCACTAATTTATGTCAAGGTGCAACTACATACCAATTTGTATGACATTCTGTGCAGTAATTCATGAGATACAGTTGCCACAAAATTTTGTCACACACACACAGACTGACAGACAGACATTTTCTAAAAATGGTCAAATCGTGTTCTACAGCTTTCCAAACGTGTAAATCCATCAAAAACCCAAGGTGGAAAATTTTTACGAATCCAATACTTTCTTCTATTGAATATAGAAGAAAGTAATAAGGAAAAAGGATAATTTAATGAGAAAATTTATATCACAACACAACCACAACAATGAATTGAGAAAAAGAAAAGAAAATTTTATGCATGATTCTGTAAGATTCATAGCTGGTTCTCGGTAAATAAAGTGAAATAATTTCTGTTTTTAGAATAAACTCTTTTCGTTGTTATGCGTAATTTTAAGACTTCAGTGGAAATAATAATGATAAATTAAATATATAGAATTCAATTACGTCACGAGAAATCAATCATATAAATAAATAAATAGACATGTAAGTGGTTATAAAATTTGAATTAAATTATGAAAAAAAGGGGATGATAGCGCCACCTGTTGAGTGATTGATCGTCAAATGTAATCAGCACTAGTTTAGGTCATGGAACAATTAAATACTAAGTTTGGTTAAATTTCGTTGATTAGTTCGTGGGATACAGCGTCTACAAAAGTTTTGATACAAACACCGACAGATAGACATTTTCTAAAAATGGTCAAAGTATTTAGAACATCTCAAAACGTGTAAACCCATAAAAAACCGAAGGTCGAAAATTTCCACGAATCCAATACTTTCTTCGTACACATATAGAAGAAATGTACAATGCATATAGCGATATTTAAAAGCAGTCGATCCATTGCTTTCTATTTGATGTAATTGATGGAAATGCTTTCTAAATTATACGTTGCATTATCCCTAACAGCACATCTCGTCAACATGACAGCCTCGGGATATCCTATAAATGAAAAGACATCCCAGAAACATCTTCAATAGGTAACATAGATAAGTGTGCAGTTAGGAATAGAAGTCGGTGCACATGCATTTAACATTTTCTTCTATGTATATCAGAAGAAAGCAGTGGATTCATGAAATTTTTCGACGGATTTACACGCTTTGATACGTCCTGAATAAGAACATTCCTGCCTACGCTTTGACCATTTTTAGAAAATATATATCTGTGACTTCTCTAGGTGCATTAGAAAAATTTTTGGGACGCTTTACCTCACGAATAAATCCACGGAATTGAACGAAATTTGACTTTGACTTAAACTGGTGCTGATTACTTTTAGGGATCAATCGTTCAACAAGTGACGCTCTTATTTATTTATTTTTTTTTAATATATGGCAATAATAAGACAAAATTTTGCGTAAATATACATAATGAGAGTTATTTTTAACTTTCCAATCTGAAATTAATATTTATTTATTTATTTAAAATAGTAATAGTCAACCTAGGAATAAATAAAAAAAAAAAAAAAAGAAGAAGAAGAAGAAGGGTGAAAATTTTCAATATGGGTAACTTTCAAAAGAACTCGTCAATAACTTTAAAACGAATAGTTGAACCAGTGATCTGTAATTATTTTAAACATATAAGCTGTCTTATTATTATTATTATTATTTATTTATTTATTTATAATTAAAAAAAAATCCTAAGCTATTACTACTAATAATAGTAATCACTATCATCATCTTTATTTACATGATGATGCATATGTCTATGAACTTCCCTGTGTATTTGCCTCTCAATCCGATCGTTTAAAGTTCTAGGCATTTCAATAGAAAAGAACACTGTCTATGTCGAAACAATATGTCAACAGTTTAAAACAATAATAATAATAATAATACTCTCTTTTATTGTCAAACTAGGTTTGACAGTGGCCTTCCGTGGCAGAAACACGGCGACAATGTCGCAGAAACAGAAATGTTCTTGCAGAAAGATTTTACTTAAGTCAAATAAATTTTGCCACTGTATTTAAAAAGAGAGAGAGAGAAAGAAACTCAAAGAATGGTTTATAAACTGTTCTGCAGAACAAATTTTCGTTTCTGCAGATACGATTGCCTCAATCCTGAATAAGGAGAGGAGATAAAGCGGATGTAACTCACTTGGGTTAGCTTTGATACGGCATGCATTAGCGATTCGTGATGCGGTGATATGATTCGGTGTATCGACACTTTTCACTGGTAACCTCTTCACATCGGAACTTCATTTTCGTGTCTCCAAACTTTGTCTTCGCGCCGCGCCTGCCGCGTGTCGTGTGTATTTATTGTGTTGCAGAAAGATGTTTTTTCTAAAGAATGTGGCTTTGCGACCATTTTCTGAATCTAATATTTCATGCATTTTCAGATTCATGCATAACAAAATAGCTGCGCTGCATCCAGTGACTTTTTTTTTTTTTTTTTTTTAATAAGATCGTAATTGCTGCTGTACCGATTTTCATACATTTTCTGATTTACGCACACCAAATTAGTTGCATCTAGTCATTTTTTTCTTTAATGTATGCGAAGCGTGCATACGTGCATGGTAGTAAATACACGTAAATTTTTAAAAGCTGTATTAATTTTAATGTTTGGTTCAAACTATGCAATACATTTCACAAATATATACAGAAATAAGACTATGGGGAAATTTGTAACGTCTGTAGTTATACGCAAAATAAAAAATGAAGCTTCAAACCTTGCCTCAAAAAATAGAAAATTAAGAAATTAATCTTAAAAATACTATTGATTTTTAACATTTTATATGTAGTAAAAGATCTTAGTAAGAAATATTAATGGGTATCTTAAGTTATAAAATTGGTAACTTTTCTATTTTTTTTTTCTTTACTAATCATTAATTATTTTAACTGTGATTAAAATTCTTAGCTTTAAATTTTGTTGTTTAAGCATATGAAGTCATTAAAAAAATCATTAATTTATTTAAAAAAAATACTCTTATCATTAGTTTCTACAGCTTGTTCATCTCATTTTTTAAACATTTGAATTTAAAAAAAAAAGTTTATTTTTTAATTGAAATATTGCAAATTAAATAGTTATTTTGGATAAAAATCAAACCAAAGGTTTTGTTAAATACATATTTTTTTTTTTTTTTTAAGCAAAAGGAATTTTATCTACTAGTAGTTGTTTTGAATAGATACTAATTAAACAGCAAATGCTTTTATTATTATTATTATTATTATTATTTACTTACTCGTATAGATATCAATATCAAATATTACTTTTAATTGATTTCTATTTATTTCATGCATCTGTAATCCTTATTTTCTATTATAGATTTTATCCATGAAATCAGTTACATTTCCCATTTCAACATTTCCTTAAAAATTAAATATTTCACTTGCCTCAATCTTTATGAAAATATTTCGATTATGGTTTAATTGTGTTACTTAGATCTTGTATTCTGTTTTACTTTATGTATTTAAATTATGGTATAATTATACATTCTGAATTCTTTAATGTCAAATCACATTTTTTAAATTTCATATACACATATTTATGCTATTTGTATATAATGTAAAAAATGAATCTTGTGTAATAGAATATTATCTTGCATCTTTCTAATGATGTGAAAAACTATAAATGTTGTACATTATTTATATTTCATTATGATATTCAGTATTTTATATTAATTTTTACTTTTAATTTGTTGTATTTTAATTTTGAGTTCTGTATTATATTTTATGTTGTTTGGTTTGCACCTTATGAAATAAGTGCATTTGTATATTTAAATATATATATTTAATATAAAAAAAGTAATGAAATTTTAAAAGTATTTGTAACATTTGTTTAATTTAGACATTTCATGATTTAAATGCCTTTAAAAAATTTGCAGATTATTTTTGATGTGTTACTGCATTTTATGGTTTGAATTCATGGAATATATTATAAACAATATTGTATATTAATGTGAACAAAAAATCTGAAACAATTAAGATCAATAGATTTTTTTTCACCTTTCTTAAAAAAAAAAAAAAAAAAAAAAAAAAAAAACAAAGCGTATTTTCTAGCAATAGTGCAGATATATCCATTTGTGCCTAGTTAAAATTTAAATACATTGGTTATACTGAATTTTATTTACTATTTAAAAATAATTTATTTTGAATTCTTAAATGTTAACTTAACAAGCTATTCCTGCAGAAAGATTTTGGTGCTGAGGAAGCTTGTCGCAGAAAGCACAATAAATTTCTGCCACAGGGCCCTGAACATAGAACAATCATGCCCTGTTCAAACTGCCCACCAATTAAAGTATTTAAAGATAAAAACTTCTTCCCATACCACGAAATAAAGGGAAGAAAAGAACTACTTGTTTCGAAAGGACGTAGCCTTTCTTCTTCAGGTGTATAAAACATGTGCTACTATACTATATTGGAGGCAAAAGCAAGATTATCTTGCTTCCAAGGTCACTTGTTTTTAGGTTGATTTCTTTAGAAATCGACCTATTGCAATCACTTCGTTTATCTATATATATATATATCTATCTATCTATAATGAAAATTTTGTCATCACGATAACTCCCGAAATAATACTCGAAATCGAACCAAATTTGGACGGTGAACTAATCTCATAAATATCTTGGATAAGTTCGTTAACCAAGTTGCTCCGACTTTTTGTTTTCAAGTGGCAGCCACTTGAAAATTTCAAACCGACATTCTAAAAAGCATATTTAAAGCAAGATTTGCTTGAATTTTGTTGTAAATACAGGTCACATAAGGGTCTCAATGATGTTTATTAGTGAAGTTTATCCGCCATTTTCAATAAAGTGGCAGATATTTTAAGTTAAGCGAGACCACTTGAAATCAGGCTACCACTTGAAAATTTAAAATCCTTATAACTTCCGAAATAATACTCCAAATCGAACCAAATTTGAACAGTGTCTTTACTTATCTTATAAATATCTTAGATGAGTTTGTTAACCAAGTTGCTCCGCCATTTTGTTTTCAAGTGGCGACCACTTGAAAATTTCAAATTTAAATTGTAAAAAGCGTATTCCGAAATTGTTTGAATTTTGATGTAAATACAGACCACATAAGGATCTCAATGAAGTTTATTAATAAACTATATCCGCCATTTTTAATAAAGTGGCAGATATCTTAAGCTAAGCGGGACCACTTGAAATCAGGCTACCACTTGAAAATTTAAAATCCCTATAACTTCCGAAATAATACTCCAAATCAAACCAAATTTGAACAGTGTCTTAACTTATCTTAGAAATATCTTAGATGAGTTAGTTAACCAAGTTGCTCCTCCATTTTGTTTTCAAGTGGAGACCACTTGAAAATTTCAAATTCAAATTGTAAAAAGCGTATTGCGAATTTTTTTTAATTTTGATGTATACATAGATTACACAAGTGTCTCAAATAACTTTATTAATGAACTTTATCCGCCATTTTTAATAAAGTGGTGGATATCTTAAGTTAAGCGGGACCACTTGAAATCAGGCCACCACTTGAAAATTTAAAACCATGATAACTTCCGAAATAATACACCAAATGGAACCAAATTTGAACAGTGTCTTAACTTATCTTATAAATATCTTAGATGAGTTTGTTAACCAAGTTGCTCCGTCATTTTGTTTTCAAGTGGAGACCACTTGAAAATTTCAAATTTAAATTGTAGAAAGCGTATTCCGAAATTGTTTGAATTTTGTAAATACAGACCACATAAGGATCTCAATGAAGTTTATTAATAAACTATATCCGCCATTTTTAATAAAGTGGCAGATATCTTAAGTTAAGCAGGGTCACTTGAAATCAGGCTCCCACTTGAAAATTTAAAATCACGACAATTTTTGAAATAATACTTCAAATCGAACCAAATTTTGATAGTGATATTATCATATAATTATCTTGAATGTTTTCACTAGGCAACTTGTCCCGACATCTTGTGTCTAAGTTCCAGCCACTTGAAATCACACTGCCACTTGAAAATATGCCATCACGATAACTTTTAAAATACTAAACTGATTCAAATAAAAGCTGGTTAGTGAACTTTTAGTTCAAATATCTGGGATAAGTTCACTTGATGACTTGATCCGCAATTTTATTTTCAAGTGGTTGCCACTTGAAAATTTGTCAATATAGTAACTTTAGTAATACAGAATCAATTCGCATCAAATTTGGGTAGTGGATTTATCCTTCAAATGTCTCAGATAAGTTCGCTGGGCATCTCACTCCGCTTTTTTTTCCAAGTGGTGCCACCTGAAAATTTTTGAAATTAGTCCGGTCAATTTAGACATAAAAATAATGATCAAATAAAGAAAATTCCGACAGAGCCAAATTTCCGTAGAGACCTTAGGTTCACCACAAAGAATAAGGTGTCAAAAGTCCCCATCGGTCCCATGTGTGCTAAGGGACTTATTCGGGCCCCAAGGTCAAAATTTTGGGTTTTTTGGATTTTTCTCGAAAACGGTAAGTTTTATCGAAAAAGTACCTCAGAGTAAAGTTGTAGATCTCAAAATTCTCTATAAAAATGGTTCTTATGATTTTTTCTCTAAGACCCACCATTTCTACATGTGTGCTAAGGGACTTATTCGGGCCCCGAGGTCAAAATTTTGAGTTTTTTGGATTTTTCTCGAAAACGGTAAGTTTTATCGAAAACGTACCTCAGAGTAAAGTTGTAGATCTCAAAATTCTCTATAAAAATGGTTCTTATGATTTTTTCTCTAAGACCCACCATTTCTACATGTGTGCTAAGGGACTTATTCGGGCCCCAAGGTCAAAATTTTGGGTTTTTTGGATTTTTCTCGAAAACGGTAAGTTTTATCGAAAACGTACCTCAGAGTAAAGTTGTAGATTTCAAAATTCTCTATAAAAATGGCCCTTATGATTTTTTCTCTAAGACCCACCATTTCCCAGATATTGTGCTTGTAAGAATCACGTTCTACATAATATGCACACATATGCCACGTATATACATATTCAGGTACTCAAGCAAGTAAAAATGCCTACTTGTGTCTCTTTCATGTATACATTATACTATTCTAAGAAAATATACTCTCAAAAGACCACCAGTCCCTTACAGTATCCCCTCTACTTGTATGGCCTTAATTAACATCTGGCTATTCTTTTGTCCGTGTGGTGTCGTTCACGTACCTGTTTCTTTTAGTGTTAAACTTGCAGTTCGAGTGAATATACGTATTTATTACAAGCGTCTACTATTGTAGTTTGTGCTGATCAATATTAAAAAAAAAATGTCACGATTTTGCTTTATTTGTAATAAACTTTTGACTGAAGATGAAACTGTTGTGGTCAGTCGTGGAATGCCAACTTTAATCGATGCAAGTGTCGCGAGAAATGAGGAGTTTGCTGATTATTTAAGAAGTCAAAAGTCCGTTACAATTCACGTGGATTGCAGAAAATCATACACCCGGAAAACTTCAATCTCTGCAGCAAAAAGAAAACGTGAGGAAGAACAAGCCAGTACTTCAAAAGTAAGTCCACCTCATACTAGAGCGCGAGTAAGTGAATCCAGATTTTGTTTTAAAAAACACGGCTTATTTTGTGGTGATGAAGCGGATGAAGGAGCAGAGAAGAAGAAAGCGCAGAATTGTCGCCGAATAATTTATAAAGTTTCCACACTTACATTCAAAGATTCCATTTTAAAATTAACTAAAGACCGTTCTTATGATGTGTCAAACGCTGTCTTTGCACGTATTAACTTTGAGTGTGATTTAGTCGCTGCTGACGCTAAATACCATGACAGTTGTTACAAAACCTTCCTGAGACCTAATACTGGCGGTAAAATTGGCCGTCCTGAAAGTGAGGCTATAAACTCTGCAATGGAGGAAATTTTCAATTTCATTGAAAGTAGCGATGACTGCCAGTTTTCACTGGATGAATTGAAGAATGTTTGCCAAAATGTAGCTTTAGAAAACGGGATTATAAAAATACGATTGAAATTAAAGTATGGTAGTAGAATTATTATTACAGAGAAGCCTGGGAAATTAACATTTATTTGTTTTGTAGACAATTACCAAGACATTTTAAGTCAAGCCTGGTCTGATAACAAAAACTTGAATGAAAAGGGAAAACGGTGGAAGACTTTAAAAGCTGCGGCAGAAATTATTCGAGAAGATATTCAATCTTGTGTGTTTGATAATACTATGTACCCGCCACCGGGTAGAATGTTTGAAGATATAAATAACGATATTCCCGAATCATTATCTTTTTTTTTGGAACAAGTCATTCTTAGAAACAAGCGTCATAATTTGGATCATTTAAAGTTAGTTTGCACAAATATTAGTCATAGCATAATGACTGCTGTTCGGCCTAGATCCTTCAAATCTAAATTACAACTGGGAAGAGACAACTGATTCATCTTCATTTGAACAATTTTTGAACATTCAGCAACAGGAAGAAGAAGAAAAAGAAGAAAAAGAAAACATGATTGTTGAAGTTGAGTATGAAGAGTATGAGTCAGATTAAAGTAACAAAAAAACATTCGAACGACAGTTAAACTCAATAACCAATATCAATAATCTTCATACTATTAAATAACTATTTTTCCTGAAAATAACGTCATACAGGTTCGTGGAATAGGCCTACCGGGGAAACCACGTTAAAAAAAAACGCGCCGAGTACACTACCTCACAGGTGGTGTGGAAATGTGTGCATATTATGTAGAACGTGATTCTTACAAGCGCAATATCTGGGAAATGGTGGGTCTTAGAGAAAAAATCATAAGGACCATTTTTATAGAGAATTTTGAGACCTACAACTTTACCCTGAGATACTTTTTCGATAAAACTTACCGTTTTCGAGAAAAATTCAAAAAACCCAAAATTTTGACCTTGGGGCCCGAATAAGTCCCTTAGCACACATGTAGAAATGGTGGGTCTTAGAGAAAAAATCATAAGGACCATTTTTATAGAGAATTTTGAGATCTACAACTTTACTCTGAGACACTTTTTCGATAAAACTTACCGTTTTCGAGAAAAATCCAAAAAACCCAAAATTTTGACCTTGGGGCCAGAATAAGTCCCTTAGCACACATGGGACCGATGGGGACTTTTGACACTTTATTCTTTGTGGTGAACCTAAGGTCTCTACGGAAATTTGGCTCTGTCGGAATTTTCTTTATTTCAATTGTCCAAATTGACCGGACTAAATACTGATTTAATTTAAACTAGAACTGGACAAGGAACTTATCGTACAAATATACTGGATTATTTCGATGGGCAAGTTGTTTTGCTATTTTGTTTTACAAATCGCAGCCACTTAGACTGCCACTTGAAAATTTGCCATAATAACTTTTGAAACACGGCACTGATTTAAACCACAGTTGGACAGTAACCTATGCTTCAAATATCTTCGATGTTTTTGCTGGAAATTTAGAAATACTTAATCAATTCAAATCAAAGTTGAAAAATGGATTTATCATTCAAACAACAAAAATTTAGAAAATTCACGTAACTCATGAACGAATCACGTTATTGCCTCCATCTTTGGTATATCGATAATAAGTATTTTCTCGCCAAAAGTCGCCAAAAAGTCGCCATAGGGGAAAAGTCGCCAAATTTGGCGCCAAATCCATTACCTGCGTTACTGGATCTTTTTAATGCGTTTTTAAGGAAAAATTAGACTATTTTAATGCTAAAATAAACTAGAAATGCAGGAAACTAACATTTTTTCAACTTACTAAGCCTCTTAGAAAGAATTTCTACAAAAAAAAATATATTTTCAAATTTGCAACGATATCTTAGATGAGCAACTTTCTCTGCCATTTTTATCGAAGTGGCAGCCACTTAATTTTTCAACACAATGACTTTTGAGACTTTGAATTAATTTGAACTATGTGTGTACAGTAGACTTATCTCACAAATACATTTCATATATTTGTCAACTTAACCCACCATTTTTTTTCCTAGCGCCGGCCACTTGAAAATTTTAAATTTTACATGAACAGTGTATTTATGAACCGATTTGCTTAAAACTCTATATGTGCATAGCCTACATCAATATTTCTACCAAGTGCATTAATAAATTGTAGTCGCCATTTTGAAACAAAATGACGGCTACTTGATAAGGAAAAAGAAATCAACCTACCCTTCCGAATAAGCCGGAAGGTCTTGTTTGAATTTGAAAAAGAAAGGCCACGTCCTTTCAAAACAGGTAGTGTTGTGTTCCTCTTTATCTTATGGTGTATCAAGCAGTTTTTTATGTTTAAATATTTATTGTACACCAGTACATATCAATAGTTCTAATTTGGGGGACAGAAATATCTTTTGCAGTAACTATAATAGAGCACGGGTAATTAAATAATTAATTATTATTCTTTAATTTCTTTTATAATTATTTACTAAATATTTTATTGCGTTAGAATTTTTATATCTTTAGAGTTAATTTTGTATCCCAATGTCTGCAATGCAGTATGCTGTATGTTCGTATTGAAAGGAAACTTCACACGAATTTGAACTTCTAAAACCAAGTTGTGTTTTACTGAAAATTTATTTTAAATAACTTATTAAAAGTTACAATAAATGTTTTCTGAAAGCCGAAATATTCCATAATTTATCTGAAAACTTATTAATTCAGTACTAATCATCATAAATTTTTCACTGGTAAATGGTAATAGTGGACCATGAAGCTATAGATATTCTATTACCATGTAGTGGACAAATTATATTAAAAAAATGTTTGGTGGCGCCATCTATATTTTATAAATCGAACAAATATAAAAAGAAAAAAAAATCTTTGCAATAGATAGAAGTTTTAGTATTTGATTACATAGTACAATACTGCAGAAAAAGTTGTGTTCAAAATATGTAAAATTTAAGCTCATATTTTTACATTTGAATAACAAAAAATATATATGTATTAAATGATAATTTTTTTCTAATAATGGTAAAATAGCTTCTAAACTTTGCAGTTTTTAAAAGTATAGAGGCGTCATCTATCGTTGAACTTTCGTAACATTTTCATAAAAGTTTAATAACTATAAACAAATTTTGAATAACTACATTTTTTTTTTTTTTTTTTTTTTCTGTTACATTTATTTATGAAATTTTAAGATATGTGTTATCTGAAGGTTTCTGGCTATCGAAATTTATTTTTTCTGAGTTTAGATTGATGAAGCAACTTATTTGTGTTCGGTTCAGGTTTTCTGTTGACATCAGACAAAAACTTAGTATTCGGATGTGTTACACCCAGATAACTACGAATAACAACGCTTCAAAAAAAGGGGGGAAGGAAGGGGGTATTTCATAACCTTATCTTGAACCGAAAAATTTCCCCAGATATCTCATTTTTCTTCTAAAAGTGCACATGTTCTTTCGAGATTTTTGTGGACCCCTTACCCGCGAATACAAAAGCTGGATCCGCGCTGCATGCAATCGTACTCTAATCAAATTATATAAATCTTCTTATTTATTATCTCTTAGATTTACTAAATTTCAAGGGTGGTTCCAGCTAGGGGGGGGGGCACCCCCCCCCTTTCCCCCCCGTCGGGGCATACTCCTAAAATCTCTCGGGGGGAAAAAACAAAATTTTCAGTTTTTCTATTTCTGGCAGCATTTTTCTTTCCTTGTACAAATTTGGAGCATTCCAGTTTTTCCATTATATATTCAATAGAAGAAAGTATTGGATTCGTAAAAATTTTCAGCTTCCGGTTTTCCATGAATATGCATGTTTTGAGAGATCCAGAACTCGTTTTGACCACGATATTTTTAGAAAATGTCTGTCTGTGGCACGATGATCTCCAAAACCACGAAGTGTACTAACAAATGGAATGGTGCAAATATTAACAGTAATATTATTAACAGCATTGCAGTTTTTGATAAATACTCAAATAATGAACACTCTTTATGTAGTACCCCCTGTCGGGGAGGTGGTGTCCCCCCCCCCCCCCCCGTTGGGGAATTTCTGGTGCCACTACTGCTAAATTTAAAATGAATCAGATTAAAAAAATATTTTGAACAGTTCAGTACATAAGAATATATGATATGACAAATGAATAAGAATTTTACTTGGAGGGATCTAGGTATAACCTATCTGAACACGAAATTTTTATCTATATCAATGGAATACCCAAACAGAATCCAAATAAGTAATTTTATACAAAGCTGGATTCAACGCTGTATGCAATCAAATTTTAATTAAATTTTATGGATTTCTATAATAGAGTCTTAGATTTAATAAATTTTAAATAAAGCAAGATAATACGAAAACTTTGTAATACCTTTCTTCTTTTTCTTACCATTTATTTGTTAGTTTTGAACATCATTCACAGCGTAGTGAGGCGTACTAGAATAAAACCTATATCACTGTTGGTATTCGGTTTAAGGGTCCGCTTCACTCACCGTCGCCGGAAGACGAAGCTAATGTTATTCTATGGGAAATTTTCTTTACAAATACATATTTTTAAATTCTGTTTTCACATTCTGAAAATTCCCAGCTGTTAAACTGACTTTTTAAAAAAAAAAAAATTATTTTTTTTAATTTTTTATATTTTATTTTGAAGCTGCAAAATACGAATTTTCAGTATGTGAAATTTTTCATTTTGCAATTTCAAAATAAAATACTAAAAATTAAAAAAAATAAAATAAAAAAATAAAAAATAAATAAATTTTTGAAAAAAGGTCCGTCAGTTTAACAATTGGGATTTTTCTGAATGTGAAAACAGAATTTAAAAATATGTATTAAATAAGTTATTTGTACAGAAAATTTCCCCATAGAATAACATTTGCTTCGGCTTCCGGTGACGAAAAGTGAAGCGGGCCCTTAAACCGAATACCAACAGTGATATAGGTTTTATTCAAGTACGCATCATTACGCTGTGAATGATGTTCAAAACTAACAATTAAATGATAAGAAGATGAAGAAAGGTATTAAAAAACTTTCGTATTATCTTGCTTGACGGTAAGTGAGGAGGGCCGTTAAGGAAATTGTATACACTAAAGACCTGGGCCTGGAGAGGGATGTCCTGGGAGGGGGGGGGGGGGGGGCTTTCTAAATTTACAATCAAGAAAAAGTAAAATTTAAAATTAAAAGTTTCTTGAAATTTTTAAATGAAAGAATGTACCGCTGCAACAATATATCTTCAAAAGTTTTATATATATATACTAAAATGAGGTCGCATAAAAAAATAAAAGAATACATAAATGATGCCACACTGAAAATTTTAACAATTAAATGTTGTATATTGATAAATAAATCAATATAATAAATTATTGTGTGCCTCCCACTAACCCACTAAAATAACTATAAATGGTAAGTACACAATATCAAACATTTATCTGTTATATATACAGGGTGTTCCATAAGTCTATAGACTTTTTAAAAATTCATAACTATTGAACGAATCGATAGAAATAAACGCGGTTTGCAAAAAAATCATTCTCGTGAAGTTTTTTTTTTTTTTTTTTTTTTTTGTGTGTGTGTGTGTGTGTGTGTGTGTGTAAAGAAAAAAATATAGTTATATTTTTTGTCGACGATAATTAGACAAATAGTTAAATTTTTCGCACGGATGTGAAAGAAAAATATACAAATGGGTGTCCTATAAATTGCACAATTTTGTGATTAAAACAGTTTATTTAGTGCTAGAGGCCTATTTCAGTCGGTACAGTTGTCGAATTTTTATACGTCACTCTTAATTAGTGCTAAGGGCCTATTTCAGTCGGTTTATTGAATGGGGATTTATTGAATGAAGTCCCCCCAAGGCCCAACTTTGACATGAGTCCCCCCAAGGTACCCCTATTTCAGTTGGTACAGCGTTGTCGAATTTTTATAATACACTCTTAATTACCCCAAGGCACAACTTTGACATGAGTCCCCCCAGGCCCAACTTTGACATGGGTCCCCCCACAAGGTACCCCTATTTCAGTCGGTACAGCGTTGTCGAATTTTTATGATACACTCTTAATAGTGTTAAGGGCCTATTTCAGTCGGTTTATTGAATGGGGATTTATTCAATGAAGCCCCCCCCCAAGGCACAACTTTGACATGAGTCCTCCCCAAGGTACAACTTTGACATGAGTCCCCCCAAGGCACACCTCCCCTCCCCCTCATTGGGAAAAAGAGGAAAAACGTTGTTTTGCGGCTATAAGACAGTTTGGACTTCCAACGTTATTTGTTACAATATCTGCAGCTGATACACATTGGTTTGATTTAATGAAAACTTTATCATGGAATTTAGATCGTCACGAATTAACTAAAGAAGAATTTGTCGATATTAACAAGTTTAGCAGTAGGTCTCTGGCACTAAATTAAAATCTGTCAATGTCAGATTTTCATGTTTTAAATAATGAAATAATGTCGTGTCTGTATAATTTTTCTTTCTTTCTTTCTTTTTTTTTTTTTTTCTTCAATGTATAATAAATAAAAAAAATTATTCAAGGGTTTGAGACTATAAAAGAGCAACAGTTAAAAAATATCTTATAATATTTTCATTAAAAATTTTGAAAAAAAAAAAAAGAAAAAACAGCCGTTATGGCTTGGTTTTTGAAGGCCCTTCAGAAATGTCATGTACACGATTTCTCAAAAAGTTATCCAACGATCTGATTGCAATTTTGCACAAAACAATAAGTAAATAAATAAATAAATAAAATAGAAATAGAAATAGAAATAGAAATAGAAATACAATAAAACCGTTCAAAATTGGAACAAATAGGTTTTAGAGGCCTGCAATCCGATTGAGGATATTTTCGAATTTTTAATTTTTTTTCTTATTTTGCCTCCTTTTTGCGCATACATGAAGTTTTAATTGCGATGCTGACTTGGTGGATAAAGCGTTATTGGTGAAGATGTTTCCCCTCAAGTAAGAACCGCCAACTGAAGCTGCAATTAACAGTGTTACAACTCGTTTGCAAACTATAATTTGTGGTGACGACGGACACATAGAATAGGATTTATATGCCTGTAAATATTTGCATGCGAATAAGTATAGTTTTTCATGAAAATGTGTTATCTGGTCACGCACAACGCCCTCTATCATCAAATAGCTTAATTATTATTATTATTATTATTATTATTATTATTATTATTATTATTATTTTAACTAAAAATAAAATCCCATTTTACGAAAATGATTTTTTCGCAAACCGCATTCAATTCTATCAAATCATTCAATAGTTATGAATTTTTAAAATGTCTACAGACGAATGGGACACCCTGTATACAATTAACATTACTAAAATGAACTTTAAATAGTTTCAGCCCAGAGACTGCAATGTAGAAGAAAACTATAAATTTTACATTTATGTAGTTATGTACGGCGTTTGCTATTTTAACCTATAACATGCCTATCAATTTATATATTAATCGAATGCAGAGTTTAAACGCTATAGCCGTTCAAATAATTCGGGTCCATTGGCCATAATAATAAAGAATTTTTCTTTATGTCCCTGTAAAATATCTGTATGTCCTACATTCATCAAAATGTATGCAGTTCGTGTGACGGTGACCTATAACATACCTACCAACTCTTCAATCAATTCTATTAAATCAATCGAATAAGGTGTAGACTCTATCGCATTTTAAATAATTTGAGTCTATAGTCCATAATAATAATGAATTTTTCTTTGTGTCCCTGTAAAAGAACTATAAGCCCTACACTCATCAAAATTTATACAGTTCATGCAAAGGTGAACAGTAACATACCTACCAACTTTCAGCTCAATTGAGAAAAACGTGCAGATGTTATCATATTCATTCACACACATACATGCAAAAATATCAAAAATGAACCCATGGGACTTCAAAACGTACAGATACACCAAAATCTCATAGTAGATTGCTTTTTTGCTTTTTTCATGATTACAATACTTTCCTTATATTTTGAAAGTTCGTGAAATAGTTAGATGCAAATGAGGTTTTTGTAAAATTCAAATATTGCAAAACTGAAGAAATTTGTTTTATTACAATAATTCTTTTTTAAATTTAAGAAAAAACCGCATATTTTTAAACGAAATATTATGCATGTTAAGAGAACGAATACGACAGTATTGTTCGAAAAACTGTGAGTTTTAGTTTTCATTGGATTTAAACTAGTATGTTCTGGCCACAACAAGACTTTCTTCTATATAATTTTACACAAATCCATGCAATACAAATTATTTATTAAATTATCATTTATTTAAATTGTTTTCTATAATGAATGCAGACGATTTTTCTCTCGTAGAATTATAACTTAAAATGCCGGAAGAAAGTCAATTTTGTGCCAACATCAAAGAAATGTTTTTTTTTTTTTTTTTTTTTTTTTTTTCCCCGTCATTGAAAATAAAAAAATAACTTTGCTTTAAACTATCACAGATTTGTGGTTCAACTATTCGTTTAAAAGGCATTGACGAGTTCTTTTAAAAAATATCCATAATGAACATTTACTCTATTGCCCAGAGAAGGAAGCGATGTTCCTAAATGCACAAACATTTTTCCTAATTTTATTACAATTATCAAAAATTCAGACTAATTTTACAATCACATCTTAAAAATAATTCTCATTACATTTATACGAAATTTTGTCCTAAACTGCCATATTAAAAAAAAAAAAAAAAAAAAAAAAAAAAAAAATTGAATCACAGCGCCACCTGTTGAGCGATTGAACCCAAAATATAATCAGCACCAGTTTAGATCAGGGTCCAACTAAATACTCAGTTTGGTTAAATTTTGTTCATTGGTTCGTGAAATACAACGTCCACAAAATTTGTGACACACATTTTTTAAGAATCCATCGAAAACTGAAGTTTGAAAATTTTCACGAATCCAATACTTTGTTCTAAAATATAGAAGAAAGTAAAATCGACATAAATAAAACAATTTATGATATTTTGAATTATGTTAAAAGTTTAAATTTGGAAAAAAAAAAAAAAAATAAGACCTCCCCGGCGGGGAATCGAACCCCGGTCTCCCGCGTGACAGGCGGGGATACTGACCACTATACTACCGAGGATAAGTCAACTGCCGAAACCCGGGATCGAACCAGGGACCTTTAGATCTTCAGTCTAACGCTCTCCCAACTGAGCTATTTCGGCACACGATTCTCTCTTCTATTTCTCATCCGGATCGCGAGGTCGAAATTGTTTGACGAGAGTGGAAATGTGCGCATGTCATGTATGTTTCCGCCGACGATGGAAGGAAGGAGGAAGTTTTTTTTTATTTCTTCTCTCTCTCAAATGCGCATAAATTCTTTGCAAATCAGCTGATTTGTTTACATTTCTACTGATTATGCTCAACGCATATCATAAATATATAATAATAGTTTAATTTTTTTCTTATATCCAACCTTATTTTTCTAAAATTCAAACTTTTTTTTGGTTAAATAACCGTTATTTATTTGAAGAATTCAATTTTATTCTGTGTAAATGACTACTATTTTCCGACAGAAATATTTTACTTTATTATGAAACTAATATTTCCAAATTATGCACAATAAACGGTTTTCCAATCAATGAAAATGCTGATTTTGTTAATTCCTACTATTAGTTCACACTCTCCCTATATATATCTTGTACAAATCTTGCAATCTCTTTAACTATAACTTCTCGACTAGCTAGAAATTTGACTTTCAGGATTGCTCAGAACACGATGACAACACAATACTTCGAAGTCCGATTTACGAATTTTTTATTGGTTTTCTTATAATTAATTAAAATATGAAAATAATAACATCCTAATAGCGTTAAAATAGCCATTAAAATATTAGCAATGATTTAATTGTTGCCAAAAAAAATTGCGAGTTCATTTTCTTTCGACATAAAAATAAATACATTTAATTAAACGTGAACATTAAAAAATTATAAAAAGTTATGCATCTCACAAAAATTGACGTCATTATCGCTTTAAAAAGTTTATGCACATTGATAAGAGCTCTATGATTCATCAGAAAATTTAAAACATGGTATATAAAAAGTTTTTTTTTTTTTCTTTTTTTATCTTATAATTATTTTTATTTTATTTTGAACGCGCGCTTTTTATTTACTAATTCAAAATTATTTGAAAAAAACTTTTTCGATAGTGTTTGTAAGTAGGAATTAACTTAAAAAATTTTCTTTTATATTACTTGTTATATATGAATTTAAGAAATTTACATTTACTAATTTTATTGATTGTTTTTGTCTATAAATTAACTATATCTTTAGTGTATACGAGGATGCACCCAAGGAGGGGATCCATGTGGTCCGGATCCCTCCCAAAATAAAATCGAATAAAGATATTTTAATAAATATGCCTTTCTGGATTTGAAATCTGTTTTATAGCATCATAACTAAAAAAAAAAAAAAAAAGGTTTTTTATTATGATCAGATTAGTTATCCAGAAGGAGGATTGGGGGAGGGGGGGGGAACAGTAGGGGTGGGCACTGACCTCCTCCTCTGGACACATTTTAAAAATCTGTTGTGGGGGGAGAGGGAATATTATTTTTTATAGATATTTCTAATTAACGAGCATTTTTTTAGCTATTTCTCCAGATTTTTAAGGCTTACTTTAAAAGTTATTGGAGACAGTGCTCTCCAATTCCATGGGAAAATTTCTGTTGCCATCATTGTGTTAACAAATGACATACAACTACACATTACATGTTTTATTTACTTCACAAAATTTCACTCTTTTTTCCTTTTCAAAAATTCTGAAAAAACACTTTTTTTCTTTTACATTCTTTTGTATTGAAGATTTTGCAAAGTGACACCTAGATGGAATATTAAAGACTATTTTAATCCAAATTACTGAAATTCTAACTTTTCAAAGAATTTTTTTTTTTTTTTTTTTCGTAAATCTATTAAATTTCTAGATGATCCAAATGGGATTTTTCATGTTTTAACACTTTCGACTGCCAAGCCAAAATTGCAAATGTTCACCACGGGGCCAAAAAATTCTTTTGTGTAATTTGTATATATATATTTTTTTCAATATCTTTGAATTTTTTTTTTTTTTTTTCCATTTTTTTCTGGCTATCATATCTGATAGCCAGTGTCCCAACGGAAACATCACTGGCTATCACATATGATAGCCATGGCAGTCAAAGTGTCAAAAGCGAAAGATGAACTGATTTTCGATCGAGGTTGAGATCTGTTAGACTTTGTTAGACGCATAGATATAGTAATATAGTATATATAGATCTATCATCCCCATGTTATCGAGCAAAAAATTTTGATGCCGAAAAAAGTTCTAAAATCAGCCATTAGAGAGTATTGAAAAAAAGAATAAAAAGAAAAATGAATTTGAAACTGTATCTGGAGTTTTTCATTCACCTTAAGTAAATAAATTATTCATAAATTTTATTTATTTAATTATCCTTGTGTATTCCTGTGTGCGATTTACTCGGGGAAAGGCAGCCATTAGAGTGACTTTTCCCACCCAAAAAGGCCTCATTTTTTCCCTCTCGCTGATCAATATATGTCTTATTACTATATCTATGGTTTGGCGGTAAAAGGCCGCTCACTACACTACTATATTGCAGTTTGGAGCGATTTTAACCTCACCAGCGGCCACCACGAGAGAATACGGGAAAATCCTAACCCCCACAAAATTCGGTGGCAGGTGAAGTTGTTAAATAAATGAGTATTTATAGAAAATTATTTATTTACTTTTACATGTTCTTAATTGATATGTTCTACTTAAAATAACATCACAAGCAGGGTTTCACTTAGTCTAGTTGGGGCCTGGGCTCCTGTCACATTTCTTTATTTAAATTTACAAAAGACATTAAAGGGTTAAAATAAGCTTTATATTTCGTCACTTCTAGTGTGGGGGCCTTAGCAGTTACCCTGCATACCCATGCATTATATTTAGTTTTTGACATCATTCATTTCTCTAGCACATTCCTAATTCTAGACAGGGCTAAATTGTGACCTAGGTCAATACGTATGTGCTGTTATCCCTAGACTTTAGATGACCCCCCAAAGAAATCAAAATTTTTAATTCAGTAATGTAATTTATTACGGATGGGAGCAAAATGATGCTCAACTTTAAATGTATTTATAATGGTGATGAGGGAGCCCTGAAAAAAGACTGTCTAGCACCCTATGTACCTTAATGAATAATGAAACCCTGATTCTTGACCCCTCCCAAAATAAAAGCCTGGGTACATCCTTGGCTGTATACAAATATATATTGAATTCAAGACATATAAAACAGGGGTCGATCCAGGCAAAAATTGGGTCCCCTTTGCTGCCCCTTCACAAAATTCCACACCATAAAAGGGGACCCTTCACAAAATTAAATCCATAAAAGAGGACCCTTCACAAAATTTAAATCCATAAAAGAGGACCCTTCACAAAATTCAAATTTATAAAGAAGGACCCTTCACAAAATTCAAATTTACGAAATGAGCCCATCACAAGATTTTGTTTTACATGAGCGATCTTTTTATAAAATCTTTCCATGTTTTCATTATTATTTTTAATTAATTGGTTCAATGAAACTATGTTAATTTGATATTAAACATTATTTAGAATGACTGTTAAAATAAAAGTTTTATATGCAATATATATATATATATATATTTTTTTTTTTTTTTTTTTCACAAAAATGTTTTGTTTTTCACAAAAAGGGGTCCTAAAATTTAAAACCTGAATCGACCCCTGTAAAAATATAACCACTCTTTTAATCGAACTTTTTTTTTTTTTTTTTTTTTTTAAAGATAAGTTTCATTAAGAAAGTTTCATTTAAATGGCAGAGAGAAAAGTGCCTAATAACTTTTAAGTATCCTTTAAAAAATATATCAAATATTATTTATTATATACATGATCATATGAATCGAATATGATCCTATATGATTGTTAGATTAGTTGCTTTTTATAAATATTTTTTATTTAAAAAAATTAATAATTTATTTATCTAAACTAATGTAACTAATTTATCTAAAGTCACCATTAACTAATTACTTTAATAAACTAATTCATCTAAACTATAAACTATTTAATTTATCTAAAGTCATCATTAACTAATATCTAAACTGTGTATGGCCATCACAAAACTTTGTTCTATATTTTCCTATACGAATTAAGCAGTACAAATTATTAAAAAATTTTCCCACGATGAATACAGACGATTTTTACCTCAGCGAAACATAATAATAACACTAAATGTCGAATGAAAGTCAATTTTAGCCTTTTAGAGACTACATCTAAGGAAAAGCTTTTCGCATGTTTGTTAAAAATAAAAAATATATCAATAAATTTGTTTTTAAAATCTTACAGATCCATAATTCAATCATTCTTTAAAGGTATTGACAAGTTTTTTGAAAAATATTCATAGTGAAAATTTACATCCCCAGGTGGTATTTCTACCCAGATTTATCAATGATTATTTTTAATTTCAGAACGATTTGTTAAAAGTAATTATTTTGTGCACATTTAAACGAAATTTTGTCCTATACTGCCATATTGAAAATTATAAAATACGAGATGGCAGTGCCACTTATTGGCAGTGCCATTTTCACCAACAGCTAATCTCAATATTAAATTAAGTACAGATCCAACAAAATATAAACTTATATTTAATTTTGTTCGTATGATAGAGCTTCCATAAAATGTTGGATACACACACATAGGCATTTTCTGAAAATACTCCACTCGTGTTCAATACAGTACATCTCAAAAAGTGTAAATCCATCAAAAACTGAAGGTCGAAAAATATCGCGAATCTAGTATCTTCTTTTTGCGCATGTAAAATAAATTATAAAAGCTGTTTGTAATTGGACGTAATTGTTGCATGACTGCAATTTCAATGCATGACCGCTATGTTTTAAAAGTTTTATTATAAATCATTGCATATGTAAATAATTTTATCTTAGCTTGAGCCGTTTTATTTACGCCGTTGAATATCTTGGCGTTTTCCATATTATATGGAAAACTCGACGTTGTAAGCGATTTTTTTTCTTTTTTTAATTTTTGCCAAAACTCTTTTTTATAGATAAGGAGAAAATATAGGATTCAGGAAATTTTTTGACTTCCGGTTTTCGATGGATTTACACGTTTTGAGATGTCCTGAACACGCTTTGACCATTTTTAAAGATGTCAGACAACTTTTGAAATATTATTTAGGACACTGGCATAAATATTAATGACTATGAATTTTCCAATATAAAAATTTCGTAAGTTATTGGAAATTTACAAATTTCTTAACATGGCAGAATAGAGCAAAATTTCACATAAACGTCAATCTTGAGGGATATTTTCATCGTAAAGATGTCAAACCACTTTCGAAATATTATTTAGGATACTGGCATGAATATCACAGACTATGATTTTTCCAATTTAAAAAATTCGTAAGTTATTTGGAATTTACGATTTACTTAACATATCAGAATAAGGCAAAATTGAGCATAAACTTCCATTTTGAGGATCGTAAATACATTAGACAGCTTCAAAATTACATTTATGATATTTGTTTGAACATGATTGAATACAAATATTCTAATAGGAAAATTTCGTAAATTATTCGTAATTTACGATTTTATCAACATAGCGAAATTGTAATTTTTTCCTATAAATATGAATTTTGAGGATTATTGCATTGGAAATAGTAGCATGAAAACTAAACAACGGAACTGACCCTGATAAATTAATTAATAGATTAGTATAAGATAAATATATCGAAGTGAACGATGGATAGCCTATTAGGCGGGGATTTCATTCTGTCACTGTATCAAGCTTTGGTCAAATTCATTTCTTTTAACATGATTATAATATGTCTCCCACTAGAAATTTATGCGAACATAAATATGATGGGGAACTGAGCAGAGTCCACCTATGCCAACTACTTTGAAAATGTCTATCTGCGTATGTGGTAGTATGTGTATCATAAATTTTGTGGACGCTATATCTCACAAACTAATAAGTAAAATTTAACTAAACTTGGTACTTAGTTGGACCTTGGCATAAACTGGAGCTGATTACATTTTGGGATCTATTGCTGAACAGGTGGCAGTGTCATACCATTTTTTCACAATTTTCAATATGGCAGTGAGTACAGGACAAATTTCTCATAAATGTATATAATGAGAGTTATTTTTAACGAATTATTGTCAAATTAATTTAAATTTTATTACAATTAAATCTCAAAATGAAGTAAATTCATATGATTAAAGTTAAATTGTATCTTTGTACTTCTTCATTATTTTGCAGATTTATAGCCACTGTGCTCCAGGGCATTTTCAGCTATGCTGGGCTGCCTTCAAAAAATTGCGTTTCCAATTTTTCGAAGACAAAGAGGAAATGCAATTTTTCGCAGGCAAGCCAGTGTGACTGAAGATGCCCCAGGACACGATGGGGATAGATTTGCCAAGTGATGAAGTACAAAGGTACAATTTAAGTTTAATATTATTAATATGAATTATTGATAATAGCAGTAGTAAACTAGGAAAAACGTGTGTAGCCAGGAACTCCTCCCCAGGAAGTGAAATGCGTAAATTTTCAATATAAGTATCTTTTGAAAGAATTTGTCAATAGATTTAAAATAAATGGTTGAACCACAAATCTGTGATAATTTAAAAGAAAAGTTGTTGATTCCCCCCCCCCCCCATTTTCAACGGTGAAGGGGGGGGGGAGTGCACGGATGTCAGCACAAAAATGACTTTCGGCAGTTACTGTTATACTTTTCTGACAAGGAAACATTCAAAAAGTGGCGTCTTCAAAATATATTGAAATACAGGGTTGGGTTTTTGACGTCAAAAAGTGTTTTCTGACATGACAATGGTTTAAACCGTGAAAAACCTGTCAGAAACCTCTACCGTCAAAAACCTACATTGTCAAAATTCAAAATCTATAAATGAGCTAGAATCTGGTTAGAAATAGGGTTTAGTAATATTTGACATATACAAGTGAATAGCTAAATATTATGCTGTTTATAAATTAAAAAATCTTAAAACATTTTGTAGATAATTTATAAAAAAAAAAAAAAAAAAAAAAAGCTAAATAAACTGGTTTATATCCTAAGAAATATATACAAGGTATGCATAGACATATTTTGTATGTTTATTTAGTATTAATATTTATGAAATTCTAAAATTCCAAAGTTACTTATGAATTTTCACATAAGCCATGAAAACACAGGAATACTGGATTTTTCTTTTCTTTAAGTAAAACATAATATATGTGGGCAATAAATTAATATGAATTTGAAAATAATTATATTTATAATCTGTATTTATTACACTTTATCATTTATTAATAAATTTTTATCTATTTATTATTATTGATTGTATAAATATTTGTGCATGTTTATAGCTTGGACTATTGGTGTTTGGTGTTTTGGGAGTAAGGCTGATTGACTACTCTAGGGTCTTAGGCCTAAGGGGAAGTGCTCTCCGTGGAGATCTTTCTAAAGGGTCCTAGCCTGTATTTATGCAAGTTTCAGAGAAAACCACAAAAACTCTTACTGTCTAGGCTGACGAGCGTGCCCTGGGATTGAACCTGGCACCTCACATCTACCAGCTTTGAGCGTAGAACCGCTTGGCTGATGGTGGGCCCTACAGCTTAGACAAATAATTTTTTTAAGAATCTGTACAAGTAAATATTAAATTTATTGCAATTTATACATGTCCAGAAAGCATTCATATTTTTCTTGTCTCACGGTAATTATAAGAATTTCAGATGCAATTCAAGTTTAACATTCGAATTATTGCTTTTATATATATATATATAAACTTGCAATATCAGCAGTCATTTAAAAAAAAAAAAAAAAAGAGTTATATTTTTCTACAAAATATTTAAAAACAAAATATTAGGCTATGCATTTTTATTTTACCGGTTAAATACATAATACTAAAAGCACAATACTTAAAAAATTGAAATTTACAATGTTATATTGCAAATAAAATGATTTATCAATCAAAATGATCGATCAATATTTTATAAAAATCATTAGTTTTTAGAAGCCTAAAGCTTTGTTTTTATATTAATCAAAATGTTATAATAATGTTTCTCCAAAAACATTAATATGTTTACCTTTTAAAACATACTTATAAATAATATCTTATTAAAAACAACTATATTTTTAAAGTATCACATAACTAAGTTTAACATATACTATATTAAGCATAGTTATAAATAAATTTCATAATAATATATAAAAGTATCACAGCATATTTTGAATGAACATAGAAATAATTCATAATAAAATTTTAAAAGCCTAAAGTTTTGTTTTTTGTATTAATCAAAATGTTGTAACAATGTGTTTTTCAAAGAACATCAATCTATTTACTTTTCAAAAAATCTTTATAAACTACATTTTGTTAAACTAAGTTTTTATATAACAATTAAATTTTAAATATAGGTTTTTGACAGTTTTTGACATTTATGATGAGGAAGTTTTTGACATGACGGTTTTAACCATGGTTTAAACCATCAAAAACCTGCCAACCCTGATTGAAAAAAATATAAATGATTCTACTCTTCATAAAACACCAGAAAGTGAAAAAATTATCGGCTGAAATGAATTACAACGACCACAAAAAATTATCAAGATTAAGCATATTTGGCGATTTCACACTGTTAGGCGCTTCATTTTGTGTACTTGGCGGAGAAGCAAAACACTGTTCTGTTCGTAACACGGCAATCTCTGTGCTAGCAAATTTATCGCCTAACAGCGCTAAATCGCCAAAAATGCTTAATTTTGATTTTTTTTTTTTTTTTTTTTTTTTTTTTGTGGTCGCTGTAATTCATTTCAGCCGATATTTTTTTCACTTTCTGGTGTTTCGTGAAGAGTAGAATCACCTATATTTTTTTCAATATTTTTTGAGGATGGCACCTTTGGAATGATTCCTTGTGAGATGAAAATTATCTGCAATCATGAAAAGTTATTTTAATAAATAAAAATTTTAATGAATAATTTATACTGTGTGAATTTGTATAGGAAAATATAGAAAAAAGGTTTTGTGGCAGACACAACATACAAGTTTTATTTATTTATTTCTACTTACGCAATATTTAGGTTACATTTCATATAAATAAAAGTATATGAAAAGATATTACACAAAGAACAAGAAATAGCCCTTTTCTCCTCTCTCAACACACTGTGACTGAGATTTAATCGAATAGGTATTCATAGGTGCCAGCAGAATAAAAGATCCGGGCTCTATTCTCGTCTAGTCGTTACGCGGAAACCGGTTGTTGTGAAGCGAGACAACGACGATTTGCTATTCTCATTCTAGCTTGTTTACAGTCGTTATGTTACCGGCAGCTAGGAAGCAGTTGTTCAGCTTAAAAATCGTCGTTTATCACAATAGAAATGGGCGCGTCTGTATAATGTTTTAGTTTGCTCAGTTAAAGGGACATTTCATATTTTCCACCATTGAAAACAGGTTGTCATCATCGCTATTCACAAAATTCCCCTCCCTAAACGGATTACGAATGACCCCTTGCAACTGATTTGGTTTAAAATGTCACCCTGGAACGCGAGCGTTTATTCTCCCACTCAAGATAACAACGACAGACCAGAATAGCACTTAACCGGGAGATGGTTATTGCAGTGGGTAGAACAGTAGTTAAAAACTGTCGTTAACGGTTACAAGTGGTGGTTAATAGGCAACTAGACGAGAATAGAGCCAGGTGCAAGACATCTGTTATATTGGTCTCTAAACAATTTTACTGTAGGCAGATAGGGAGAGAGAGTGCTCTACTTTCAAAAAGTATAACGACTCTCTTGTAATATTTAATTATTTAAAATAACTTTTTCTTTTCAAAATTGTGAAAGACACAGGCATTTAAAATAAATTTTGAAAGTCAGGGAAGGGACATGCTTTTCCCCTTGAAAATACTATAAGGTATTGTTTTCTAACCCCCTCCCTAAAAAAAATATAAAAATAAATAAATAAGTAATAAAAATATGCTTATAAAAACACTAGTTAGTTGTAGGGCGACTATGGCGCCCATTGAAAAATGATCATTTCATTTTATTCATTTCTCACTTCAAGTAATCCATTTGTTAGCAAGCCCATGTGAATTTATCATACTTTATTTATATCTTCATTACCTTTAAAATTGTTATTATTATTTCATAGACGTCATTTTTTAGATCATCACGACATCATATAGACGCAAATTTAATACTTTATAATTTTTTTTTTTTTTTTTTTTTTTTCACGTAAAAGCATATGCTGAAAAAAAAAAAAAAAAAAAAAAAAAAAAAAAATGGCAACAATTAAAAATTAAAAATTTAAATATCTATTTTAAAGCTATGTCTATTTTCACATTTTAATTAATTTTAAAAAATCTAATCAAAAATTCATTACAAATAAGGTACCAAATGGAAGGGGTGATTTTTCTGAATCCGTCAGATTAAACAGAAAGTATATGCTGAAAAAAAAATGACAACAATTAAAAATTTAAATATCTATTTTAAAGTTATGTCTATTTTCATATTTTAATTAATTTTAAAAAATCTAATCAAAAATTCCTTACAAATAAGGTACCAAATGGAAGGGGCGATTTTTCTGAATCCGTCAGATTAAACAGCTTATCAATCGGTAATTAGATTTTTTTTAATTAACTAAAGTATGAAAATTAGATGGCAACGTCTTCACACACAGACAGAGTCCAAAGAAATCTCTTAGCCTTCTTAAGCCTGACAGAGTCAGTCAGTGATGAGCGTAACTATATATGCTGATTTTAGGCAACAAAATTGTCATCCATGTTTGTGATTTTGGCAACATACTGGTGTGAATCCTAATTATAAGATTATAAAAATTTACTTGTAGATGAAGTTTAATGTTCCAAACACATTCTACTTTAAGTATGGTTTACACCCGAAATTCGTGTTTAACCCTTTAACGTTCACTACTTAATTTATTTTAAAAATTACTAAACTAATTTTTAAAATGGCTTTTAGACACATAGCTGATCATAAATATTTAAAAAATAAAAAATTAGCATTGTTCCTTTTCGAGAAATTTTCGGTTTGAAACATCTGTAAGTAAACCTTATTAAATTCAAATAATATTTAATTTAATAAATAAATCACTTTATAAGTAAACATTATCGACAACAACAACTCGTAAAAGTTGCATAGATCCCAACATTTCAATTTATTCCGGAGTATTTTAACCCTTTTGCGGCACAAGGTAATTTGGATCATTTAAATTACACTGCCACCGGAATTTACGAACATAATTAAAATACAAGAAATTTTTTATTTTCACGTTAAAAAAAAGGGCCTTTTCTGCTTTGTTATAAATGTAAATTTTTGCTGAAAAATTTCCGGGATGATTTTTTCCACTTGAGAATTAAAATTAGGTGTTCCATCAGCGGGAACACTGCGACTGAAAGGGTTAAATGTGAAGATTCAATAAAAAAAAAAAAAAAAAAAAAAAAAAAAATTAAAAAATGCAAATATATAGGATATTATAAAATTTTAATTATTATTGGGAAATAACCAAGATATCTATAAAAAATTTATTCTGCTAATTAATAGATCCTAAAGTGCATAATGTTATAATTTACAGCTATATCACTGTTCATCTGTTTTGTTCTAGGAAGCCATGGAATGAAGTAATGTCCCATTCTACAATGATGAATTCTTTGAAATCAACTGATACTGGGAGCAACGCAAAACTCAGGATACTGACTATATAGAGAAATCTTAAGAATAATAAATAAAAATTAAGTTTCTATCTTGATTATTTATTAGTCATAAATAAAATTTTGCGATACCCCCATATATTAATCAGTCAAATTCATCCTTTCTTCCTTACAATGTAATTCTGAGGGATTTTTGCTGTTTTGCATTATAAATTTTTTGAATTAGTCTTTGAATATATCACCTTTTAGCTTAGTAAGCAATTTTTTTTAATTTATATATATATATACAGGGTGATCAATTTAAAAGAGTACCCATTAGTTTTGTTATCCATATCTATAATAGTATATGTAACACGACTTTCAACATCATTACTTATTTAATTTGTATTTAATCAACGAGCTATATAAAGTAGAGTGATAAATGGTAACCCTTGAGAAGGTCCAAGATGAGTTATGTGACATGCTCTCCTCTCACCTGCGTATTTGGTGGTTCCCTTGGTAACAGCTTATTTTCACTAAATTTCTATGGCAATGGATTGGAGATTGTTCTTCGCATAAATCATAACCACCAATGTTTTTGTTTACTTACGTAGTCTAATATTCTTTTGTTCTATATCATTTTGATTTTGCTTTTACTTCTTTTTTATTTCATGTAGTTGAACTTTAACCGACAAAATGCTTAAAAATAGTTGAAAAATTATTATTTGTTGTTAAATTTAGCTCTTTAAAAGTTTAAATTTTCTTTTATAAACACTTTTAAACTTTGTTGGGAAACAATGAAAAAAAAGTTATTTTATTACTTATTAAAATGTGAAATATGTGTAAAATTATTTTAAAAACAATTTATTTCGGTCATAGGACTGTCATGTTACCTAATAATAATGATAATTTGTCGAACTGATATTTTAAATGCCAAAATATCGATAAAGGGCCAAACACAGTAACCTATTGGAGCATGTCACGTGATTCATCTTGAACCATGGAAAGCTAATCCTTCATACTTTGAATCAGCACTCTAATTTATATATCTCGTTGTATTTAATGTGCAAGTATCATTTCTTTTCCCCAAATTCTTATGTACTTACTGTCATTCACTATGGTGTGTTTGTGAATCTTAACATAATTTAATTGTTGCCAATTTCTTTTTTCGACATAAGCAAAAAAAAAAAAAAAAAAGTACATTTTTTTAACCCTTTTATTCTCTGTGATGCCAATTGGAATCATAACATTTCAGCTTTTCTTTCTTACCATCTAATACTCCCACTGGTTCAAAATGAACATTATTAAAATCTATACACATTTTCCTACCGAAAAATATATATATTAGATGATTTCACAATCCTTGTTGATAATTGATAGAGTATATTTTAGAGTATATTTTACTGATAGTTAAGTTTTTTAGTTGATAGAGTATATTTTACTCTATTCTGATAATAATATCGGAATCAATTTCCTGTTTTGGGCACTTTAAGTAAATTAACTGTTTGAAATATTTTTTATTTTATTTTTTAATGTTTATATTTTGTATTTTAGTTAATTGCAATATGTATTTCTTCCAAAATTTTGATATTTTTATCTATTGAAAGTTATGATTTTAAATGGCATCACTGGTTATATTAAACATAAACAAACACCTCTCAGTTGCTTTGTTAGCTATATTAATTCGTACTCTGCTATTACTCCTATTTAAAAAAAATATATTTATCTATATTACCTTTGAAATAAATTTATGACTAAATATAAGATCTATTGTTTTATGGAGGGAAAAACTTGGGAATGAAAGGGTTAAAATGAGGAAAATAAATTAGAAATATCAGTCATATCGTTACAAGTAAGGTACCAAATGAAAGGGAAATTTTTTGTGAACCCGATGGAATAAACAGCTTATCGATCGGACAATTAAATTTTTTTAAATTAACTAAAGTATGAATTTTAGGTGACAACAGCAGAAGATTGTGTGGAAACCGTTAGGAGAAAAAAAAAAAAAACTGCTTCACATTAAGTCACATGTTTCTGAAGTGGGATTAAGAACTGCAGTTTTCAATTTTTTTTTTAATTTTCTCTCACGAACACAAAAATATAATATACAGCCTGTACCCCACAAGACCAACTTGCATTTCAAATGTCATCAATTTTGTTTAGTTAATAAACAAAAAAGTTTTTTTTTTTTTTTTTTCCCAAATTAAATTTTATTCTAACTTTGAAAAGATTTATGTGATATGATACATTAAGAATTTGGGTTTTAAAAGTTTTTTTAAATAGATTATTTCACTTTCTAAAAGTGAAAACTCATTTTTTAAACATAAATTCGTGCGAACATCATTAGTGATTTTTAATCCGATTCTGCGCAAATGAATTAAGTAAATCGTCTGCTTCTTTCAATATTTTTATGTATTTATTTTTTTTTTTTTTAACTCATTGCATAAGATTATAAATGGCAACAATAAAATAGTCTGCATAAACTAATTCTTAATGAAAATGGCTCTTTTTTTTTTTTTTTTTTCTTTTTGTGGGGTTATCTCAAAGATAGGGTTTTCCAGAGAAGTCCTGCAAACATCGATGAATTAAAACAAATCATAACTGAAGAAATCTCGTGAATAACACTAATAATGTTGCGAAATGTGTCAAAAAAGTTGGATCGACGTGTTCATGTTTGCATTCAAAATGGTAGTGAACATTTTCAACATTTGCTGTAAGGAATTATAATATAAAAAATTTGAATTATGTTTATCAAAAATAAAATTATCACAGGATTAAGTAACATTGTGTGTCTCCATTTCTGTTTTACTTGACAAAAAAAGTTGTAAAAGTCCAACAGTGTTGCAAATTGTCTCCCACACTTAAACAAAGATCAAACAATTATACTTCAGTGTTAGAATAGTTGTCCCATCCGTCAGATTTAACAGTAATAAGAAAAACCAACAGGTACTCTTTTAAATTGATCACCCTGTATATAATATATATATATATATATATATATATATATTAATTCATTAAATAAACTTAGGATTCCAATTTTCAATCTCTAAAAGAAATATTTAAAACTGTTTATTTATTCTTTATTATTATTATTATTTTAACTGCTCGCTCAGCTAAAAGGCAACCTATTCAAAAAAATATATATATTAAAAAAAAAAAAAAAAAAAAAAAAAAAAAACAGAATTTGAAAATTTTTATTTTTTAGTGAGATATCCTTATAATGCAGTATAAAAAGCAACAAAAATCTCATAGAATTACATTGGACTGATGTGCAGTATTAATATGTGATATATATATATATATATATATACAGTCAGTAACAAAGGTGTCCGAACATAGCAAAAATTCCTATTTAAAAAAAGTACGCTTCATACGGTTTTGTTAAATAAATCCTTATCGTCATATTCTTACACTGATTAAGAACAGGATTCGACAAGGATTTATTTAACAAAACCGTACGAAGTGTACATTTGTTACATAGGAATTTTTGCTAGTGTTCGGACACTTTTGTTACCGACTGTACATATAGTACTGGTTGAACAGGTCTCCTTTCAGCTTTATGAGTGACCTCTTACAGAAATATTTAAATTTATTTATTTATTTTCATGTTTTCAATTGCTCACTAAGCTAAAAAGTAACCTGTTCGACCAGTACTATATGTTATTATGGCCATCTACTGAATATTTAACTTAAGCTGACTAGAAAACTGTTTGAAAAGTGCAGAAATGGAGATAGCTTTTGGATTAAGCATCCTTAAAAACATAAAGGTAACTAAAAAAAAAAATTCATGCAGATGAAAATAAATAAATAAATAAAAATAAATGCAAACCTGTATTATAAAAACCAGATTTCACTAAATAAAAAAGTATTTAATAGAAAAAAAAAAAGTACTTTTACGAAAGATAGAAAATTTGTGTATGAACAGTTGTGATAAAAAGAAAGAAAAATTTGCTATAACAAAACAGACAAGATAAATTAACTTGGTTTAAAGAATTTGGTGAAATTTTCTTTAAAGGATTTCTAATTACTTCCATTTTACACAGAGGGGGGGAAAAGTGGACAAAATATAAAATTTAGTTCCACATATTTATCAGAGTATTATTTTATTTCTAACACACATAAATCTCTTTTCACAAAAACAATTGTTTGATGCAGAATTTAAAATTCAATTCTTTAAAAATTACTTGAAAATATTTGACAAGCTCATGTGTTTAATCTTTAATACTTTTATTGTCAGATAAACAAAATAAAAATAAATTCTTGCCTAACAACTTGGATAATACTTTTAATAATACTATTATTATATATTATAATATAATAAATGATGTAAGTTTTGATTTTTCAAAAAAACCAGATATAATTATATTCGGATAATGTTTAATTTCTACTATATATTTTATTAATATAGTTTAATATATATTTGTATATATAGTAGATCATATAATTTCGGGAATTTTAGATATTTATTATAATTAAATAATTCCTGATACTAAAGGAAGATTGAAGATCTTTGATATTTTTAAAAAACCCTTTTCAGTGTAGAATTAATTTTTTATAAATATAATATAATAATTTTTTTTATGAAAAAAATCAAGAAAGGAAAAAGTTAGATTTTTTTTCAGTGTAAGTGAAACGCTATATAAGCTTATTTGTTCTTGATACTTTTTCCAAAATATCAACTATGTTACGACTTACCTTATCTTGTGATAAGGGTGACGGGCGATATGTGCACTCTTGATAAGTTTTTCAAAGTATAATAATTTTTAAAAATTACTTTTAAATCCTATTTTATTTATATATTTATATATAAAATCCTTAAATTGTGTTTAATGTAACTCATTGAAGCCTTCAATATTGATTACACCTTGACCTAACTTTTTATTTATTTTTAAGAAAAATTTTTTTAAAAATTTCTTTAGATGGCGATATATAAATTTATTTTTAAAGTGAAAAATAACGTGGGTTGTCGATTATTTAACAAGTTCCTCTAGTAACACAGGAGCCGCCAAAAACTGAAATAACGATGTAAATAGTATAAGATTAAATATGAATCTTTTGTAAAAATTTAATCAAAGGTTTAAAAAAAACAGAAGAGAGAGAGAGAGAGATCATCTTTTATTACAATATTACTGTAGAATCACTTCGTTTATCTATCTATATATACAGGGTGACAAGAAATAACTTGGACACACATGATACATTATAACTTTAATGCTAATGAAAATATTACAACCAAACTTCAAAATAAATATAAATACATTATTTTGCCTAACATATTTACAAATTTTCAAAGTGGCTACCTTTAGCCTTAATACAGAGCTTTAAACGTGTCACAAAATTTTCGGCTATGGGCCGCAACTCACTTACTGATATTTTATCCCATTCTTTGCATAAGGATTTCTTTAGGGATGCCAAAGTTTTATGAGGTTTAGCATACACCCTTGTCTCCAAGATGGACCAAACAGAATAATCCATTGGGTTCAAATCTGGGGAATACGGTGGCAATTCTTGAGCTCCAATGAAGTCAGAAAAATTTGTCTTGCACCAATCTTGAGTGCCTTTAGCTCTGTGTGCAGGTGCGGAATCCTTTTGGAAGGCCCATCTTTTGTTTCCAAAGAACTTTTGCGACCAAGGTAAGACGAAATCTTCCAAAATTAGTTTGAGATATGTTTGTTGATTAATCTTTATCCCTTGATCAACAAAAACAAGTGGTGTTTTCCCACTAGCACATATCCCACCCCAAACCATTACAGATTGGGGTCGTTGACGTCATTCAACAATGCAAGAAGGTCCAGGTGCTTCTGCTGACCAAACTCTATCATTATGGCTATTGTGAGCTTGTTCAATCGAGAACAGTTTCTCATCTGTGAAGACAAATGTTTGCCATCGATTACCTGCGCCCCGCTTTAACAAATCCTTACACCTTTGAAGTCTTGTGCGTTTGTTCTCTGCTGTTAGCTTTTGAGCCTCTTTCATTTTGTAAGGGCGAAGACTAAGCTCTACTCTTGCCATCAAACGTGTGGTTTCTCTGTTGATCTTCATCTCTCTAGCAACCTTTCTCATTGAAATCCTAAGATTTCGTTGAACTCGGTTTTTGATAACTTTTCGGTTTCTTGATGTGTTAACTGTGCGTTTTCTTCCTCTTCCTGGCCTGGCACCATCATGTCCGAGTTCTTTAAACCTTTTGATTGTGTATGAAACCGTCTGCTTAGGCACTTTCAATAGTTGAACAATTTCACATTGTTTCTTTCCTTGCTTATGTAATTCAAGTATGGCAGATCGTTTGTTAACCACAATGGTTATCTCACAACTAACTTACTTACACCTGTTTATTCGCTTTCTAGGATCAATACTAATAATAAATGACAATGAAATAAATTTATAACTTTAGTGGTAGTTACAGATATTTCGTTTGAAACTTCATCCAAGTTATTTCTTGTCACCCTGTATATCTATAATGAAAATTTTGTCATCATGATAACTCACGAAATAATACTCCAAATCAAACCAAATTTGGACAGTGAACTGATCTTATAAATAACTTGGATGAGTTTGTTAACCAAGTTGCTGCGAATTTTTCTTTTCAAGTGGCAGCCACTTGAATATTTCAAACCCACATTGTAAAAAAAAAAAACTTATTTAAAGTAAGATTTGCTTGAATTTTGATGTAAATATAGACCACAGAAGGGTCTTAATGATACTGACTTTGAACTTTATCTGCTTTTTTTAATTGAACTTTATCTGCTATTTTTAATAAAGTGGTGGCTATCTTAAGTTAAGCGGGGCCACTTGAAATCAGGCTACCACTTGAAAATTTAAAATCACACAATAACTTCCGAAATAATACTCCAAATCGAACCAAATTTGAACAGTGTTTGTTAACCAAGTTGCTCTGCCATTTTGTTTTCAAGTGGAAACCACTTGAAAATTTCACATTCACATTGTAAAAAGTGTATTCCGAATTTGTTTGAATTTTGATGTATAGGGAAAGTGCACCAGTGATTGATACTTTTAGAGCAATCTCTGATGTTTTTAATGTTCTAGTCATCAGAAAATATTTTTAGAAATCTTAAGTTAATACATATGGCATGCAAGACATTCAGAACCACATATATGTTAAAATATATACATTTGATAACAATTTTTTTTTTTTTTAAAGAATTTTTATTTGATACCCACTCAAAGTTCCAGTAATTGACACTGCCAGTTTTTTCTTTAATTGGCACCCCATGTTCCAGTGTTTGACACTGCTAATTATTCTTTTTACCAGTTATTAGCACCCTATGCTCCAGTGTTTGACATAAAATGTTAAAATTCTTATATGTAAAATATATGATTTTATTATTTTCCTTATTAATTATTTCGGGATATATGTCAATTACTGGAGCATGCCAATCACTAGAGCACCTATCCTATATAGACTATATAAGTGTCTCAATGAAGTTTATTAGTGAACTTTATCCGTCATTTTTAATAAAGTGGCAGATAACGTAAGTGGGGCTACTTGAAATCTGGCTACCACTTGAAAATTTAAAATCTCAATAAATTCCGAAATAACACTCCAAATCGAACCAAATTTGGACAGTGTCTTAACTTATCTTATAAATATCTTGGAATACTTTCTTAACCATGTTGCTCCCCCATTTTGTTTTCAAGTGGAAACCACTTGAAAATTTCAAATTCAAATTGTAAAATGTGTATTCCGAATTTATTTGAATTTTGATGTATACATAGACCATATAAGTGTCTCAATCAACTTTATTAACGAACTTTATCTGCCATTTTTAACAAAGTGCGGATGTTATAAACTAAGCGAGACAACTTGAAATTAGGCTACCACTTGAAAATTTATAAACATGATAATTCTGATTCATTTCAAACCAAATTTGAACAGTGATCTTATCATATAATTATCTTGGATGAGTTCACGGGGCAACTTGTTCCAGCTTCTTGTTTCCAAGTTGCAGCCACTTGAAAATGTGCTATCAAGATTACTTTTAAAATACTAAATTGATTCAAACGAAAGTTGGATAGTGAATTTATGGTTCAAATAACTTGGATACATTTGCTTGGTAACTTGATCCGCAACTTTATTTCCAAGTGGTAGCCACTTGAAAATTCTTGATGATAACTTTTATAATACTAAATCAATTCACATCAAACTTGGGTAGTGGATTGACCATTCATATATCACAGATAAGTTCACTAGGCATCTCACTCTGCTTTTTTTTTTTTTTCAAGTGGTGGCCACTTGAAAATTTCTTATGATAATTTTTGAAATACTGATTTAATTTGAACTAAAGTTGGACATTGAACTTATCATACAAATATTTTGTATGATTTCGCTGGACAAATTGCTTCGCCATTTTGTTTCCAAGTTGCAGTCACTTAGACTGCCACTTGAAAATTTGCCATAACAATAACTTTTGAAACACTGCACTGATTCAAAGCAAAGTTTAACAGTGAACTTATGCTTTAAATATCTTGGACGAGTTTGCTGTGAAACTTGCTCCGTTATATTGTTTACTGTTTCCAAGTGGTGGCCACTTGAAAATTTGTAATCATGGTAACTTTTGAAATACTTAATCAATTCAAACCAAAGTTGGAAAATAGATTTTTCATTCAAATATCACCCAGTCCATTAATAATTTGTAGTCACCATTTTGTTCCAAAATGGTGGCTACTTGATAAGGAGAAAGAAATCGACCTACCCTTCCGAATGAGCCAGAAGGACTTTTTTTTTTTTTAAACAAAATTTAGATTTTAATGAAGTGAAACTTGAGTCAGAATTGCAATTAGAAGGCAACTGTAATCTGAGAATACAATTTTAAAAAAAGTAAAGATTGACATATCTGGACCTTAAAGTAAAAAACGAAAGAAATGCTGAAATCAACTCATAATTTCCAAAATTATAGATTAACAAACACACATACAAAAAAAAAAGAATTAACTAAGTAATAACTTATTTTCTCAGCATGATTTAAAATGAATGACATAAATTTTTACTTCAAAATATACTAAAAATTCCAATTCAGCAGATGTAGATAACATGCATGTATGCAAAACTTCAGCTCAATTGCATGATAGGAGTGTGTTAAAATTCAAAAACAAATTTTGAACTGAAGTTGGAGGCCCAGGCCCTAAGTCCATTACTGCTTGACCATAGTGCTGACTTTAAGACTAATTTGGCAGTTTGTTCCACCCAGCAGTTCTTTTAAACCCATTTTAGCAACCTGCGGCCCTTTTTAAAAACATTTTAGCCCCAAGTGGCCTTTTCTAACAATTTAAATGTTCAGAGGCTTTTTAGATACTTTTCTTCCAGAAATGTAACTTTCTAGCAATAGTTTTACAGCATTCCTGAAAGAACAAATGCATATAGCATAGCCTACATATATAAATGTAAAATTAATAATTTGCTTTTGTCTCGTACAAAAATTACAACACAGAAGACTGCAAATAATGCCCTTTTTGAAAATAGGTTGCTCTTTTTATCAGGCATGAGAATTCTCCACGGATCCGCAATTTTCCGCTTTTTTGCGATTTTTGTTAATTCCGCAGTTTTTTATTTTGTTAAAATCAAACTCCAATAACGATCAGTGTTCAAACGCTCCCCAAAAAACTTTAGATTCTCAATCTTTTTCCATCCAAAATATAGATGTCAATATTCATTTTAAACATGCTTTATTAGATTCTATAACATATAAAAGAACAGAATTATTCAATATTTCTCACTCATGTAATTTTTTTTGTGTCCCCCCCCCCCCTTTTTCATCTCTAACCATTGCCAATCAAACATTCTGCGGGAAGCCTTTTATTTTGGAATACTTATCCATCCACAATATTAATTTTAAACTTACTTTATGATATTCTAGAACCCATAAAGAAGTAGAATTGTGTTTAATATTTCTCTCATGAACTACTTTTTACCCCCCCCCCTTTCTTTCCCATTTTCCACCACCAGCCAATGATTAAATGTTGATTGCTAGCTAATGTTTTTTTTTTTTTTTTTTTTTACACATGTTTTATTGTGTTGATGTGCATTATTCTTTTAGTTTAATTTGTCACTTATTTAAATCAAATTGGAGTGTATAGGTTGATATTTTTATTTATTACCAACTATGTGAAAAATACCAGAGCCGGAAATCGAACCCGGGCCCTCTGCTTAAGGCACGGATGCTCTACCACTGAGCTACCCTGGCCGATAACCAGCTAGGCATTTCTCACATAATATACGTTGGAAAAGTCACCGAGTCTGCAAACGCAGATATATCAGGTGAGACAATAATAATCGTAGCACAACTCCATAGACCACGAAATTTCAATTTAGAAATTTTTATTCATGAATTCATCAACCGTGAATATTTATTTAAATCAAATTGGAGTGTACAGGTTGATATTTTTATTTACCAGCTATGTGAAATCTTGTGGTCTATGGAGTTGTGCTACGATTATTATTGTCTCACCTGATATATCTGCGTTTGCAGACTCGGTGACTTTTCCAACGTATATTATGTGAGAAATGCCTAGCTGGTTATCGGCCAGGGTAGCTCAGTGGTAGAGCATCCGTGCGTTAAGCGGAGGGCCCGGATTCGATTCCCGGCTCTGGTATTTTTCACATAGTTGGTAATAAATAAAAATATCAACCTGTACACTCCCATTTGACTTAAATAAATATTCACGGTTGATGAATTCATTAATAAAAAATTTCGAATTTGTCACTTTTAAAATATTTGGTATAGTTTTTTCCTGTGAGCATTATTTTTCATTTAAAATAAATTTTATGAACGTATATTTGTATAGTTTTCCCCTGCGCATGTTACTTTTCTTTTAAAATTAATTTTATGAACACGCATGTTTCCTCTTTTCTTTTATTTTCTACACTCTCATGCCTGTTTTTATTGAATTCTCCCAGGCGGACCTTTTATTCCAAAATCAGCACTAAACCATGTATTGTTGTCGGAATTATATATGTATGTAATATTTCAACTCAATTGGAAGTCGGTTGAAATTTAAAAACAAATTTTTAATTGTATACACCTAATTGGCTATCTTGAGCATGTATTGTCAGCGAAGGTATACATGCATGCAAAATTTCAGCTCAATGGGCTCTTCCCACCTGACGTCAGAGGTCACATGATAGAGGAAAAACAAATAGCAGACGAAGTCTTTTTTATCTATAGCGATTGCTGAAATAACGTATTTTCTATTCGTATTTTTGATCACTCATATTTAATCTGTGTTATTTTTTTTATACATCATCATTTTTAATCCATTTTATATCATTATTCATCATCTTTTGTTTGCTGCACACATTTACAATCATCATGTAGTTTATATTTGTTATTGATGTTCATGAAGAACATGTTAAATACTCTGATTTTTGGTACTTAAATCAATGACAGTGCAATATTGTACTACGTAAATCCATTTAGACCAGTAACTAAGTTAATTAACTTGTTGTAACACCTTTATGCAATTAAATTAAATGAAAACATTTTAAAATTCAAATTATAATCCATAAATATTCCACAAGAACAAGCTATTATTTATTGCTAGATCAGTTAATGCAACAGTTACACTAGACCATACAAAAATCGGTTCTTATAGTTGAAAATAAATAAACACATAAAGTGTTTTTAAAAAATTATTAAATTTACAAATACAACTATTCTACTGTTTACAAATGCACAATATTACTTTTATTTTATTTTATATTAAATATTAACATTTTTGTTCTTAAGAACAATAGTTAATTGAATTTGATTATTCATTTTCCTCTATCACATGATTGAGCAGACGAAACTGGGAAGAGTCCATTGGATGATATGAAGTGGGTGGAAATTCAATTCTTAGATTTGACCCACACATATAAACAACATATTAAGTTAAATAAAAGCATGTAATAAAATATATCCTAATAACTTTATAAAATTCTAAGTAAAATTTTATCTCAGTTTCACTTTAAGTAAAGAATTTAATATTGTTAAGTACAATAAAAACCATACCTTATTCCTTTACTTCAAACGTTTTTGAATCCAAGATCTGGGGTATCATCAGATAAAGCTGTATCTTCGTCTTTGAGATTTTTTCTTCTATTTTGCCGCAACATTGCATGCCATCTGGCATCTATAAATGATGGTTCAATAATGATGCAGGAAGTAGACTTAGCTATTATTATCACAGCTTCCTGTTTCAGCGTGTAACTTTGGTTTTCGTTGTCTGTGAGTTTTTTTATGTTATTGAGATCTACTTTTGAGTTTTCCTGTTGGCTGATTCTACTTAGGCATATCTTATTATAATGACAGTCCTAAGTAGAATAGCTAACAGGAAAATTAAAAATTTAGATTTCAAGATCATACAAAAACTTGAAGATTAAGAAATGTAAAGTTACATCCTGAAATATGAAGTCATGGAAACAATAATAGGTAATCATGCTTCCTGTAGCATTATTGAATCTTCATTTAGATGTCACATGGGGTGTGATATTGTAGCAAAATAAAAGAGAAAATCTCAAAAACAAAGATACAGCTTTACCTGATGATGATCTTTCAAAAATTAGAGGTAAAGAAATATAATAAGGTATTTACTGTATTTAATAAAATTTTCAAAAATACATGAAAAAAAAAAAAATAACAATGTTTATTTTTACAATTTTTAACAGTGAATAATACAGTTATGCTATATATTTTTAGAAGTAGCTTTTTCCTCAACTTCTTTTAAAGACAGCACTTGTTTCTCCACACCTCCTTCAGTTATGTCTAACACTGTGAATTCTTTCTTCGTACCATACCTCACCATCATGTCATAAGCTATAAAAGATATTCAAAAGAAAAATATTAAAATACAACTTTGGAATAAATTTATTTTATTTATTTATTTTCTAATAAATAAGATAACAAATAAGTTAAATTAATATAAAAACAATTCATTAAAAAAAAAAAAAAAAAAAAAAAAAAAGAAAAAAAGAAAGAAAAAGAAAAAATAAGCAGAAATTGCTTATATTTAAACTTCGAAACTTCTTCACACACCATAAAATTTAAGCCAGCACAATCGATTTCAAAAGGACGAAGCCTTTCTTTTTTAGGTGCAAAAACATGTGCTACTGTCTTGGAGAAAAAAGCAAGACTAAAAGCAGGGAGAAAACCAGAGAGGGAGGAGCAACACAACTAACCAATAGGAAGCAACCAGCAAGGCCAATCAGAGAGGGATATAAGCAAACAAACAGAAAAACAAAACAAAAAGCAAACAAAAAAAAGTGAGAGAGAGAAGGAATAATTTTTTAAAAATTATTTCTTCTCTCTCTCACCTTTTTTTTTTTCTTTTTGCTTTGTGTTTTATTTTCCTGTTTGTTTGGTTATATCCTTCTCTTGCTGGTTGCTTCCTATTGGTTAGTTGTGTTGCTCCTCCCCCTCTGGTTTTCACCCTGCTTTTAGTCTTGCTTTTGCCTCCAAGGCAGTAGCCTGTGTTTTTGCACCTGAAGAAGAAAGGTCTTGTCCTTTCGAAACCGGTTGTGTTGGCTTAAATTTTATGGTGTGTGAAGAAGTTTTGAAGTTTAAATATTGATTGTACACCAGTTTTGAGATTAACCTCATTCTGGGTTTCTCTAATTACATTTTGTAGAAATTTCTCAAATAAATAAAGCGTATTTCTTAATAAAAGAGCAATTACTTAAAAGCATAAATCATCATAAACTTCTTTATATAGGGTGAAGTGAGGTTAAGTTTAACCTCACTTCAGTGGCGCACCCAGAATTTGTGTCTGGAGGGGGCTGAAGAATAATTGGGTCATGTAGTACAGTAAATAGGTTTATGGGCATATACGCACACATACATATAGTAAAGAATCTGCTTTAAGTATTTCTTTTAAAATAAGTAAACGAACGAATGAATGAAATTGAATTTAAGTTGAATAGCGCAATCGAGAAATTTATATGAGTATATAACAAGCTAAGTTACAGTAGTTCAGTACTTCAGTCAGTTGAAATCGGCACTGAGCTTGTAAACATAAAGTTCTCTGTTCATCTATGATAAAAAATATATATATATATTGTGTACAATATGACAAGCTAGTGAACAAAAAATTCATCCGAAATGAAATGCCCTCCCCCTCCCCCCATATTTCCATTTAAAATAAAATTTGATCAAATTTAATACTCTTTTGCGCTGCTTTACATGCATATGCAGTAATACGTAAGTAATTAAGAAATTATAATAATTACAGCCAAATAAAAGCTACAGTTGGGATATGTAGGAATTATAACAGAATTTCAGTGTAAATTTCTACATGGCTATTTTTATTTAGTTATCTGGTGTATTGGGCCGATGCTTCTAGGTTCGGTTAACAGAAACAAGTCGGACACTCAGAGCCTGATTAAGGGGGAAGCTCGCTCTTCACACATTATTTATACTTACACCGTTATTTTTTAACAAATACTTTTCTCCTATAATAAACAGAAAATTTTCATTAAAAATTATTTTAAAAGAATTCTGGTGTCTAATAACGGTGAGTAAATTGGATTGTTTTATGCCGTTCATTTTTTATAAAAAATATTTCCTCGTCAAAGCGTGGAATTTCTATGACATGAAGTAAAAAATAATTCTAAAAATATTCCGGTAAGAGCGAGCTTCCCCCTTAATCAGGCCCTGCGGACACGTAGTCTTCGTGGGTGTTAGTCAACACAGCAAGCAGGGGGCAGAACATTTTAATATCCTAAAACATTAATTCTATCCTAATATATAATATATTACTTAGAATTCTAATTTGTTCAGCTAGCAAATATTTCAAGCGTTACCTTTCTGAGTTCATTACAGGATATTGTATTTCAGTATAATATTTATATATATTGTGAAATTTGAATGTTTATAACAGGAAAAAATTGCATTATCCAAAAATGGAGCTTAGATCTCAGTGACATGAAAGGCAAAAATGAAAACTGTGCATGGACCCTACTGTATGTTCAACTAACCGTGATAAAAAAAAAAAAAAAATAGTCAACCCCATCCGCAGAAGCATCTGTAAAATATCTTAACATATTGTTATGGGGGTGTTTTCCTATTTTGAACAGTAAACTATGCTTTTTGGCATTCATCTAAATCATTATACTTTTAGAAAAATAATTTTGCGTATTTGAGATTAAACCAATTAAATTTTATCTTCAATTGATGTGAAATTTCACTAGCATGTATATGTGCCAGTGGCATATGAAAGGTTTAATAAATATGCAAATTTCATTTTTAATTTAAAATATTGTTTTAGAGGAGCGACTAAGAGCGGGGCTGATCTTTATTTTATATCAAAGGAGAATTTTCATTTGACAATGCGAATGTGTTAATTTTGCCCAAGGACAAAACAAACTTTCACAAAGATGCTATAAATACTCATGAATTAAAATATAAACTCTGTATGAGTCTGGTATCCCATTTTTCTGACAAATACATCCCTGCTTACTTCCACATCAGATTGCTTCTCCTGCCTGACTTTTTAGATACTCCTTCGATTTCATAACAGTATATGCTTAGGGCCTTAGAAGCTGATTCCTAAAAATTGCAATGGAATGTCTAGGGTATCCTTTCAACTAAAAAACAAAGAAATAGTTCATTGTTTTTGTATTTGAATGTAAGAATTTCAAAAATTCCTAATATTTAATGTATAATTTATCAACTATATTTTTCCTTACAATATCTGTGTTTGAATAATATTTTTTTTTTTATGCATATCTAAAGTTTTTTACCATGTCAGCTGGTTCTGGAGGGGGCTTGAGCCCCCTTAGCCCCCTCCGTGGGTGCGCCACTGCCTCACTTTATACCTCAACAGATAAGCTGAATTTGGATGACTGTGTCTGTGAAAACACAGACACAGCAACTTTTAAAACAACCAGTTTTAACACTGATTTTTTCCATGACAAAAACAGTATAGGGGTTACAACAGAACAGATAGGCCTAAGTTGGATGAAAGAAAGCTAACTTTTGATGCTTATTGCTTTTTGTGCAAATAAAATATGTAATGTAACAATCACTTCCTCTTATGCAGTATTGCACCATTATTTCTACTTTTATCCTTGTTACAGCTATTGCCATATAAACACCATAAAATGCAATAAACTTGCAACAATTGTTTTGGGTTGAAAGAACACAGGACCCTTTGTCAGGTGAACAAAGTAGACACAACTACAGCACTCGTGCCTACTTTGCTCGCCTGACGAAGGGTCGTGTGTTCTTTCCACCCGAAATAATTGTTGCAAGTTTATAGCATTTTATGGTGTTTATTCAAAGTTTTGTAATTATCACTTTAAATGATATTTGCGTTCTGCCATCTTGAAAATATGACACATCAAAATATCACACCCTCATTGGATGAATCAGAAGAGAAATTGAGTATAAAAACAACTTCATCAACACAGCATTGAAAAAGTTGGGCAATATTGTTGTTTTATTACATTAGGAATAAAGGCAATTTTTTCCGGAAAATTGGTGTTAATCAGTGGTTGCCTCTGAAATCACCTGTAAAGCTGTTGTATTTGATAGGCCCTCTAGGAAACCAAATATGAAACAGTGATGGTTTTAGAAATTTCCAAAATTGCTAAAAAAAAATTCAGTAACAGAAGCCCCTCTCAAATTTTGAAATTTTACCATTATTATGCATGTGTATTAAATTCCACAGTTTTTAGTAAGTAAACTAAGTTAAATTTTGTTTTGTATATAGATTTTGACCATAACTTCAGATTTGTTCTGTTTATTGAGATTTTTTATTCATCACCCATGGTTATAGTTTTGTGTGTCTAGGAGATGTAACCAGAGTGTTTACACATGTCTCCAAGCACTTTAACTGCATCACTTATATACTTTTTAATTTGCTTTTCAGTTCTGTGTTTTAATTTTAATGAAACCTAATATTCTGAATTTTTTTAAGATTTTGTTGGAGTGTTAAAAAATTTAAGATGTGAAGTGCTAGTTGGAGGTATATGGAAGAGCTTGCAACTCTGTAACAAGTTGAGATGTCTTAAAAATTCAAAAAGTTACATATTCATGAAAGTTTCTACTTTTTGAAAGCTTAACTTACATATCTCTTTACGTACTGTATATGGGTATATTAAGCTGAGATCACACTTGTCCTAAACCATGGGAGAAGTAGAACCATGAAACACAAAAATTTCATTCTTTTTTTTTTCTTTAAATCTCAGATTGATAAAGTATAAAAAGCTCATATTTTTTTAATGTCAGTTAGTTGTAGTTTATGCCTAAAAATTTTCAGAAGTATAATTGCAACTGAACAAAATGAGATCAAAGTCAAATTATGCCCAAACATTGTTACACTTACTCCACTTCACCCAGCAATATAGACTCACCTTTGCACTTTCCAAGGAACACAAACATAAATCGCAAAAAAGTGCAAATAGTGGAAATTTTTTTCATTTATGTACACTGACAACCAAAAAACTAGTATGTTCGTCATCACAAAACTTTCTTCTATATCATTCTATATAATAGTGCCACTTACTGGTTAACATACAAAAAACTTTAACCACAGCTTCTCACCCTGTGACCAAATATTTTTATGCTTTCTACAACAAGCCTTGTTTATGCAAACCTTTTCTGCAAGACAATATTATACTGACATATTTTCTAATTTACATAGTGTTCATGTTATGCATTTTTCAAAGGGCGCCACACCCTGCCCTTTTTTGTTTTAGCGCCGATGCGCCCTGCCCCTTCTTTTCAAGTGAAAAGTCATGATGTCAAGAACTTAACTTATGGATGTGTTTTCTTTTAAACAACTTGATCAGTTCACTAATTTTTGGGGAATCAGTGTATTATCACATTACAGTTAGTTACTTTATTATTTAATATTATTAAAAATTTCATATGACCGCCATTCCAATTTTTATACAACATTCCCAAATTGAAATTTTTTTTTCCAATAACATTTAAAATTTTGAAAAACTGTCAAAGCATAAGTTTTTCCAAAATCCCCAAAAATACATTTTACAGGCAAGCCAAAAAAAAAAAAAAAGTGAATAAACCTTCATTGTGGATCCACAAAGTTTGAAAATCATCTTAAAATCCTTTTTAATCATCAGAAAATACTTCTATTTTTATCAAATTAACCAGAATAATCTAAAAAAAAAAAAAAAAAAAATTAAGCTAATTTTTTTCTTTTTCTTTTTTTAAATGCTATAACTCCCTTTAATCAGAATCAATAACTACACAAATAAACAAATGTTATTCATAGAAAATTTTTCACAATTAACAAAAAGTTTACATTTTTTTTTTTTTTAATCTACTTCATAAAGCTTCAAAGTATAATCTAATAATTAAATAATAATAATAATGAAAATGTCCTAGATTGAACACAATTTAAATAGACAATATACTTCATAAAGATGAACTTGTAGTGAACTTTAAAAGCAAAGAAATTTTCAAAAATTAGGTACCAAGAATCACAACCACAAGTGTATTTCATATTGGTACAAAATACAACTAATGACTACTACATTTATTAATATTACACAATCAGCAGATTGGGAAGAAAAACATGTACATTGAAAATTTATTTTTCCAACTGAGTGAAAATAATGCCCGGAATGGGAGTCGAACCCCGGATCTTTGACTTACAAGGTCAACGCTCTGCCAATTGAGCTATCCAGGCCGACAACCGGCAGGCATTACGCACTCAGACAACCTTTAGGCAGAACATCTGGTCTGTCATGTAGACAGCTTGACAGAATAAGCTATACCTGCAGCTTATTCTGTCAAGTTGTCTACATGGCAGACAAGATGTTCTACCTAAAGGTTGTCTGAGTGAGTAATGCCTGCCGGTTGTCGGCCTGGATAGCTCAATTGGCAGAGCGTTGACCTTGTAAGTCAAAGATCCGGGGTTCGACTCCCATTCCGGGCATTATTTTCACTCAGTTGGAAAAATAAATTTTCAATAATGATTACTAACTTGTGAATCCTCATCAGTGAGAATATTACTGGGACAAGCAGGATAATACACAAATTTCTACAAAATCTAACCTAATAAATTCTAAAAAAATAATTTCAATAAAACTGGCATGAAAAGACAACACACATAAAATTGTTTTTGAAATTAAAAATTTACTTACGCTCATAGACACGAGCACTACCCAGTGTTCCTTGTTCAGAACCCTTCATAAACATTTTTATTGCAACTCCCAAAACCATCCATGAGGTTAAAAAGTAAACCAAAGATGAATTAAATTCCCATTTCTTGGCAGTTCTTACATTAATGGGTTTAAAATGAGAGCGAAAGAATACCCTCAAATAATGTCGAATGAGACCCATTAAAACTTGATCTAAAAAAGATAAAAATATAATTACAACAGTTAAACAAACATTTGTTGCAAATATTACATGTTTACATCTAAATGCACTAAAATATCATCGAATACATTTGTAAACATTTTTATAACATTTTCAGGAACAGTTGCAGTATAATCCACTTTCTCATGCACAATAGTAGACCTACAACTCTCAAGACCTGGGACAAAAGTCTCACTGGAGCCCCTAATAGGTGCCTTTTCTATATTGAGGCCCCTTGGCCCTTGCACTTCTTCACTTATATTTATTACTATAAAAATGCATTGAAATAAATTTTAAGAGATTTGTAAGCCCAACCTATCAAAAGGGCCAGCGGCATTGGCCCTACTTGCCCCACATAAAGCTTTACATAAATGAGTTTTTTTATAGCGAAATAAAAATACCTTAAAAACATCCTTTTAAAGGAAACAGCAGATTAATTTCGGCCACCGTCTAAAGCTGGAAATTAGCGGTCGCCACTCGCCACATGGCGACTAGATTTTTAAAAGTGGCGACTAAAGAAATTGCCTTTGGTCGCCACTGCAGTGGCCACTTCTCTTCTACCCATTCTTTATAAAATATACCCCATTCCACGGCAAACTTGGATCGTGCGGCGGCTTTTTCGTGGTAAACGCGCCGCACAAAGAATTAAGGCTGTTCTAAAATCTAACCTCGCCACTTGCAAACATATTTCGGAAGTCAATTTTAATAGTAAACACTTAAAATTCTTCTACCCATACCCATTCTTTATAGAATTTTCTTTCCAATGCAAACTTGGATCGCGCGGCGGCGTTTTCGCAGTAAACGCGCCGTGCGCCTCGAATTCAGGCTTTCTCAAATCTAACATCGCCACTTAGACATTTTCGGAAGTCAATTTTAACAGTAAACACTGGAAATTGGCAGGTAGTCTTATTCATATACTAAAAAAACGTATGGCTTTTTTCCATTTTTCTATAAAAGTATTAGATTTTGATTTTTAAAAAATGTCAAAATGAGAGTTTCGGCCGACTTTCGGGAGACAGAGACGATAAGGAAGCTCGTGAGATAATCAATCGGCTGAAACTCCGATTGTATTACGTTCGCAGAAAAATTTAAAACGTCATTCGACGCATTTTCTTTGTTATTTTATACCACTTTCTTTTCAAACTTGGCATTTCTATCTATTCCCAATGGCCGTATCGCATTCAGTCATACGTGTGGTTTCTCGAAATTTCAATCTTTAAAACAAGCTTTATATAGTAATATAAATTTTGGATTTATTGCTTTAATATGAAGAGGTTTAAAGAAAATCCTGAATCACAAAGCAACCGTAGTGGTAGTAAACGTGGAGCTACAGATAATTCTGTAAAAATAACATCTTTTTGCGGAAAAAGGTAAGTGCGTTTTCTGTTATTATTTAAAAAAAAAAAAAAAAAAATGTATATATGTATGTATATTTTTAGTTCTTAATCAGAAGAATGCATAATTTATTGAATATTTTATTTATTTACTACATATTATTTAATATTTGTTATTGCATATGAACTATTTTTTACTTTCTTCTATATGTAATATAGAGAAAGTACTGGATTCGCGAAAATTTTCGACCTCCGTTTTTTGACGGATCTACACGTTTTGGGGTGTCCTGAACACGAATTGATAGTTTTTAAAAAATGTCTGTACAGCCACACTCTCTAAATTCAGTTAGAGAGGGGGATTATAATTGAAAATTATTAAAAATTCATTATTATTAAAGAAAAATTAATTTATAATTCATTTGTAACATGAAAAAAAAAAAGGAAAAAGAAACTTGCAAAATAAAAAAGTATTATTAAAAAAATATTTTTTTTATTTACATATACTAATATATTTTCATGAATCAAAGATGTTTTTTTTTTTTTTTGAAAAAGTAGAAAATCGACACCATTCAGGATAGTGAAGGGGCAATATAATCAGAAATTTTCTATTATAAAATAATATAACCAAAAGAGCATTTTAAACATATGAATTTTGTATTGAATAGTATTTTCTTACATTCATAGTATAAATTATGTAAATCTATTCCTATTTCATTTATTAAAATTTATCAGAAATGTATTATTGTGGATGAGTTTCAAAAAGTTGACTACCTTAATTATTTTCTTAATGATTTGTCGAGACTGAACATTGAAAAAATTAAAGAAAAGAAAAGAAAATTTTACTTTTACTTTTATCAGCGAGTGGCCAGTGGCCACTAACTTTTTAAAAGTGGCCACTAAAAAAATTAAGGCTAGTGGCCAGTGGCCACCAACCAAATTTCTTAATTTCCACCTTTACCACCGTCATGGCCATCCTCAGTGCTGAATCACAACCTAGACGTACGTTCCTTAGTTTCAAAGGGTTGTTTTGTTGGCGCCGCATTTCTTTCACTTCACATCGTTTTCTTTCATTAGCTGTTGCCATTCCGGCGGAACTAAATAGTGCTCTCTATCGTTAACAGAATTTGAGTTATTAATAATTTCAATGGCCTCCCTTTTCAAAGCATAACTATAGTTGTTATAAGGAGCTATTTTTTTAATGTTTATGGAGTTATTATTAATTGGGTTATTATTGTTTTTATTTTAAATAAATTGGAGTGTAAAGGTTGATATTTTAATTTTACCAACTATGTGAAAAATACCAGAGCCGGGAATCAAACCCGGGCACCTCCGCTTTACGCACGGATGCTCTACCACTGAGCTACCCTGGCTGACAACCTAGGCATTTCTCACATAATATTCGTTGGCCAAGTCACCAAGTCTGCAAACGCAGCTGCATCAAATGACAATATTATTTGCAGCACAACTCCATAGCAATTTACTTAAAATGAATATTCACGGTTGATGAATTCATGAATAAATATTTCTAAAATTGAGTTTTTTTATTTTTTATCTTTGGAATTGTCACTCTATGGTCACTTTTTGTACATTAAGGATCTTTTGACAGGAACCTACAGCTTAAAGTGGAATTGCAGCAAGTGTGTCAGATTAAAATAATGGCACAACTTCAACAGATACATATAATTAAAGGTTAAGTTTCTTCAGAGAAGCCCTCATGACCAGAGACCCAGTGACCCCACTCTTGGTACGCCATTGCTCATGCAAGAGATTTTTTGCCAAAAAATTGTTGATCTTTTGCCACATGTCAATTTTTATAAGCAGCACAAAGATTTTTATTGAGAAAAAGTGCAATTTTTAAACACAATTTTGTATTTAATCAATTAAAATATAAGATATAGATATTATTTCAAAAATAAAAGATGATACTATATTCAGGTACTATATTTCAACTATCACAATTATAGATATCCTGTAACATATATTACAAAATGTTATTTTGAATGTACAGACTGAAAACTGAAATCACATTTTCTTTTAACAGAGTAAAAAAAAAAAAAAAAAAAAAAATGAGGAAAATTTTGTAGGTCTAAGTTATCAAAATTAAAATAAAAGTTCGATGTAAAATAATTTTTGTACATTTTTTAAACCAACCAGAAATTAATATTTGAGAGTTTCCAAGTAAGACTGCTAACTATTCGGAAATTTCAACAATCACATTGTTTTAAAAACTTTAAGTTCTTATTATTGGATTATGATTTGACAAGTAGCATAGATGATCGTAAACACAGAAAAAAAAAAAATAATAATAAAATACACAGTATCTCAATTTAATGCAATTAAAAAATTGGAACAACTATAGTATTTCCCCACAGCTGAATTTGGCGATTTATTTTTGGAGATTGAGCTAAATCATAAATCATATAGCATAAATGATAAAATCATAAGCTAAATTATAAATCATAAACCCATAATAAATAGCATGCAGGCTGCCATGTTATATCGCAAACAGTTCAGAACGACATCGTCATCGTTCAAATCGGCGCCAAAGAAAAATCGCCAAATTGAGCTGGGGGGAAATACTATAGTTGTACCAAAAAATTAAAACCTGGGCTGATGAACTGATATTCACATTTTTATTTTATAAGGTCACTTTTGCGAAGTCCCAGTGGATGACCTTATATTGAGATCTGACTGTACATATAACAATTGAGAAATGTTTTCACTGGAGTTTTTAACAATATATTCTTTAAGTAGTACTTTTGGGGGAACAAATAGAAGATTATGAAAGCAAACGACAAATTATTTGAAATATTCAAAATGTAATAAATAATGTTTTAAAAATAAGATTTAATACACATTTAAAAAAAAAGTAACAGATAACATATATACTTATGATGAACTAATTTACAGTTAATTTATTCATGATCGTGGCGAAGAACAACAAAACAAACATGACTCTTTATTTGTTTACATTTTTAATTAGGTAGGTAGGATGGGGGGAGAACATGAGATATATGCTGTGACACTAGGGCAGCGTTATCTCGAAGTATCCATTAGAGTGAAATAAAGCGTGGAGTGAAATTGACGACTAGAACGGGGCGTGGTTTAGCACATATGGTAAACATATGATGTTTGTTTGTGGGCACGAGAGTCTTTTGCCCACATAGCTATACACGCGGGAATTAATATAATAATGGCGTCTTGCTCGAATTACGTTGGATTAGCATGGGGAAAATCATTAAAAAATCTTGAAACCTTCCAAAATTCACATATAACAAAATTTATTGATTTATTTGAATGTTTATTACAGCCAGCGATTACTTAGAGAAGGTTAGTTTGTTTGTGTCATCCTATGTGAAGGACGTGTGGACAGCTTCATCGGAAATTCTGTATTTTTGAAAGAAAAGTAATGTTTATTTTTATTTAACGTAACTTTTTGCATGTTTTAATCGATTGCTTGTTTAATAACTATTAATCTGATTATGTATTTATGGCGAAAATTGGAGTAAACGAACTTTGTTTATGTTAGTAACATTCAGTTCTTGACACTTTATTCTCTGTACAGGTATGTATGTAATACAATGTATTGTATGATGTGTATTATATGGATCATTTAAAATTTTGCTATCATATATGTAATTTTATTTAATTATTTCTTTATTTTTTAATAATTGAAATGTTGCACCAAAAAATTACTGTTAAAATTGCAATTTAAATGACTTCATTTAGTTGAAGGGAAAATTCTTACATCCTATATAATGCAAATAAACACCTAGCGTAAAAAAAATAATAATAAACTAGAAAGAAATGTTTATTATTATCAAGTTATTATATTTGATGTGATGAATCAAAAACCAATGTATACAGCATTATGTAGAATTTATATTAATGGTTTTGTAGGTCAGAAGCTTGAACATCCCACTTACATTACATATTACTGAGCAGATCATTTTTATTTATTTCATATTAATTTAAATATTGATACTTTACATAATATTTCAAATAATTACAAAGTATTTTATTCTTGCACCTTATTTAATATAATGATAAGAATCAGTGTTCGAAATTAGCCGTCGTTAGTTGTCAAGTATGACTAAATTATTGCATTTAACGACTATAAAATTATTTCTGGTCATCAAATTTGACGCCTAGCTTTTTTTAAAGACTTATTTTTGTTTAACTTTGAAAGCTCCATGATTGTATTGTATATTTTCCCCCTGCTGTGCAAGGAATATGTTGTTTAAACATCTGTGTATTTGGGGCGTATTTCATCCCTCCCTTTACAGAGATAAAAAAGAAAAAGTTTTCCTTAATCCCTTTTAATCTTTTCTTAAAACTGCAATTTGCAACCCTCTCGCCACACATGCGTATAAAAAACCTATGTAACAAACACATTACACCTGTTTCTGTGTGCACTTTCCACCCCAGAAAATACTATTTTACTCAGACTCGCTCGATTAGTCATGTTAAAAGTGAATTTCTGAAATTGCAACTAGAAATTTCAATTTGGCACCTAAAATATTTGCAGTAGGCGTCATATAATGCCTTCCCTTTCCTTCCCAGTTTCTATCACGGATAAGCATTCAAAAAGGTGATTGTTGAAACAGAAATGCACTGTTAATTTTTTCTGAAATCTAATTTTTAAAACTTCATTCCAAAAGTTTTAATTTTGTGAAAAAAAAACACACCTGTGTGCTCAAACTTTAAGCATTTTAATATAATAGGGGCTGAACGTATAGATGCTCAGAGAGACAGACAGACATCTTCTTTTATTATTATAGATTACATGCTTAATTATGTGTGCCATTTTCAGAGATTTCAAAATTTTCTCCCCTCATTCTTATAGATTCCAAGATTAATTTGCTGTTATTTTGGGAAAAGAAAGAAATTCTGAAATCGACTGGCAGTTCTGATGGATGTCTTGAATTAGATGAAGAAGAAAAACGAATATATTTTAAGAAAACTTCTTTTATTAGCATGATGTTACTTTATCATATGTTGTGCTATAAAGAAGTTATCTTGAATCTTAAGGAAGTTATCTAGCCTGCATGGAGCCCCGAAAAGGAAGAAGGTGATTTATTTTATTTATTCTTCATAGACGGTGCAGTATCACCTATATTATAATATCTTATGACTTGTACTTTTTTTTGTGTGTCAATAAATTCTAAAACTAAGGTGACAGAAATTATATGTCATAATGGAACTCAAGTATAGGTCCCACTGTCTTAAAATTCATTATGAGATTCTCTCACTATTTTTTCCCCTCATTCTGTTTAGTCTAAACTCTATTTGTTTTCGGACCCATGGGCAGTTTCAGAACTTGGTGGAAGAAATTGTGGTGCTTGGATCCGGAATAACACTAGAGAAAGAGAGGAGATGCCATTACGTCTAGAGAGGGTATCCGCGTTTGTAATGATCGATAGATGGCGCTCTCTGAACTGCAGTTGTTAGTAAATATAATAGCCACGTGTATTAATTATTGTTCTTTCTCCGCCGTTACATCATGGAAAATCGATTCCATAATATGATGATATGCAGTGGTGTGATAATTTCACCTTAGCCCACCAGAGGGCGAGCATTTCATTACAATCGCGGATTAAAGTTATCGCGTAATTACTTTAAATACTTACAGTCGGCTGCAAAATTATTCGAGCACTAGCCAATAAGTCCTATATTTAAAAAGTACACTTAAGACTGTTTTGCTAAGTAAATCCTTGTCGAATCATGTTCTTAGACTGATTAAGAACATGACTCGACAAGGATTTATTTAACAAAGCTGTATTAAGTGTACTTTTTTTTGGCAAGGATTATTGCTAGTGCTCGAATAATTTTGCAGCCGACTATAGGCATGAAACCAAAAAAATTAAGGTCCAAGAGTGTTCTGATTAAAGGAATCCAATCCAAAACAAACTTCAGTAAAAGAGATGAAAAATGTATTGGCGAAATTCGAATTAAATGTAATCCGTGTTAGGTGTTTATAATCGTCATATTTATGTTTTATGGTTGTGCTGTTAAATTAAAACTGGTATGATGTGGCGTGGTTACTACCATAGACTAAGGCTCCTATATATACGAGCTGGTGCATCAGACATTTTGTTGCCTTAGGGTATACTGACCAAGTGTCCCCATTTTCTGGGGACAAATAGGGACTTTTTTTTTTTTTTTTTTTTTTTGAAGGCATTTTTCTAAGTTTTAAAAATTTGTAGAAAGTAAATTATTAATCAATAATACTTAATTTTTAGTCCTTATTTATTAGGAATGAAAAAATACATCCATAATTGGATAATTGTAGCAATTTTTAACGCTTCTCTATTATAAAGGTACTTTGATCTGGTCAGCCTACCTTAGGGTTGCCACATGTAGCCAGCGCTTTCCATAGGTAAACAAACCATTACTTTTATCGCCTTGTATTACTTTGGAGTTAATTTTTTAATCATTTTTCATAATTTTAGCTCGGTAAATTATCATATGGGAGATTATTTAGTGAAAAATTGCTATAATCACTCAAGAAAAGAACATAGAATATTCAGATTTCTATAAGATAATTTAAGAAGGATAAAATAGTATAACTTTTATTTACTTATATTTTTCTTTGTGTTTTTCACATGTTCAAATGTAAAAATACAAAAACAATGTGCTATTTTAATCATATTTATGTTAATAACCATAAATTAATAAAAGAAGACCTTTATTACTGTGCGTTTGAGTTTTGGTGATATTTTCTGGGGTCGCCAAAGTTTAGTGTCCGTGTCGTATTTCATTCATTGGTTCGTCAGATACAGCGTCCACAACATTTGTGATACACTCACAGACAGAGACATACATTTTCTAAAAAGTCAAATCGTGTTCAGGACATCCCAAAATGTATAAATCCATCGAAAACTGGAGTTCAAAAATTTTCATGAATCTAATACTTTATATATGCATATAGAAGAAAGTAAGAAAGGGTTCATGTCGCTGAAGCGCGTGGTAAGCGGTTCCTTTTGCCGCTGCATGCCTTATTTGTCTCTTGGGCGGTTTCCATCTATCTTATAGTGTGGTTTGTTTTTTAATTCCTCCCTTATTTGTCAAACGAAAGGTAAGCGTTGCACTTTCCTTATTAGTTTCTGGTTTTATAATTTTGTATTTGTTCGTTTTGTTTATTACTAGCAGGCTTTGCCCGCTTCGCTGGCCACTAAATTTAAAGGAAACTCTTTTCTATATAGCTTTATAAAAATAAAATAAAATAAATTACTGAAATTGTTCAAAAGCTCGCTCCAGGTCCCTGCTGCATTCGGCAGCGATTTGGTCATTCACTGCAACTCGGGCGCTTGTCTCTATTACCTGCGACAATAGTTTACCAATGAGCTTCCATTTGTTCGTAATTGTTAACGAAAGGTTGGGCATGCACATTTATGCATGTTTAGAATAATTAATAATATGTTAAAATGAATAAAAAACCTGTAATAATCAATAAGCATTTAATGGAGAAAAGAACGTCTGTGTTAAAGTTTAATAAAGACAATATGAAATGGTAAAATGCTGCATTTTCGGATGAAAAACATTTTATTCTTGATTAACCAAATGGTTTTAACAGTTACTGGCACGATCTGAAAATAGCAAAAGACAGAGCAGATTTTTTAAAGGCAGATAGGAATCGGGCATTTTAAAGGTGGATCTATGGTGCTCTCGGAAGCTGTTTCTACTAAAGGCAGAATGAATTTAGTAATTTTTTCTATTATATTAATGAACATCAAGAGAATATCCGCAAATTTTAAACGTGGAATCCGCGTTTGTAATGATCGATAGATGGCGCTTTTTCAGTGCTTGTTGTTAGTAAATATTACAGCCACGTGTATCTATTTTTGTCCTTTTTGTTATTCTACTTAATATTCGTACTATAATTTCTCCGCCATTACATCATGGAAAATTGATTGCTTTTGGAAAAAAATATTTCAGTTTATTCAAAGTTCGTTTGGAAGTAGATATTTAACTGAAGTTGAGCAAATATTAGTTTCAAATCATCTGATAAATTCTTTACTTCCATTAGCCGAAGCAACTGAAATTTTAAATTTGTCATTTGGAAATAAATGGAAGCTTAATTCTGGATTTCTTGGTCCTTTGGAGTTACACTGGAGCACACAACACTCAACAGTATGTGTTATCTTTTTTACCGGTTTTATTCATTTTTATTCAATAAATATATGTGAAACTAAACATCGGCTCGCAATTGCGGCTTGATGGAATTCGAATTAAAGCATGTTTATTGTAATTTCCCCTTAGCCCACCAGAGGGCGAGTATTTCATTACAATCGCGGATTCTCAAATTTTTGTTATATTTTAGAAAGATGTGGGGAGGTAATAATTTTTTTTTTCAACAAGACTTACATTTTTGCTCTACTTCTAGAGCAATAGAAAATAGTTTGAAGAATTAAGCTTCTGTATTATTGCCTTTCCCGTGGCCTAAACGTTGAAAAAACATTAACTTATCATATTAGAAAAGTGCATGCAAGTGGAAAGCAATTTTAAATAGTTTAAATGTATTCAGAATATCATCCATGCTCTATGAAATGGTATTCAAACTGAATATTTAAAAAAAAAAATGCATGCATATATATATATATATATATACCAGAGAGAAATGTTTGACTGTTTCACCCTAAAAAGAGACCCCATAAAATATTAATTTAAAGAATAACTGAAAAAAAATTACTAGATTCGAGCTGGCCTTATAATTGTGAACACCTGAAGAATAATTTTTTTGACCGTATTTAAAGTCTTTTAAGATAGAAAAATGATAAAACTTTTTAAATATCGTCTATTAATGAAATTCAGATTAATAAAAAATATATTTGTTTAAATACTAGTGTTTAGTTAATATACAAAAACGGGTGTCCTTATATTTATGAGAATATGTGTAGTATTGCCAATGTTAATCAAATTTTTTTACGTTCTTTTGCGCTCCGATAAGCAACCAGCTTCAAATTGCAGGTAGTAATGGGGGTACAAATTTTAATGTCTTTATAAACAGTACTGTGGTCGGAGCAGTCGTTAGACGTGACCCACGTACTACACATGCAGAAATTAAAGTTAAAATTAAGTCCTATGAAAAAATTGTGAATGTGCGGTACACAAGAGTTGGCAGTCTCATTAGAAGCACTTCTGATGTAAATTGTGCCCAAGAGATATGCAACATTTCCAATTTTGCGGGGATGGCGCTTTTCTCTGGGGTGATTTGGGAGAATATAAGAAATCGTTTTATGATTTTCAACGTCTCGGGGCATTCCTCTTGGCGAGCTGGCTCAGGAGATAGAAAGCAGTAATCCAATGCACATCTTTGAATTGCGTAGATTTTTAAAAAGAAACAGTACTATAGTGACTTTTCCCCAGTTCTTATGACCACCATTAGTACTGTCATCCCACCCGAAATAAAACTGTGGTTTTGTATGCTCAACCTATCCGCCAATTCATTGATATACCCAGACAATGTACTAGATGTTTCAAATTTAACCACGTCTCAGCTAAATGCAAACAAAACCAAACATGTGCTACATGTGGTACTTCCCATGAGAGGCCCTACTCTGGTTTCTTAGCCTGTGTAAACTGCTCGGGAGAGCATCGTTCAGAAGGCACCAGTGCCTGTGCAGGTTAAAGGGAATTGATTTTCTCAACTACAAATGCAAGAACTTTTTATCTTTTATAGAAGCCCAAAAAACATTCTCACTTTTGCCTCTCTCACGACGGCAACCTTGTCTCGGATTCTAGTGGCCAAGCTGAGATTTTCACAGATTTTTATAGTAATGGATATAATCACCCACTCTTCCTCGCACTTATGGCACTGATCACGGCGAGTCTCTCAATAAACTCTTTGTCCAAACTGTCGGCTGTTATCCAGCGCACAAGGTCCACTACTCCTGGTGACTACAGGGTTCCCACTCTTTTCTACAAGAATCTCAGCCCCCATTCTCTTGAGCTGTTGCTAAAAATTTATAACGATTCTCTTCTTATGGGGAATATCCACTTTGATTGGACCTCTGCGTTGATTCTCCCCATTGCAAAGCCTGACAAGCCAAAGTGTTCGTCCTCCTCTTATCGGTCCATTGCTCTCACCTCTGTGTTTTGTAAAATTGGTGAGCGTATGATTCCCCAGCAGATAAGCACCTTCCTTCTCAAAAACAGGACTCATAGACACTTGGGTTTTTTACCCTTTCTTGACAGCCAGACGGCTGTCATGATGCTCCACCAAGTTATTATGAGTGCAAAAAGGAACAAAAAGTTTATTCTTGGCATCTCCCTTGAACTGCAGTCAGCTTTTGGTTCCATATATATAGATGGCCTTATCCAGAAGTGCGCCCAAATCGACATCACGGGCAAGTTGCTCCGTTGGATCCACAATTTCTTGTCGGACCGTTATATTAAAGTTGTTTGGAGGGGCATGCTTTCGTCTCCTCATTCTTCTCGATGCAGGGTTCCTCAAGGCGCGGTCCTTAGCCCCATTTTTTTTACAATCTTTTTATCTCACTTCTTTTAAATATTGAATTACGATATCAGGTGTTTAGTATATGCGGATGATATTTTTATTTATTGCTTTGGTGATTCCTTAAGTTATTGTCACGGGAAGCTTCAGGTTGCCCTTCAGAATGCTTCCCGTTGGTGCTCTTATTGGAAGCTCTCCATTTGGCCGGATAAATGTCACACAATTTCTCTCGCAGAATTGGCGTATGCAACTATCGATTCAGCATTAACGGTGGCCTCATAGACTGAACGGATGATGTCAATTCTCCCGTCGGGGTGGCTTTAAGAAGCATACAGACTATCTGCAGTCGAAAGCCTTGTCTCTGTGCTGCTCTGTGTCTCCTTTCTTGGGTCCCCATAATTGTCCTTTGTAAACAAGCTGTTGTCCTACCAATAGGCCATAAAATTCGTTTGCAGTCTTTCAGGTTCTGGATTAGCCAGCTCTCTCCTTGCACCTGGTCCCCCCTTTGGAGTTTCCTGAATGAAGTTGATGACTCTAATAAAGAACTGCAGCTTGATTTCTTCCCGCATGGCGTTGACGGGCTTGATGAAATTACCAGCTGTTTAGATAGTCTGGTATCTTTCCAGTTTCCTCGGTCTGTTGCTCAAGGTAAAGTCTATTTCCACCTTAGCGACCTCTCTTTCCAGAACACGGCATTGAATGATGCTATCACCAAGTCTTTATTCTCGGCGTTTATCTTAGAGTTCTCGTCCAATCACGATATTTTTGCAACCAATGCAACCAAATCTCAGACCTTAATTGCTATTGCTGGGTGCTCCTCCGATTCTCAATTTAGATATAGGATTTCTCATATTAATTCAATCTTCTCTACCGAAGCTCTACGTTACCGAAGAATGACGTCACTGACCTTCTCTGGGCACACACCATCCAGTGTGTTCCCGTGCTGATTGGCCATTGTCCGAGAGTCGATGGGAGCTGAGAGTCATTGGTGTGTGCCCAAAGAGGGTCAGTGATGTCATCCCTTCGGTAGCGTCTTGCGATTGGTATGGCGATCGATGAACTCACCTCCTCAAGCTCATCCTTTATTATCCTTACAGATAGCCTGTCGGTACTGTCTGCTCTTCAATTAGTTTCCATAAAATCTCCTCAGATTATTCTATGGCTCCACAATAAAATTTGTCGAGCGCCCTCCTTTTCTACTAGTATTCGGCTGGTATGGGTTCCTGGTCAGAGGAATCCCCCTTAATGAAAAAGCACATTGGATTGCAAAAAATACTGGTCCCTCGGATGTCCTATTGACTGGATTTCTCCTGAAGACCTAATAAAGTATTCGACTAAATGCTTCAAAGATTCTACAGTCCATATTTTTCGTCAGAGCAAATACATGGTCTCTCATGGTGAAACCCCTTTGATCAGGATCACCTGCTCCTGGTCTACTAATAGACATGACGATGTTCTGATTTCCCAACTTCTCTGCAAAATGATCATCACCCCAGCTCTGTTGCACCATTTTCACCTGATTGACAATGGTGTTTGTGACCACTGCCATGTGATGAATACCATTGAGCACATTCTCTTATCTTGCGGATGCTATCAGCAGAATCGTATTAATCATTTTTGGAAATTTTTAAATAGTGATAACTTCAGCTCCTTCCCGAATTAAATCTTCATTCAAAAGTTTTGTTCATCAAGAAACTTTCGCCATTCCACCTTTAGGTTTTTGCTGTCCACCAAACGGTTTTGAAAAGTTTTAGTCAAGTCTTTAACAGCTTTGTGCCATTCTAATCCTGTAATCTTTGGAGCAATTGAGACAACAGCCCCAGCAGCTATAGATCTCAAACAAAACCTCCAACTACAACAACAAATGTAATCTCTGCCTCACAATCAAGAAACTTTAAAACAAAAATATATCATGACCCTTTATTTAACCGGTATATTTCCGAACGGAAATTATAAAGCTATCTACGACCTTGTACATTTTGTCAAGTTTAAAATTAGGGGAAGCCGTACTGATACAAAGACACTAAATAATGTTACAACACAACTAAAAAAAATTTTTAGATCCCTCGATCATCACACATCGAAGTGTACCGTTAAACATAACAAGGATTAATCTAAAATCGAATGCGCAAATTTCTCAAAAACCATACCACGACCTATCATGAATGTTTATTCAAGCCTTCAAAAATAAACACTTAACAATAATCAAAAATGCAATTTAAAACTTTGTTCCACAAAAATCCATAAATGGAATTAGTTATGCAAATGCCATAACTGAAAATTTTCCCTTTTTCTCTCTCAACATTTTCAAAATCCTGCTTTTCCCTCATTAAACTCTAACAAATCTTTCTATCACCCTTTTCCAATTTATCCACAAAAGTTCCATTCAGCTCATACAAATCTTATCACAAATCTAAACACAATGCAGTTCCTTCTGAAATACCTCCAATCCTGATTTACCCCCCCCCCCTCTCCTTATCTTGTGCTTGAACGCTAAAGACTTCTATCCAAAAATTGATAATTGCAAGATTTCAGTATAAAAAACCCTGTAGATCATATTTTTATAGAAGAGAATAAGTACAAAAATTCCCTCAAATTAAATGTCTAAAAATTTCAAACTTTTTACACCACCACATTAAAAACAATGATATTTCAAATAATGGTGACATTTCTAGTTTCGTGAATCCAAAAAATAATTATACGATGGCACCCTGTCTTTCCCTATATGTTATTGAAACATTAATGTTAAATTTATTTGGATAGACAAAATCCACCGATCAGTGTCTTCAATTTAGTTCTGGATCTCAATTGCTTTCCCTTTGACAATTCCCGAACTCCACCAAACAATTAGACCAGGCTAATCCAAACCAAAATACTCTATGGGCCACATCGAAAAGACATTTTATTCCAGCGGGCCACATTTGGCATTGCCTATCTATCTATATATAGCACACATATATGTATGGAGGCAAAATTTTGAAATAAACTACATCAATATTATACTTTTTATTTTTAAATTAATAACAGAACAGTTAAGCACACATGACTTTACACAAAGAATTATTTAATAATAATAAATGAACAATCAAATGATATTTTATTCGAAAAATAACCTGTGAGAAATTTGTTTCTCTTTTCTTTCATCAGGTGTTTTCTTTTCACTGCACCTGTGTTTTTACACAGAATAGAAATGGATTTATAACTTTTCGGTTATTTGGCCGAATCTATAAAATTATAAATTTTCCGAATTCCGTCGCGGGATGCAATATCTTACACTGCATTCTGCATGCGGCCAAATGGCCGTGGGTTGGCCACCCCTGAATTAGACTTTAATATGATACTTGATGGTGATTATAATGTGCATCGGTGTCCTCCCAGTATTTATTTATTTATTTGGTGGGGAGAGGGGATGAAGATTCTAGAATTGACGTTTCCCAGGTAAATTGCTCACTTGTTCACAAGGACGTGTTAGGGTGAGCAACTGATCTCGCTTCCCTCTGGTAAATAATATATTCAAAGGAAACTTGGCACTGGATTATTAAAACAAGTAAAAACTACAACGTCAGGAATGCCAAAGAGAATAAGTTAGGAAGCAGACAGCTGTTTCTGTAGCCTTTAGCGTACCGTCTTCAGTGCATAAAGGAATCAGAGAAAAGTGCTCATATATATAGAAAAGGAATCAAAATCTGTTCAACCAATAGAATTACGTGGAAGGTAGGGGGGGGGCAATAGGAATTTTAGAAACACTAGTTGTAAAAACTGTAGAAAAATTAAGAAAATGTGGACCGAATGTAAAATTTCCAACACTCAGACAAATAGTGTACAGTGATATCACAATTAACAATATTTTTAAGATTTTTAAAAATATGAAAAGCTTCAAAGAAATTGAGTTCGTGAATGGATTTAGGTCTGCAAATTTTTTTAGCTGAATCAAATTTAAAATTATGATTTTCCTCCCAGCAATGCTTAGAAATAGCCGATTTATTGGTTTCTTGCTTGCGGACGTAATTAGTATGTTCTTTTAGACAGAATTGTGGGATTCCTAATGTCTTAGAGACAAAGTGCTCTTATACTGCATGTGTGGAATGATGACACCAAAAATTCTGATAACAACCAACACCTGAAATGCAAATTTAATGATGCTCTGAAAACTGTACATAACTGCCCAATACTTCAAAGTCTTGAAAACCGTGAATAAGATAAAAAAAATGCTTAGGATTGTATGAAAAGTGATACAAAAGAATGGTGTAGTAATGTCACTGGATGATGAGCAAGAAAAGGGTCAGAGATTCGAACTATAGGACATTTTTGACAAACTAAAGGAATTAAACTGCTATAATGTATTCGTGCACCATTTTGAAAAAAATGTTTTAGACATATTGGGATTGTTACCTCACATTAGAAAAGGAAACTGTTACATCCTTGTGATAATGATTTATTTCCAAATATGGCTTGAAGTTATACCTATATTAGATCAAGAAGCATCTACTGTTGCGGATATCATTGTTCAAGATTGAGTATTGGAGTCCCTATGATTCTTCAATCAGATCAAGGTACTAATTTCAACTCAGCACTTTCTACTGAACTTTGAGGATATCTTGACATACAGAAGGTTCGGTAATATCCCTGCATACTGATTTTGATGGCATGGTCAAGAAATGTAATAGGACTTTTCTAAATCATTTGTCTCTGTTCGTTACAAAGAATTAAACTGTGACTTACACTTTCCAATGTTTCTACTTGATTATAGATGCGCACTGCACAAACTACTGGATAGACACTATCCGAAATAATGTTAGGATGAACACTTTGCTTACCTTACAATATCCTGTTTATGTGATCCTGTGATTTACCTTTTAGGCTGTTCCAGGATCTTGGAAGTCACCTTTTATCTCATTCACAAAAAGTAGTTTAATATTTCTGTTAATGTTTTAATCTTAATTATGTCCTTACTTGAGATTTCTTGATTAATTTTACATTATATATTACTTTCTTCTATATTCATAGAAAAAGGTATTTGGATTCATAAAAATTTTTGATTTCCAGTTTTTGATGGATTTATGCATTTTAAAATGGCCTGAACCAGATTTCACCGTTTTTTTATGAAATGTCAGTTTATCTATGGGTGTGTGACAAAAAAATTTCTGGCAAATTTAGCTCAAGAACTAATTGTCAGAATTTCAAAAAAATTAATATAAATTGATATAAATTGTTGTCTATCAATATTTGGTGCAAATCACACAACAGGTGATGCTGTTATGCTACAATTTTTCTCATTTCCAGGTAGGCTATATCTTAGTTTCAATTGTATATAAAAACTGATATGTGAGAGAGCCATTGTGAGAAACTATGCTAATTCATTTTTAGTGCATATTAGCTGATGTTGTTATATTGCTTGCAGATAATAATAATAAAAAAAATTCCTAGCTGACTATTACTATTATATAGAATTTTGTTTAATTCCATAATGATTACTTTAAAATCATTTTGTTTGTTTACATTCATACGAAATTTTACCTTATACTAAAAATTCAGAAAAAAAAAAATATATTGCATTGCCACCTGCCGGGTGATTTTCATCAAAAATTGATTCATAGACACTCATTTATATCAAGATGCAACTATACATCAATTATATAAAAATTTATGCAGTAGTTTCTAAGATACAGTTGCAACAAAATTCTGTCATATACACAGAGAAAGACATTTGCTAAAAATCATCAAATCATGTTCTAGACTTCTCAAAGCATGCAAATCCATTGAAATAATTCCATGATCTCTAGGGAAAAAAAAGGGGAATTATAGTAAAAGCTTTTGGAAAGTAGTAAATAACAGGAAAAACAGGAGTTCTGCACTCAGTAGTCGTACTGGAAATAAATACGACTACTAAAGACCTATACAGCAACAAACCAAACCAAACCAAACATCAATCTTTGAAAGATCTTTAATTTTTTTTTTTTTTTTTTTTTTTTTTTTTGGTGTGTGAGTATGTGCTTGTGTGTTCCTTTTATTAGACCTGAAATATCATGTTGCTTGCTAGTGGTGGCTAGTAGATCCTTTTGGCTTTTCACCACTTTTTCATCATCTATCTGTAAAATATTAATTTAATCTCTTATATTTCATATATATATATTTATTTTATTATATATATATATATATATATATTATTTTTATTTTTTGTGGGGGGGGGGGTGAATTACTCAAATAAATTATTTTCTTGTGCAATTTCTTTCCTTTTAATATTTGCCAGTGATTTTTATGAAGGCTCTGTTTTAAGATTGTTGATTTTTGTAGAAGTTCCATTTTAAGATACCCAACTTTAGTGATGAGTCTGTTTTTAGAGATGAATTTTCCTTACAGAAATGCAATTATTCAATAGTCAGTTGATGAAAATTTCACATTTTTATATTGGATGGACAAACAAATTCATTAATGATTTAGGGAGGTTGATAAAGGAGTTTATCTTAGTCAATTTGTATGATATATACCTGGAATATTTTTTGCTGACATTTAGTTAAATAAACAGTTACTTCACCAATAACCAACAAAGTTCAAGCTCTTTTCATATTTGATTCCTGAAATATGTAATTATTCGATTGGAAAAAAAAAAAAAAAACTTAATGGACTCTTCCCACCTGACATCAGAGGTCACATGACATGGTAAAACAAAGAGCAGACAAAGCCTTCTAGCTATAGTAATTGCTAAAATAACACATTTTCTATTCTTATTCTTGATCAATCTGATTTAATCTGTGTTATTTTTTTTATACATCATCACTTTTAATCCATTTTATATCATTATTCATCATCTTTTGTTTGCTGTATACATTTACAATCATTTAGTTTGTATTTGTTATTAACGTTGATGGAGAACTCTGTTTTTTGGTACTTATATCATTAATGGTGCAATATCGTACGGTGGGAAGCCATTTCGGCCAATAGGTAAGTTAATTAACTTATTGAAACACCCTTACGTGATTAAATTTAACTTAAAACATTTTAAATTAGTTTCGAGTTATAACCCATAAACATTCCACTATTTATTGCTAGATCAGTTAATGTAACAGTTACACTACAACATACAAAAATCGATTCTTACTTGTGAAAATAAATAAACATATAAAGTGTTTAAAAAAAAAATATTAAACTTACAAATACAATTATTCTAATGTTTACAAATGCACAATATTACTTTTATTTTATTTTATATTATATATTAATACTTTTGTTCTTAAGAACAATATTTAACTTAATTCAATTCTCGTAATTCATTTTTATGTTATTCAAACATCACGTGATTGAGCAGACAACGCTGGGAAGAGCCCATACTTTTACATTCAATTGCTGAAATATGGAATATTTTTGCCAATGTTTAACTTAATTTATTTTAAATTACTGAAATATGCAATTGTGTAATTTATTTATGAAATTATATTTATGAAAATCATGGTGAAAGAAAAGTGGCCAGCTGTTCAATTTTTCAAGTCGCCATTTAATTTTATTTAGTCACTACAGGGTAAGTGGCAAGTAAAAATTTTTCAGGATATCTCTTATTATATTACATTTTGCTTGCAAATCTGACTACATGAATAATAATCAGTAACTTTTTTATTCACTAAGGAATTTTCTTAAAAAGAGCAAAAATGTTTGCTTGTGGATCTCTTACAAAAATATAAAATTAGAAGGTTTTGTAAAACTACTCTTACAGCCTTTCAAAGGATTTCAGCAAGGTAAGATTAACTGTCATTATGAACTGAAGTGAAGTGACTAATGAATTAGTTTGAATACATTTTCTAGAATCACTGTTCAGTGTTTAAACTAACCTATGTATATTTTATCTCACCCGTGGAAAACCTCATGGCGATCTTTGTTAACCTCACCTCATGGCATGCAGTTATTACAAAAATACTTACAGATATATAACTGACATTATTTGTATTAACCTTTTAACGTTCATTGGTTTCTCAGCGAAACCAAACATTTGTCTTAATTTAACAATTTTTATGCAGCAGTTTTTTTTTAACATTTCCCCCTCATTTTAATCAGGTTTTAAACCTTTGTTCCTTTTCTGTTTGGTAAATAGCAACACTATTCCAAAATTTAACAAATAATGCTTCAAAGGAAGCTAAATGCATAAGTCACTTGAATTTTCATAGTATGCGTGAGTGCAAATTGCTGGTTTGATGATGCACTCATGTCTAGTTTTTTTCATTTTATAAAAAGCTGGATTATTATTTTCACCTGAAACAACTTTTATGAGTTTTTGTAGTCGATAACGTTTACTTACAAAGTGTTTTATTTATTAAATTAAATATTATTTAAATTTAATAAGTTTAACTTATAGATTTTTCAAACTAAAAATTTCTCGAAAAGGAACAATGCTAATTATTTTATTTTTTAAATATTTATGATCAGCTATGTGTCTAAAAGCTATTTTTAAAATTAGTTTAGTAATTTTTAAAATAAATTAAGTAGTGAACGTTAAAAGGGTTAAAAAAATAATAATAATTTATAATTAATATATCATGTGGTAGTGATCATGAGCAAACATTAAAAAAAAAAAAAAAAAAATTAATCTAAGATTTGTGATTTTTTAAAGGTCGCTAAATAAATATATAAATACATTGTTTCTGGCACAGTGACTTTTTTACTTTAAAAATTAAAACATTAAATGAAGGGAAAAAATCTTCAGGAAAATAATTCACAAAATGCAACGGCTAAAATAATATATGAAAACTGAGAGAGGTTTTAATAATATTTTATTTATTTTTGTGCTTATATACAAATGCAACATATTTACAAATTAACAGGCTTTGCTTGATTTACTGGTCACTATATTAAAAAAGATTATTAAAAAAAAAAAAAAGAAGAAGAAGAATTGAAATGTTTAAGTAAATGTATTTCAATTGGTGACTATTTTCAGTAAATTGAAACCATGGTCGAATACTGTGAGATACAGCCACTTATGAAATACAAATGACATTGAATTATTTCACTTTCATTGTGTTGATTTAGAAACACAGTTAACTTAAAATAAATTAAATATTCATTTACATTAGTTTGTGGATAATAAAATAATGAAAGAAAACACATGATTAATTGAATGATATATTTGATTAACTGAAATTAATATTTAAATAAATAAATCAAAATAAACATTAAAAACCTATTACAATGCCAGTTTCTTTAGAATTTTTTAAGCGGTTAATTAGGTTTTAGGTCAAGTTTCATTTCTATTTGATTTTTTTATTTATTTTTTTAATGTGTAAAGAAATGTTTCTTTTTTTATGTTAAAAATAAATAAATAAAATAAAGTTGTAAGCATTTTTCTTTTTTTTTTTAAATTAGCATCAGCTTGAAAATTACAACTAAAAAAAAAAAAAATCATGATAAAACACAAAAATTGTATAAAACATTTTAAAAATCTAATAGGAATATCGAAAATCAAAAGGTATGTTGCAAAACTACAGAAATTTCTTAACCTAGAAAAACTTTTAGAATTGTATCTGCCACAGAATTTTTCTGTATGTTGAAAGCAGACAGACGAAAAACATTTTCTTTTATTAGTATAGAAGTTTGATTTAAATTCAGAAAATTAGACAAAGTGAAAAACATTAAATAGGTGAGAAATTATGCACATATAATGTTGTATTACTTGGGTGAAATTAGAAAGATATATATATATTTATAAATAATAATAAGCTTAAAATAAATAACACAGTGCTGCAAAAAAAAAAAAAAAAAAAATCAAGCCCTGACACTATTTCTGCTGATTCTTATAATAAAATGACCTCTTGAATCCGAATATAACATCCATTTAGCCCAATAGCCCACCGTTTTCTTGGGATGCCACCTCCTCCCCCCATTCTTATCCCTATTCGGTAATTTTATGGTCATATATATGATTTGGAGAATGGAAAATATTATTTTAACATTTAAAATATATATATATAATAATGATTTATGAAGCATAGTAGAAGCCAAGCACCAGATACAAGGTCACTGAAACCACAAAGACCAATAAGAATGAAAAATGTCTGTATGTAGGAGAAGCTCAGAGAGGTGAAAAAATTCAGCAGGGGATGAAATACACACATTTAAAGAAAACAAATTTATTAATTAACAGCCTGCATTACAAACGAAACAATAAACTAACTCAACAAAATCTTAATGGAAACACATAAACTAAATCAAAATTAATGTTAAATTAATTTAAGAAACTTAAGAAAGGAAGGAAGGAGGCAGGCGGCAAGACTTGTGACTTGCCTGTGGGGTTAAACTAATTTCATGCCGGCAAGACTCCCTCAGCCTGCCAAGACCAGAATAGGAGTCATATGCATTAAAAAAAAAAAGCAAATTTCATAGCAGATAAAGAATATTGAAACTATGAAGCAACAATGAAATTTGTAGATTAATTACTACGTGTTTAATAGTATAATTAGATTTTTAAGACAACTCAACAATGAAGAAACTATATATATGCAAGGTGGCTACTAAGTATCCAGAAGATATCTGAGGAGCTTTTATGGACTACCTACTTCATTATAACCACTTTTTTGTTGTTGTAATGTTTTTTATCTTTAATATTATTTATTAAAATAATTTGCATTTACTCAACAGGCAGTTTTTGAGTGATCAGGGAAAGCAAAATCTATTAGCTAAATGAAAAAAATTTTGTGATTTTCCCACAGTGTGGCACATCTAAGATATTTTGTGGTCCAATGAGATAGTTTTTAATGTTTAAGTCGCTAAAAACACTCAAAATCATCTCAAACTTTTGGATCTAACTCTCAAGAACACTAGAAAATGAAAAGAGGCAACAAGATCTTTGTTTCTAATATGTTTGATGGTTTGGGCTGAGATAAGAAACAATGGGAAGACTCAACTGTTTTTTTTTTCGAAGAAAACGTAAAAAATAATGGAAAAGTTTATCAAAAAGATGTTTTAGAGAAAGCTGTACTTCCATGGAAGCAAAATCACCCGGCTAAGATCTTTCATCAAGTTTGTGCTCTGGCCCATGGAGTCAAATCATCCTTTGCTTTAATCGATGTCAAAGTGAAAAGGTATTTGACCAAAAATCTGTGTTCTTCTAACAGCGCCAATTTGTATCCTATGGATTTTTTTACAGGGTTCATACACAAATATGGGAAAAAAATTCCCTGAGTTTTCCCTGAGTTCCTAGACAATTTTCAAGAAAATATTAGCGACATATTACAAGAAACGCTCCTCTAGACAGGACAAAATACAGCTACTTTCACTGCATGATGTCATATTACTGCCGATCTTGATAGAAATTCAGGTAGAAATCATTATTTACATGCATATTTTCACAATACTTAATCATTTTAATTTTGATATGAAGCTAAACAAGAAAAACATAACTTGAGAGAAAAAAAATTTTTTGTTTTTCCAGGTTTTATAACTGATTTTCCCTGATTTTTAATGAAAATTTTTATTTTCCCTGAGTTTTCCCTGACTTTTTTTAACAAATTCCAAATTCCCTGAGTATTCCCTGTTTTCCAGGTTTTCCCTGAGGAGTATGAACCCTGTTTTAGTGTGTGGGTTCTTAGACGAGCAATTCAGAACATAGGAAATCATACATTTGATAGACTCAAGAAAGCCCTGAGCAAAATATGGGATGATTTAGATCCAAACTACTTGCGGCACACCGTCACCTCACTTCTGAAGAAGATCACAGCTTGCATCAAAGCCTTTGACTGCTATTTTGGAAACTCATAGTAAAAAATAATTGTTAGACATCACTTGTTGCAAAAATAGACGATTTGAATTTGTTTGTCACTTCACTAATTGATTATAATCAAATACTTTTTACGGATACTTAATAGCCACCCTGTGTGTGTATATATATATATACATATATATGAAAGGATAAAGAGAGGTAAGTTTTTAAATTATTATTTTAAATTAATAGTGAGTAATAACTTAAAGAAAATCCCATTAGAAAGTCTTAACTTAAAATGAATTCTAAAGTTTCCCCAGTAAAGTAAGTTTCACTACAATGCGCGAGCATAACACAAAAGTCATAAAAGTGAACGAATTTTAGGATAATAAAGTGCTGAACAAACACAACTTGCAGTTTCTTGTGGTTAGATGATGCATAATAATTAATCCCGGCGATCTGGACCTCAGCTAAGTTGTCAATCATTATGTTAATAGCCAATAATTAGACGAAGGAGAGGTGTGATTTCCAACCAAAAATGCCAGTATTTAAGAGAAAACGCGTGTAGATGAGGTCTCTCTTCGTATGTGCTCTTGCTTAGTAAAACCATGTCAAAGGAACAGCCCCGAGAGGTCATGGGAGATAGCGCAATGTGAGTGTCATTGCACAGCATTCCACATGCTCAGCCTTCCATCATGGACCATACCCTGTAAGATGTTCCAGATGGCCCAATAAATGCCTGTCTCTCATCTTTGGATTCATTATTGAGTGAAAGCCTCTCTTCTTTATAGCTATTATGTGACCCAGAGTAAGAGGATACGTTACACACACACACACACACACACACACACACATATATATATATAATGTATATTAACTAAAATAATAATTGACTAATAAAATATTATAAATGTAATTTATGATTTCAGTGGCAAATCCTCCTCCCACAAAATTTTCTCCTTGCTGCAAAAATTCATGTTTTCAGTGCTGTAACCCCTCAGAAAATATTTAACAGTTAAAATAATCCTTTTCCCTGTACAAATCAAATTTATAGCCATAAAATTACCGAAAAGTGATAAAAATAGGGAGGTATCCCCCCCCCCCAAAATGGTGGATAATAGGGAAAAATGGCTGTCATGTTCAGATTCAGAAAGTCATTTTATAAGAAATTGTAAAAATAGTGTTGGACAGAGCAGTGTAATCAATACCATGAAAAATAAAACACTGTTACAAATGGCTTGATAAGATATTACAAGCATAATTACAAGTTCATCATTGAAGTAGCTTAAAGATAAAGTATAAAAAATGGATGTAAATTAAACAATAAAGTATGAACAATGAATGTAGAAAAAAATATCAAGTACAATCTAAAATAAAAACTAAAAACCAGAAGTATTTTTTGATAATTGATTAAAAAAAAAAAAAAAAAAAAGTTCATCTATATATACTTAAAAAAATATTATTTCAAAAATTTTCAATTCTTAATTTAAATAGATTTTTCAGTTTATTAGCTTCTACTTAAAAAAAAAAAAAAAAAAAAAAAAAAAAACCTTTAAAGAACTTACATTTTTATAGAGTATATTCATTTAATTATTAGTTCCATATTTAAAAGAAACAAGAACGAAAAATCATGTGATATGCATTGATTATTAACACTTGTTATTTGTTAACACTTACACTTGTACGTACTTGTTGTATCATATCTGTACTGATAAGTATAAAGGATTTAAGTCCAAAAATGTTGATTTTGAGTTAAGTGCATAGTCAGACTCAGAAAAAAAATTTCAGTCGATTGGTATAAAGGATTTAAGTCTATGTGATTTAGTCTTTGAGAATATCCATTGGTAAAAAAAGGTTCAAGTCAGAAATTTACCATTTATGTATGGTATAAAATATTTAATTCATTTTTTTCCTGTTATTAAATGAAGGTTGACAGTCACTGAATGGTATAAAGGGTATAAGTCAACGAAATCCCCTTTTCCTAATCGATTCTTCTGATTTGTTTTTAATTAGTTTAACTTTATTTTTCCCCTCCTGAAAAATCAAGAATATGGACTTAAATCCTTTATACTTATCGGTACAGATATAACTTCCAATGTTCTTTACCTACGTTATTACACAACAGATAAACAGAAAGACTGAAAGGCATACAAATGGACTAATTGTATTCATAATCACTCTTAAACATTGTTGGAAAGTGTTAAAAACATTTTAACACAAAAGAAAATGCAACACTGAAATTCAAATAGCAGGCCTTAATGTATCTGAATATTTTAGTGTAGCCCTGTAAATCTGAATATTAACCATATCATATTCTAGCCATTAACCATCCATAACACTATTTTAGTATATTAACAATAAATGTCAAATTTTTTATGATTTTTACAATAGAAAATTATTTAAATGTGATTTATAAAAATGTCTGTCATAAAACACAATGCATTTGAATTTTTTTAAATGTCCCTGTACACAAACCAGTTGTACATGATCTATTAATGCCATTTTAAATAGGAAATATTTTAAAGTGAACTTGAATAACATATATCAATTTTTAAAATTTCTGAAAATATTTAAGTATGCTAGGGGCAAGCAAGCGGACAGATAGAAAAATGGGCAGTCGTACAGAGAGATACACAAACTGAAATCCTATTCACAGCTAAAATTTGTTAAAAAGTGTTAAAAACGACAAATTGATATTAATGAAAATATTATTTTTAATATTGACGAAAAATGCAACTCCAGCAAATTTCCAATAATAATCCTTAATTTAACTGAATATTTTTGTGTGGTCCTGTAAATCTAATGCTAATCATACTACATTCAATTCAACCGAAAACATTCTTTTGTCCATATGAATAGCATATTTTAATTTCATTAGGATTTGTGCAAAGTAAAGTTATTAAAATTTTGTTTATACAAATACCTCTCATAGAAAGCAATGCTTTGGAATATGTCTAGGTGTCCCTGTACACAAACCAGTGATGGTATTTAATCCCTTTTGAATGGGGAACATCCAATAGGGAACTTGAATAACATATTTAAATTTTATTAAGATTTGTGTAATGTAAAAGTATTAAAATATGGTTTATAGAAATACCTCTCATAGAACACAATGCTTTGGAATACTTTGATGTGTCCTTGTACACAAACCAGTCGAGGTATTCACTCTATTTCCAATAGGGAACATCTGATAGTGAAAATGAATAACAAATATCAGTTTCAAGAAATTCCATAAATATTTACAAGAGTTAGAGCATGGATAGATAAATGGACAGACAGACAAACCAAAGTCATTAATGCTTTTCATCTTGTTGGAAAGTGTTAAAAAGAAGAAAAAAAAGAAAAGAAAAAAGAACTAAGTAAATAAAAATCATTCTAACATAGGAGGAAAAAAATAGACCTAATAATTTAAAATTTTATTTTATTTTATAAATGAAAATGTGTTTTGCAACTAATTAGTAAAAATTTAATATACATAGAACACAAAATTAATTTTCCTAAACAAAATAAAAATAAAATTTTCACAGCATTTACACTTTTTCATAAATACAGTTATTTATTTTTATAATAAATTTGTATTGCATTGATAAAATGAGCCTTTTGTAAACATTTATATTACATTTTATCGCACTAACCAAAGGAATTTACTAGATTCTGTGAATTTCACCTTTAAAATTTTATACCTCTTGTTTTTGTAAGATTTGTATTTAATTTAGTTACCCTACCTTGTCTTTTTCTAGTCAATTTTGTCCTTTTATTACTTCCGGTGTGAGGTTTTTTTTTTTTTTTTTTTTTTTTTTTTTTTAACGCACTTGACATTGTGAGTTTTTTTTGTTTTTGTCCCATGCTATTTCTATGGGTTTTTAGCATTCCCCCCCCCCTCGTTTTCTACATTTTAAAGGGAGGTAGTTTTCGCCCGCCCACCACCGCCGAGACACATATTAGGCAAGATGTATTCAACCTGGACGATAGGTCTAACGCCACAGCCCTACCCATCCGCTCCTCAATGTCTTTTTCTAGTCAATTTTGTCCTTTTATTACTTCTGGTGTGAGGCTTTTTTTTTTAACACACTTGACATTGTGAGTTTTTTTGGTTTTCGTCCCATGCTATTTCTATGTGTTTTTAGCCCCCCCCCCTCGTTTTCTACATTGTAAAGGCTTTATTTTTATTTTTGAAGAAGGAAAATGACTTGGAAACAATTTAACTAACTTATAATTAAGAAAATGTCCTAAAATGTAAAGAATTCTTTTGAAATATAGGAAGCATCTGTGATTCTAAGTTAAATTGTTACATTTAACCCATTATTTACCAGAATTTTATATCCAATTTTCCATTAATTATTGAAACTTATATATATTATAACTTGTTTTAGTAAAAAATATTAAAGGATTGAAACAAATTTGAAGCATACAACAGATCTGTTCCATTTGTAGGACAGTGGCAGAATGCACTGTCTAAAAATATTGTCTAAAATAATTAAAAAAATGTAACGTCCATCAAAAAAGGCAATGATAAACAATGGGTTAGGTGCTCCAGTGATTGGCAAGCTCCAGTAATTGACATCTATCCCGAAATAATTAATAAATAAGAAAAATAAAATCATATATTTTACATGAAGAATTTTAACATTTTATGTCAAACACTGGAGCATAGGGTGCTAATAACTGGTAAAGTGAATAACTAGCAGTGTCAAACACTGGAACATAGGGGGCCAATTACTGATAAAATGAAAAACTGGTAGTGTCAATTACTGGAACATCGAGTGGGTGTCAAATAAAAATTCATAAAAAAACTAAATAATTGTTATCAAATGTATATATTTTAACATATATGTGGTTCTGAATGTCTTTAATACCATATGTACTAAATTAAGATTTTTAAAAATATTTTCTGATGACTAGAACATTAAAAACATCAGAGATTGCTCTAAAAGTGTCAATCACTGGTGCACTTACCCTACCATGTTTTTAAATTTTCTGTTGAATCTTAGCTATAGAACTACACCAGCTCTTTATCAATGTGTATAAAATTTTTAAAGTGATAATGACGTCAATTTTTGTGAGATGCATAATTTAACTTTTTACAATTTTTTAATGTTTACATTTAATTACACATATTTATTTTTATGTCAAAAGAAAATGAACTCGTAATTTTTTTTTTTTTTTTGACAACAATTAAATTATAGCTAATATTTCAATGGCTATTTTTAAAGCTGTTAGTAGGTTATTATTTTCATATTATAATTAATTAAAAGAAAACTAATCAAAAATTTTAAAATCGGGCTTCAAAGTATTGTGTTGTCATTGGGTTCTGAGCTATTCTGAAAGTTTCAAATGTCTAGCTAGTAGGGAAGTTAGTTAAAAATCGATTGCAAGATTTGTACCGAACAAACAAGAACAGAAGTTAATAAAAACATGGTAAAATCACAGATACTATGTCCAGTATGCAGTTGGAATGTTTGATAATAAGTGGAGAGAATTAAAATGTTCCTTTAGCATTTTTTGAGATATAAAGTCTACTCACACCGAAATTTACTCAGGTAAGGGATCTTATTAAAAGTTTTATAAGCATCTTACTGAAATAATCATAGGCCAAATGATAATACTTTTCTTTTACAATATTCTTTTTAATCAGAGAAAGACTTTGTGACAAGTAAAGTTTTCTAAATCTAAACATTAAAAGGCCAGCCTGACAGTTACTTAAGTAAAGAAAAATACCTCAGATATTAGAAGAATTGCAAAGTTATAAGGAATACAATAATGTTCAGATAGTAAACATAGAATAACACATAACTAAGGAAAACAAAAAAAATTGTATAATTTTTTATTTCATCTCTTGAAAGATCAAGCTCAATGAGTTCTTCAGTACAGATCTAAATATTTGGATTTTCAGTTAAACACCAGTGACCAGCAGATCCTTATAATTTAGCTGCCACTTTTTCACAATTTAATAACCACCACTGATCGGCAGAGCTGATCCTAAGCATTTCACAGACAATACATTTTAATTTAAAGATTTTTAAGCAAACCAGATATACATTTGTTAATAATTATTACATTTACTGTTTGAAGAAAAATGTTACTTTTGATACTTTCTTGGTATCCCCCCCCCCCCATTTTTCACTTCTTGAAAGGCTTTCTTTCATTTCTATTAAAATAATAATAATAATGCTGTCTTATTCTAAGTTAATTAGGGCTGGTTCAAGAGAAATTTATTGTAGATATGAGATGATGATTTGGTAACCCACCTCCACCTGTTTAAATAGTCCAAATGTAATTAGTATTTTTCTTTTGTAGCAGGCAGTAGTGCCTCCACATCCTGGCATATAATATGGCACCAAGGCTGACCCCAAGGAAAAAAAATAAAATAATAAAACAGAGTGTTGTTTTGTTAATGCAAAAATTATTTGTTTATGAATTGAAAAAAAAAAAAAAAAAAAAAAAAAAAAGATAATGGAGAAAGAAAAGTGGACAGTCATTAATACTTTTTTTTTTTAGTTGTCACTTTTTTTTAAAAAATTATTATTATTTAATTTTTATTAAAATCACACAATCAAACTGATTGGAAGAAAATCATATTTATTGAAATTTTATTTTTCCGACTGAGTGAAAATAATGTCTGGACTGGGAGTCGAACCCCAGATCTTGGACTTACAAGGTCAAGGCTCTACCAATTGAGCTATCCAGGCCGACAACCGGTCGGCATTACTCACTCAGACTCGTCTGAGTGAGTAAGTCTGAGTGAGACAAGTCTGAGTGAGTAATGCTAACCGGTTGTCGGCCTGGATAGCTCAATTGGTAGAGCCTTGACCTTGTAAGTCAAAGATCTGGGGTTCGACACCCGGTCCAGGCATTATTATTATTTAGCCTCTACATGCTGAGAGGTGAGTGAATTTTTTTTCAGTTCCACTTTGTTAAATCATATATAACAGAAAAAAGATTATGAAAGATAAAATTGTAGATGAAAAAAAAAAAAAAAGTGTTTCTTAGATAATTGCTGAAAATCATTTCAGTGAGAAATTTTAGAAGTCATACACAAGCAGATGATATCGATAAAAAATGTTTTATTTTATAATATGTGCATGATAACAGACAAAATAGTAAAAAATAAAAATAAATAAAATAAAAAATACAAGAATAAAATACTCACTAAGAGCCAGAAGGAAATAATTATCATACAATTAAAGAAAGATTAACATCATTTTTGGTATGGTTGCTAATAAAAGATATTTTCATCACAGCATAACATATAGTGAAAGTATACATCTTTCTTACATTGTTTATTCAATTCTCATTACAAGTTGCACAAAAGTCCCATATATTCTACAAGTAAATTTACTCAATCTAGACATTTTTAAAAATTTATTCCACAAGTTTTATGTACACTTTTTTTAATATTTGTCTGAAGAAAAGTTTTTACTAAATACAGCAGTCTATACACCTATAACAAATTCCTTCATACATTATTTTTACAAATATACTTAACAGATCAATATAAATGCCACAAAAAATACTCCAAAAAGAATTTTCCAACATATTTCAGCTGAAAAAGAGAACAAAAAGCATTAAAAAAGTAACCAAATAACATGTGCACATATTTTCTACATTTAAGAGGCCTCTCCACTTATCGTCCCCAGAAGCTAGAGCCAATGTGAGCCTAAGGAGAATTTTGCCCCATTATAATTCATTAACTAATATATATTTTTAAATTCTGTTTTCACATTCAGAAACTTCACAACTATTAAACAATTTCTCGCTTTCTAAAAATCATTAAAAAAAAATTTTAATATTTTATTTTGAGGTTGTAAAATGCGAATTTTCACAATGTATAATTTTTCATTTTTGAGCTTTAAAATGAAATCTTAAAAATAAAAAAAATCAATTTTTAGAAAGCGACAAATTGTTTAATAGTTGTGAAAGTGAAAACTGAATTTAAAAATATATATTAGTTAATGAATTATAATGGGCAAAATTTCCCATAGAATAACATTGGCTTCGGCTTTCGGAGACGATAGGTAAAGAGTCCCCTTAAGCAGTGTTAAAGCAACATAAGTTTGTTACATAATTCATAATATGCCTTATCTTTAATGACTATTTACTATCCAAAATTTTACATTAAAGGCCCGCTTCACTTACCATCGCTGGAAGCCCAAGCCAAGGTTATTCTCTGGGAAATTTTGTTTACTTATAACTCATTAACTAATACATATTTTTAAATTCTGTTTTCACATTTAGAAAATTCACAACTGTTAAATTGACGGACGTTTTTGAAAAACTGAATTGTTTAATTTTTAATATTTTATTTTGAAACTGTAAAATGAAAAAAATCACATATTGAAATTTCAGATTTTACAGCTTCAAAATAAAACATTTAAAAATTAAAAAATCCGTTTTTAAAAAACTTCCATCAATTTAACAGTTGTGAACTTTCTGAATGTGAAAAACAGAATTTAAAAATATATATTAGTTAGAGTTATAAGTAAACAAAATTTCACATAGTATAACATTGGCTTGGGCTTCCTGCGACAGAAAGTGAAACGTTTCCTTAAACTAGTATGTTGTGACTATCACAAAATTTTCTTTTATATTTTCCTATACAAATTCCCAAAGTACAAGTTATTTATTAAAATTACATTCTATGACGAATACAGACAATTCTCATCTCAGAGAAGTATAAAACTACATGTTGGAAGAAAATTAATTCTGTGCTCTCTATTGACGATATCTTAAGAATTTATTTATTTGTTAAAACTTGAGAAAAAAAAAAAAAGGTTTCCCACTCAATTTTAAAAATAAAATTCCCTGACTTTTCCAGGTTTTCCAAGTCTATTTTTAGAAAATTCCAGTCACAAAATTTGGTTCGCAACATAAAAAATAACTCATGGTATAAAACAGAACATAGCTCACAACATAAAAGACAACATAGTAATGTGATTTGCGATATAAATTGAATGCTCAAAAAGCATTTTCCAGGTTTGTATCATCATTTTTTCAGATTTTTGAGCGATATTTATAATTTTCCCTGACATTTTTAGTAATTTCAAATTCCCTGACTTTTCCAGGTTTTTCTTGTTCTCTCTGACCAGTGCAACCCTGATTCACAGATCTACACTATTAAAAAAATGCTACTTTGCTGCCAGAAATTATCTGTAATTACAAAAAAAATGTTTTGTCAACGTAATTTTTCCGTAATTTACGACTTTTTTCTCAAATTACAGAGAATTTCTGGCAGCAAAGTTGCATTTTTTTAACAGTGTATAGTTCAACCATTCGTTTTAAAGGTATTGAAGAATTCTTTTAGAAGATGTTCAAATTGAAAATTCATACCCTTCTGAGGAAATGCGATACCCTTACATTTTTTTTCTCCGTTTGACTATTATTATATATATATATATATCTTTTTTATTTCACACTGAAAAATTAAAAGTAATTCTTACTATGTACATTTATTAAAAAAAAAAAAAAAGATGTCTCATTCTGTCATATTAAAAATTAGGAAAAAATAGGATGACATTATAAAAACAGTAATAAAATATACTTTCAGCATATCACATAATTTAAAATATCTTTATTCCAATATTTCGGTTAATATTCCATCCTTAACCATCTTCAGGGAAATGATGTTAAAACTATAAATACAATTCACAAAGAAATTAATACGTGATTACACAAATAATATAAAAAAACCCTCTATATACATTTTAAAATGAGTTAAAAACACCTAAATAAATCACAATCATGTACACCACAAGAAAAACAAAACTCCCTAATAAAATCACACTGCAGGGTTGCCAGAACAAACAATAGCAGGGTTATAGGCTAAAATTGTTTATGTTTATAGTTTTATGTTAATAGGTTAATGGCTTAAATTGTTTATGTTTATAGTTTTTTTGAACATCATTTCCCTGAAGATGGTTAAGGATGGAATATTAACCGAAACGTCGGAATAAAGATATTTTAAATTATGTGATATGCTGAAAGTATATTTTATTACTGTTTTTATAATTATTAACAGCATATATAAGTGGAATATATATTTCTTTATTTATAAATAGGATGACAGTGCCACTTGTAGAGCGAATGATGCTCAAGTGTAATCAGCACCAATTTATGTTAAGGTCCAGCTAAATATCAAGTTTGGATAAGTTCTGTTCAGTGGTTTATGAGGCACAACATTTTCAAATTTTTGGATAGACATACACAGACAGACACTTTCTAAAAATGTTTGTCTTAAGGATATCTGAAAACAAGTAAATCCATTGAAAACAGTTTGTTGAAAAATTTCGCTCGGATTGGGGACAAAATCTCGCAGGACAAAATATTGCGAGGACAAAATATCGCCGATGTAAATTAATACAAAGCAAAAATGAGTTGGTAATTTTTAGTAATGTTGTATAAAATTTCATGACAACACATACCTTAGCTAGAGCACTGACATACTGACAAATCTACAACAAAATTTTTTATAAATTTTACTTAAAATAGTTTAAAGACTATATTTATTAACTTTTGTCAAGATTAGTCATAATGAATTCAACCGTGCTTATCAATTTAAAAATTTTTAATTCAAATTTGTGAACAGTGTTCAGCTTTAGTGTCAGCAGTGATGTACACGATTTTTAAAATGTATTTTGAATAGTGAAAAGCAAAAGACAAAATAACTTAAAAATAAACATAAATAAAATAATGAAATTCAACACTATGATTTAATTAATTAATTATTTATTTTAATTAATTAATATTTATAAGGCCCTGTGGCCTTGCCAGAGATCACGCATGACACAAAATCAAATTTTTAAATAGATCATACTATTTTTTTTACACGATATTTTGTCCGGCGAGATTTTGTCCCGCAATATTATGTCCGGATCCCTCACAGACAAACATTTTCTAAAAATGATTGTCTTAAGGATATCTGAAAACAAGTAAATCCATTGAAAACCGTTTGTTGAAAAATTTAGCTCAATACTTTCTTCTTATGTATATGATGAAAACATTCCTTCCATATTATAGATGCCAAGGTTCCAACTAAAGTGCAAGATAGCGAGAATCTTGCATTTTTTTTTTTTTTTTTTGCATACAATTTTTAACATTGAGAGAAAATTATAGACTCTTCTTCATGGGCGTCGGCAGAATGGGGCAAGGGGGGGGACTTGCCCTCCCCTGGAAAATTTTAATAAGCATTTTTTTTCTTTAACTTTAAAACTATGCTATCAGAAAAAAATATTTTTTCAGGTTGTGCCCCCCTCTGAAATTTTTTCTGGCGACGCCACTGCTCTTCTTGGGCCAATTTAGTAGAATTTTGGTCCAATAACAGGTCATTCATAAAAATCAACAATCTTGAATACGTTTGCTAGCACCGAGATTGCCGTGTATGAACAGAACAGTGTTTTGCTTTTCCGCCAAGTACTCAAAATCAATCACCTAGCAGTGTAAAATCGCCAAATATGCTTAATTTTGATAATTTTTTGTGGTCGCTGTAATTAATTTCAGCCGATAATTTTTTAATTTTCTGGTGTTTTATGAAGAGTAGAATCACATATTTTTTTCAATACTTTTTGAAAATGACACCTTTTGAATGCTTCCTTGTGAGTAAGGGGGAGAAATTTTCACCCAGTTTTTACCTGTGATGATAACCCTGATAGACACGAACTAAAAAGCATCCAAAATTCTTCATATATCAAAAAAAATACATATATTAAATTTGTCCTGGGGCAGTCATGAAGCTGCAGTCATGAATTCCGGTGTGTGGGTTAGTTATGTGCATCCATCACCCCTTTTTTGAGAAATACCACCCCTTTGTCCCTTTGTGGATGGATGTAAAAAAGATGTTTCCAAGTACAACTTTGCTATAAATTATCTCAGAAGTGGATTTTTGGTGTATGAGTTGGTTATATGTAACAGTAAGAGATTTTGAGGAAATTCTCCCTTTAGGAGTGTGGGAACAAAAAACACATTTCCAAATGCAACTCTGTTGAAAATTATCTCAGGAAAGCAATTTTTTGATATGTGGGTTGGCTATGTGCATCTAACAAGCACTTTAAAGGGATTTTGTGAAATAACTTTATATTTCCTTTGGGAGTATGGGAAAGGAAGAAAAAACCCATTTCCAAGCCTAATTCTGTTGTAAAATATTCCAGAAAGGCGATTTTCTGATGTGTGGGTTGGACCAACACACATTATAAACGGATTTTGCAAAATTTCTCCCTTCTCCCCTTTATAATTCGGGGTGGGGAAGTTACCTAGCTTAACTATACTACACATTACCTCAGGATGACAAGTTCTGTTGTATGGGTGTGGGTGTTGGTGCATGGTTAAGTATACACATTTCAGAACATGCACTTTGCTGGGATTTTGTGAATTTCCACATTTCACCTGTGCTGTGGGAGAGAAGAAGTAAAAAACACAATTTTAAGCATAATTATGTTCCAAATTACCTCAGGAAAGTGATTTTTGGTGTGTGGGTTGGTTTTTGGATCTGGGAATTAATTGCACTTATTTTCTTGGCTGAAAAATAAAAATCAGTATATAGAGTGAACATACAGCAGTGGGGACTGAAATCCAATGAAGTACAGGCGGGAAAACACTACCAAAGGGGTTGGATATAAAATCTCGCCTACATAAATGAATGGAAAGCAAAATATGAATGATATTGTGTTCATATAAGTAATGAATGACTTGGTAATTATTAGTGATGTTATATAAAATTTCATGAGAGCACATGCATATTTACTTTAGTCAGAGCCCAGACATACAGACAAACTTATCACAAAACTTGCATAGAATTATGCTTAAAAATTTTTAAAGACTATGTTTATTAACTTTTGTCAAGATTTGCCATAATGAAATCATTTGTGCTTATTAATTTTATAATTTTTAATTTAGATTTGTGAACAGTGTTCAGTTTTGTCAGCAGTATGTATAATATAGTATTTTGAATGGTGAAAAGCAAATGATAAAATTATTTAAAATTAAATAAATATAGATAAAATAATGAAATTCCACTCAATATTTATAAAGCCCTATTTGCCCCCGTCAGAGATCACATGTGAAATAGATCATATTATTATTTTTATAGTCGACCCGATATTTTGTCTGGCGAACAGATATTGGAAATCCAACCAAAGTTTGTGTAAATGTGTTTGCTTATGCATGCATGCTTGGTTAAGGTGTTGTCGCAGGCAGTGGGTATCTGGATTTGGCATGAACACTGCCATTGGAAAATCCATTACCAAAGGCAGCAGAAATCTTAACTGAGATTTTGACAAACTTCAATGATTTTTTTTTTTTTTTATTCTTGATTTTTTGAGATTTTTATGAGTGATATGTTATTTTAAGAATTCTTTTATAAATTTAGTAACCAGCAAAGCCTGCTAGTCTCAAGATAAATTATTAATCTTTTTTAGCAGTAAAAATTGCAATGGAAGATTGATGTTGAAAAAAAAAATTAATTAAAAACTTTGTAAGTTCACTGTTCACTTTGATTTTACATTCATGTCTACTTTTTTCTCTTGATGATGAAAGGTCATGCTATTATTTTGACCTAAATTCGTTCAATTTTTTCATAATTTATGGTGTTTATTTGCAAAATTTACAATTTATTATTATTACCCCTTTTCACAAGATCCAATACAAAAGCTTACCAGAAGAAATATAAATATAATTTAATTTCTTCCCTAAGGAAATTAGCATATTTTGACCAATGAAGAAAGTTATTACATTATTGTTCTCAAAGCTTTTTTAACACGTTTTAAAATAAGAGACTATAAAGCAGGGTTCCCACACAATTTCAAAAATAAAACTCCCTAAATATTCCAGGTTTTCCGGTCTAATTTTAGAAAAATTCAGTCACAAAATTTGGTTTGCGACATAAAAATTTAGCTCACAGCCAAAGCATAAAACATAACATAGCTTAATTTACTTTTTGATTATGCTCTATTAAAAACTATAGACCTTTCAGGGCAAAATCCGCCCTCTCTTCAGTAGCTATTACATGGTCTGCTTTGGTTGAAACTGATTCTATCTTCCTTTCCCTGTGCTGATCTTCTATGACGTGGCACTACGCTTGATCTAAATCGGCATGCGACTCGTGAGTGAAACAAGAACAATAACCAATTATAATAACCCCGACTACGCTTTTTACTGGGAAACCATAGAAATAATAAAAGACCAATTGGCGTGTAACGGGCACGAGTCGCACACCGATTTAGATCGAACGTGGTGCCACATTATAGAAGATCAGCATGGGGAAAAGAAGATAGAATCAGTTTCAACCATAGCAGACCATGTAATAGCTACTGAAGAGGGGGGCGGATTTTGCCCTGAAAGGTCTATAGTTTTTAACAGAGCATAATCAAAGGTAATTTTTATAAGTAAATTAAGTTAAATGGTCTGTTTTAAAGTTTCAAATTTTTATAACATAGCTTGTGATATAAAAGACAACATACAGTAGAGCCATGGTTATCCTAGCCCCGACTAACAGAGTTTTGGGTTAAACGAGGTAGTCCTGAAAAGACCACGCCCTGGGGGAGGCATGGCTTTTGATAAATATAGATAACTTTGACAAATTTTATTAAACAGTATTGTATTTTATAATTTATATATGCATGTATTGCATTTTTAACTGACTGCATTTAAATATGTAACAGATGTAATATTTTACTTCACTGACTGTGTTTTCATCCATTTTAAACTTTGCTGTATGTTACCACCTTGATTTATAACAGAGTCTGTATCTAAGTTTTTGATTATTTGAGATACCCTTAGTTCACATCACCTTGGATAAGCGAGGTTCTACTGTAGTAACACAACTTGCGACATAAATTGCATGCTCAAAAAACATCTTCCAGGTTTATATAATCTTTTTTTTTAGGTTTTTAGACAATATTTGTAACTAGTTAGTTTTAGAGCGACTATGGTGCCTGTTGAAAAATGATCATTTCATTTTATTTATTTCTCACCAGGGTGACTAGCATTTAAACCTTTTCAAATTCCCTGATTATTTTTCGAGATTTTCCTCCATTTTTCCCTGACCGTTTATTTTCGATGAAAATTTCACGACACTAGCAAAAAGTTTAGTGATTTAAACAATCATTAATAATTTAATGATTAATATAGCTTATTTTCACAAAATTTGTTAAAATTCCCTGACTTTAAAGAAAATTCCCTGACTTTTCCAGATTTTCTAAATTCCCTGACTTTTCCAGATTTTCTAAATTCCCTGACTTTTCCCCGATTCTTTGATTTTCCCTGACTGCTAGCCACCCTGCTCACTTCAAATAATTCATTTGCTAGCAAACCCGTGCGAAATCTTCGCACTTTATTTATCTCTTTGTTACCTTTAAAATTATTATTATTTTTATTATCATTTAGAATTACTATTATTATTATCATTTTTCATATGCATGAGCAAATTTAATATTTTATAATTTTTTTATTTTTTTCACATGAAAGCATATTTCATTTTATGCTTAAAAAAAAAAAAAAGAGGCAACAATTAAACATTTAAATGTCTATCTTAAAGCTATGTCCATTTTCATATTTTAATTAATTTTAAAAAATCTAATCAAAAATTCATTACAAATAAGGTACCAAATGAAAGGGCTGATTTTTCTGAATCCGTCGGATTAAACAGCTTATCGATTGGACAATTAGATTTTTTAAAATTAACTAAAGTATGAAAATTAGGTAGCAACTTGCGTTCACACACAGACAAGAGTCAAAGGAATCTCTTAGCCTTTTTAAGCGTGACAGAGTCAGTCAGTGATAAGCGTAACTATATATACTGATTTTCCCTGACTTTTCCAGGTTCATTCTGACTCGTGGGAACCCTGATAAAAGTATATAAGAAATTATAATACTTTTTAAACATAAAAAAAAAGATCCATATGAACTCACTTGAATTACATACGCTTAAATTCCTTTGGATGAGAATTCTTTAAGTGGTAGCGCATGCAAGTAGTAGTGCAATTTTTTCTTGGAACAACTTTCTTGCATAATCTACAAATAGCAAAATCTTTACTTATTATTCGCCCATTTTCATCAGCAGGGAAACCAAAATAAGTCCATACAGAAGTACATAGAACTCCTTTACTCGATACTTTTGGTGCTATATGATGATATTCTGGATATGATTTACGACCTGTTCTAATTTTCTTTATCATTTTTTTTCTTTTCTTAATCTAAGAATATCCAAAAAATATATATAAGAAATTTATCAAAAGAACATTTAAAACAAATTATACATTATGCTATGATAAATTAAATTAAACCAGCAGGCTTTGCTGGTCACTATGTTTAAAAGAATTTTCAAATAAACTGAATAATTGAAACATTTAAATAAATATATAATCCAATGACAACTATTTTCAGCAAATAAGAATCATGGCCAAATATCGTGAAATACAGTCGTTAATGAAGTGCAAATGGCATTTAATTATTTGAGTTTCATTATGTTAATTAGAAACATGGTTAATTAAAAAACAAGAAAGAAAAATCATGCAGTACGCATTGATTAGTAACTCTTTCCAACTGTACGCAATTGTATCAAATAACTTTTAATATTCTTTGCCTACTTTATCACACAACAGACAGAACAACTGAAAAACATGCAGATAGACTAATTGATTTTAAAATTACTCTTAGGCATTTTGGAAAATGTTAAAAAGGCTTAACGCAAAAGAAAACACAGCCGTGAGATAATAATTACAGCTTTTAATCTCTCTGAATATTTTAGCGTAGCCCTGTAAATCTGAAAGTTAATCATATCATGTCCTATACACAACATCATTTTAGAATATTAATAATGCATGTCAATGTTTCTATGATTTTTATAGCAGAAAGATTTTTAAATATAACTTTTAAAAAATTCTGTCCTAAAACGTAATACATTGTTTTTTTTTTTTATTGTTGTTGTTGTTGTCCCTGTAAACAAACTAGTTGTACAGGACAAATTAATCGCATTTTAAATAGGGAACATTCCATAGGGAACTTTGTATCATTTTTTAAAAATTCTCAAAATATTCACGGATGATAGGAGCCGGAGACAAACAGATAGAAAAGTAGACAATCGAACAGACAGATGCACAATATTCCCCCTAAAATTATAAGAAAGTGTTAAAACGCTCATGTAAACAAAAGTGCTATTCCAGCAAATTTGTATTAATAGCTCTTAATGTAACTGATTATTTTTGTGTGGCCCTGTAAATCTAATGCTAACCGTACTATATTACATAGAAGGCACTCTTTTGTGCATACGAATAATATATTTCAATTACATTAAGCTTTGTGACGAATAAAATTATTAAAATTTGGTTTATAAAAATAACTCTCATACAACACAATGCTTTGGAATACTTTCAAGTGCCCCTGTACACAAACCAGTTAGAAATGTACTCTACTTTACATAGGAAACATCCAATAGGGAATTGAATAACATGTTAAAATTTCATTGAAGTTTCTATACATTAAAGGTATTAAAATATGGTTTATAGAAACTCCTCCCATAGAACACAATGCTTTCGAATACTTTTAGGTGTCTCTGAGCACAAACCAGAATAGGTATTCACTCCATTTTCAATAGGGAACATCCGATAGTTAACTTGAATAAAATATATCGGTTTAAAGAAATTCTATGAATATTTACGGGAATTAGAGCGCAGTAAAACAGACAGAGAGACAGACGGAAAGAAGAACAGTCAGACAGATACAGAGATTGAAATTATATTCACACTAAAAAAATGATAGAAAGTTTCAAAAACGCGTAAAGTAAACGAGAGTACAATTCTAGCAATTTTTTATTAATAGCTCTTAATATAACTGAATATTTTTGTGTCACCCTGTAAATCTAATGATAACCATGCTATATTTATGCAAAGCATTCTTTTGTGCATATAAATGACATATTTCAATTTCCTAAAACTTCGTAGAAAGTAAAGATATTAAAATTTGATTTATGGAAATAACTCTCATAGAACACAATGCTTTGGAATACTTTTAAGTGTCCCTGTACATAAATCAGTAGTGGTATTTCCTCCATTTTATACAGGAAACATCCAATAGGGAATCTGAATAACATATTTCAATTTAATTGAGATATGTCTACAGTAAAGGTAAGAAAATATTGTTTATCGAAATACCTCTCATAGGACATAATGCTTTGAAATACTTTCGGGTGTACCTGTACACAAACCAGTAGAGGTACAAACTCCATTTTCAATAGGGAACATCAGATCGTAAACTTGAATAACATATATCAGTTTCAAGAAATTCCATAAATATTTATGGGAGTTAGAGCTCGGACAGACAGACAGGCAGACAGACAGACGGACAGGCAGATACACAAGACTGAAATCATATTCACACTTAAAAAATGTTAGAAAGTGTTAAAAATGCTTAAAGTAAACGAAAGTACAATTCTAGCAATTGTTTATTAATAGCTCTTAATGTAACTGGATATTTTTGTGCCACCCTGTAAATCTAATGCTAATCATGCTATATTCTGTGCAAAGCATTCTTTTGTGCATATAAATGACATACTTCAATTTCCAAAAACTTCGTGGAAAGTAAAGTTATTAAAATTTGATTTATAGAAATATCTCTCATAGAACGCAATGCTTTGGAATAATTTTGAGTATCCCTGTACATAAACCGATGGTGGTAATTCCTCCATTTTAAACAGGAAACATCCAATAGTGAACTTGAATAACATATTTTAATTTCATTCAGATATGTCTACACTAAAGGTATGAAAATATGGTTTATAGAAATACCTCTCATAGAATACAATGCTTTGGAATACTTTGATGTGTCTTTATACACAAACCAGTTGAGGTATTCACTCCATTTTCAATAGGGAACGTCTGATAGTGAAAATGAATAACATATATCAGTTTCAAGAAATTCCATAAATATTTACGGGAGTTAGAGCGAGGACAGTCAGACGGACAGACAGACAGACAGACAGAAAAACCAAAGTCATAAATACTTTTCAACCTTGTTGGAAAGTGTTAAAAATATTAGAAAGTGTTAAAAACGCTTAACGTAAATGAAAGTACATATCTAGCAATTTTTTTATTAATAGCTCTTAATTTATCTGGATATTTTTGTGCCACCCTGTAAATATAATGCTAAACATGCTATATTGTATGCAAAGCATTCTTTTGTGCATATAAATAACATGTTTCAATTCCTTAAAATTTGTGGAAACTAAAGTTATTAAAATTTGATTTATAGAAATATCTCTCATAGAACGCAATGCTTTGGAATACTTTTGAGTGTCCCTGTGTATAACCCGATGGTGGTATTCCCTCCATTTTATACAGGAAGCATCCAATAGTGAACTTGAATAACATATTTCAATTTCATTAAGATATGTCTACAGTGAAGGTATTAAAATATGATTTATAGAAATACCTCTCATAGAACACAATGCTTTGAAATACTTTTGGGTATCCCTGTACACAAACCAGTAGAGGTACAAACTCCATTTTCAATAAGGAACATCCGATAGTGAACTTGAATAACATATTTCAATTTCACTAAGATATGTCTAGAGTAAAGGTATGACAATATGGTTTATAGAAATACCTCTCATAGAACGCAATGCTTTGAAATATTTTCGGGTGTCCCTGTACACAAACCAATAGAGGTATAAACTCCATTTTCAATAGGGACCGTCCGATAGTGAACTTGAATAACATATATCAGTTTCAAGAAATTCCATAAATATTTACGGGAGTTAGAGCGCGGACAGACAGACGGACAGACAGACAAACCGAAGTCATAAACACTTTTCAACCTTGTTGCAAAGTGTTAAAAACTAAATATGCCTTCCCATTAGTTTGTGGATAGGGAAAAAAAAAAAGGGATCAAGGAAAAAAAAAAAGTCTTTTTGATTTATTGAAATCAATATTTAAATAAATAAATGAAAACAAAATATTTAAAAATGGAAAACATAAATTTTTATTTTTTATTTATTTATTTATTTTTTTTATTATACCTGCAAATATATTTACAGCCATGACGTCAGTTCCATCAGAAATTTTTGATGGTGTAGGTTTAACTTTTCAATTTTTTTTATTCGTGTATCATGTATAAATGTTTCTTTTTATGTTTAAAAAAAAATTGAATCAAATAAAAAAATTGTAAGCATTTCGGGAAGAATGCAAAAAATAACATAAAACATAAAAATATTAAAAATGTAATAGGATAAGTAATTAGTTAATTTGTTTGGGCTGTAAGTATATGTATAATTAAAATCCTTATTTGTCTGTAATATATTTTTTTTCTGAAATTTAAAAAACAAAGTTTAGCATTGTTTTAAATACACCTAAAATGAAATAAAATGTTTAGATTTTTTTAAAAAAGGTCTGCTTTATTTTTACTTTATTTTATAGTTAAAAAAATATAGTTGAAAAAATTATTTATTTATTTATTTATTTTTTTTTTTATAGAAAATTATAAATATAAAAAATAGAATATTGTAAAACATACATGTTTCTTTTTTTTAAGTTAAAGAAATTTAAATAATTTAATTAAATTTTTCAAATTTTGAATTGAATTATAAGAGAAAGTAACAGTAAAATAAAATGTTTAGATTAAATAAATAAAAGGGGGAAAAAACATTCCTGTCGGTAGCATTGAACCCGGGCCTTCTGCGTGGCAACCATTTACTCTGCCGACCATGCCACTGGAACGTTCTCATGTTATGAAATAACTTGTATTTAAAGATTACTGAAACTTTAAATGCTTTTTTCTTGAACATCTGTGGCTAGTGGGTCCTACTGCTTTAATACGTTGTTACCTTCATAGTACATTACAATCCTGCGCAATTTCGTCTCAATCTGAATTTTCCATGTCGTGATCTCTTTTTGTAAGTATTAAATACCTTCTTACCTTACACATTAGAAATTACTCTCATCACACCTATATTTATTTTTAAACTTTATTTTTAAAATGTATTTCAAAATTAAATTAGCTGTTTGGAAGCATTATTAATTTTCACAAACTTGATTTTTTATAAATTCACAAATGGGTACCATTTAAAAAGAATCTTAATTAAACCCTGCAGCTAGAAACATGGCATTACGCTTCACTGTGTCACCACAGCCTCCATACTCAACTGATATGGTCACCTCGGACTACATCTTGTTTGACAAAATGAAGGATGCAGTCAGGGGCCAACACACTCAATCTTCTACAAAATTACATGAAATTGTCAGTAGGTAGTTGGCAATACCCCCACAGAATGGTTTACCAAAGCCCTTTGGGACCTCCCAGTTAAATGGCAGGAGAGCATTAACTTGACTGGAGACTATAACTTTTTGTTAATAAGTTGTATTCTGCCTTGTAACAGTATTTGTGTCATTCATTTTTGTATGACTTAAATATCAGAGACATTATATATATAAAGTTTCATATTATATTAATGACTAGTAAAGTAGAGGAAAAAGATTGTAGAATAAAGATAAGTCATACAAAATTCTAGATATAAAAATTATTTTACCTTGGTGGAATGACTGGCTTCCTTTCTTTTTGGTGAAATCGAAGGGACTGGTCTAATAAAATCATCCAAACTGTAATATTCTAAGGCCAATGGCTGGTGTACAGTTGGTCTCATCTCAGAAAACGGTTCTTCTTTGTTCTCTTCATCATTTGGTTCTGTTTTAATATGAATTGCTTTCTCTACAATATCCTGATCTTCTTTTGGAGGTTTTTTTGTTTTCTTTACGGTAAAACGAGGCTTCTTTAAAACCTTTTTGAATGATGATGAATATTTTAATTTGCGTCCTATAAAAAATCCAGAAAATAATACAGAAAAATATTTGAAACGCTTTATTAATTTCATACCACTAAATAAAAATTCTAATAAAAGACATTTAAAAAAAATTCATAAAAAAAAAATTTTAACTCAAGATTTGTAAGTTAAAAGATAAAGAAAATTTAGAAGACATAATTTACATAATATCTCTAGTAGCATTGATTCCTCGTACTTTGCTCGGCCTTTCATCAACAGCTTGAAATTTGAATATTGCTTTGAGCAGTATTTAAGAATGATTTTTGATGAAAAAAATCTGGAGTTACTCCACTCGACTTTCTGAGCACTGAGTAATTAACAGTTTTGCAGATAAAGTAAAGAAAGAGGAGTTGTTAAACAAACAAAAGAGAGAAAACCATAATAGAGTGTTTGAGTATTTTTCTCCATATATTACACGATGTTTTATTTAACGCTACTGAACTTTGAGCCCATAGATCATAATAATAAAGAATTTTTCGTTGTGTCCCTGCAAAAACCTATAAATGCTAGATTAACCAAAATGCTTATAGTTAGTGCAACAGTGATTTATAATATTCATATAAATTTTCAGCTCAATTGAATAAGGTGTTTAGATGCTATCGCACTTTTAAAAATTTGGTTCCATAGGCCATAATGATAAAGAAATTTTCTTTGTGTCCCTGTAAAAAAAACTGTAAGTGCAAAATTCACCAAAATTTATACAGTTGGTGCAACTGTGACCTATAACATGTGTACAAATTTTTCGCTCAGATTAATAAGGCGTTTAGACGCTAGCACACTTTTAAAAATTTAGCCCCATAGGCCATAATGATAAAGAATTTTTCTTTGTGTCCCTGTAAAAAAACTATAAGTACTAGATTCTCCAAAATCTATACAGATTGAGTATCTGTGACCTATAATATGTGTATAAATTTTTTGCTCAATTGAATAAGGTGTTTAGATGCTATCGCACTTTTAAGATTTTGGTCCTATAGGCCATAATGATGAAGAATTTTTCTTTGTGTCCCTGTAAAAAAACTATAAGTGCTAGATTCACCAAAATCAATAGGGTTTGTACTATGGTGACTTACAATATACATACCAACTTTCAGCTTATTCGAACAAAGCGTTTAGACGCTAGCATGTTCACTCACAGACATACATACATCATCGCAAAAATAGTGAAAATGGACTCAGGGGACCTTGAAACGTATAGATCTCAAATTCGGATTTTTGACATGATTACAATACTTTCCTCACTATAGTGTTCGGAAAGTAAAAATTTCACCAAAAACAGATAATATCAAACCGATAACAAATCACCTAAAAACTTGATGAAATCATATTTTCCTATCATATTTTTATTGACCAATTTCTAAAAGTCATTGGATTCAACTACCCCTGATGAGACATTTTAGATGAATGTCCGATGAGATTCATCCTCCTTGATGAGATCCTGATTTTCATCAGTTCATAAGATTTTGATGAGAGGCCATTTAAAAGCCAATTACACTTTCAGTAGTGGCACCAGAAATTCCTCGACGGGGGGACACCACCTCCCCGACAGGGGGGCACTACATAAAGAGAATTTATTATATAAGCATTTATCAAAAACTGCAATACTGTTAATATTACTGTTAATATTTGTACCATTCCATTTGTTAGTATTCCTCGTGGTTTTGGAAATCATCGTGCCACAGACAGACATTTTTAAAAAATATTGTGGTCTAAACTTGTTCTGGACCTCTCAAAACGTGTATATTCATGGAAAACTGGAAGCTGAAAATTTTTACGAATCTAATACTTTCTTCTATTGAATATAGAATGGAAAAACTGAAATGCTCCAAATTTGAACAAGGAAAGAAAAATGCTGCCAAAAGTAGAAAAACTGAAAATTTTAATCCACTGAAAATGTAAATCCACTGAAAATGAAAGATAAGAAAATTTTACAAATCCAATACTTTCTTCTTATGTATATAGAAGATAGTAAAAAAAGAAAAAAATATGAAAAAAAAAAAAAGAAAAAGTATTTATATTTTTGTGATTGCCATTTTTCTCTGTATTAAAAAATATAGGTTGTCATTCTTATTCATATAATAGTTTGATATATATATCAAATTCATATAATAATACCAGAGTTTGCTAACTTGTTCGTTCCTTAGATTGACTTTTATACTCAAAAAGCAACTGTAACTTTTTTTGTATAAGTATCATTATTTCACATAATGGGATGAACTTCCTTAAAAATCAGTGCTTATGGAAATGAAGAAATTAAAATAAAACAAACAAGAAGAATATGCGCACACATACACAAATATATATATCAGGGCACAAAATTTCCGCTCGCCAGCTTGCCATTAGCGAGTGGAATTTTTACTGTGGCGAGTAAATATTTGGTCTAGTTATAGATCGAATTCTTACATGATACGGTGACAGAAAACATTCTTTTTATAGATTTAAATATGGCAAAATCTTGTCATCTTATAACCGCATATTTAATTCCAACCTGGGAAAGGAAAAATGCTTAGTGCATGCATAAAAGTTAATCTCTTTGGCAGTTTCGTTTTTTCCACTGTGATTTCTCCAAGCAGAGTGAGAATAGACGAACAGCGAACTTCTCTGCTCGTCGCCCACTATACGAGAAAAGAGAAATGTGAAAGTTTGCCTATGTGATATTGGTACATGAAAATGAACCCAAGCCCTTTTAAAGATACTGCCTATGTTTATTTTGTTGAAAAATGATCAAAAAACAGTTCACATTTTCCAGTTTTTTACTGAAACTCCAAGGATTTGCACTTGTAATGATTTGTAGGGATGTAAGCAACGGTTTTATTGAAAAAGTTATTCCGAAATGGCTATTTCAAATGACAACAATGAACAAGTTATACACATCGACATTCTGTCTGATTACAAAAATAAAATGGACGAAAAAGACATTTCTGTTGTAAAAAGTTAAATAAATAGGTAAATAAGGAAGCTTAATCTTTTATAATAAAAAAAAATTTCACAGGATATTGTTTAACAAAGAGTTTTTTTTTCCCTACTTTTTTTCTTTAATGACTCTTTACATTTATGTCATTAGACATTTTAATCTTTTTCAGATCTCAAATACAATACATTATAATGATTTTTAATTATAGATGATTATGAGACATAATGATTAATGATACACTTTTAATGTATATAATTTTAAGCATATTTGTAAAAGCATTTCAAATAGTTAGGAGAAAAAAAAAATGACAACTCTATTTTGTGGAGAGTAAAAAAAAATTTTCGGCGAGTGTAATCTGAGTCAAAATTTCGGGTCCTGTATATATAATACACACCTATTGCATAAAAATGCGATTCTTTTTCATTACCAATTGCTGAAACAGACAATTGTTTTGCAACAAATCAATAAAAATCACACTTACTGAAATTTTTAAAAACTAATTCAAAGAATAAAATATTATGTATTCACAAATCAGATAACATTCTTTCTTTCTCTCTTTTTTCTTTTTAAACTGTTGAAACTATGTTATGTTTCGGTGAATTATTACTAAAACACAATTTTTTCATTTAAATTTTCTGAAGAAATGTTTTAAATCATAATTTTTTTTTTAAATAGTCTATTTCATAAGATAATTGAAAGAGCTCATTTTTAGAGCCAAATTTTTCTATTTTTCCTAGATACCAATGCCCCCCAACACAAATCTTTTTATTACATCTTTGAAATAATAATAATAATAATAATAATAAAATCAATTTTTGAGTCCTATAACCTGCAAATGTTTTTTCTTTTTTGTATTGATTTTTTTTTCTCTTCTTTTGTTTCTAAATATTGACAACTGTTCTGCAGAAAAGCCATTTTTCTGCCATATATGTCACACACATTCTGTTTTAAGGATAATAGGTTTATTTTAATCTTTAGAAAAGTGCATTCTCATTACTTTCAGAGTTTCTTATTTAAAACTCTTCGGTAGCGAGCAATATAGGCAATATTGTAGTTCTGATGTCAAAGACAAGTAAAAGAGTTTAAGCCTGACTGCTGCTGTTGTTGTCGTATGCCACTCGGAAATTCTGAGCCCTGGTAGTGGAATTATCCGGATTTAAGGCAAGAGGGGTGCACCTTCTGTTTTTAGGAGCGCCACACAGGGAGGAAGAATGACTTTAGCTTCAGAAGCTGGTGAAAGATGGCAGCACCAGCCAAACAACAGGAACTCGAATTTTGATCCAGATCAGAGACAAGTTAAACCCATGTTCTGGTACCCCCAGAGGTATAATTTTTGATGAGAACTTAGAGGACTTTGCGACCACGACAGAATTTAACGTGCACCAGTTGCCATTAGCGTACACAACGGTCTTCAGCCAGCTTGAGGACCGAATTCGTAATCTTTCGATCACGAGCTCGCTGCTCTTACCAACCAGGCTACCGCGGCCCTGATTGTCTAAGTCTGTTTTAAAAGAAGCTTTTAAAGAATAACAGAAATGGTTTGAGGAAGGTAATTGGTCTTTTATTGATCACTATACCCTAAACAGCCCCTTGAACATTATGGGTATCAGTTTTGATCTCATCTGCCATGGCTGTTGTCTGGAGGATGAGACTGCTCAGCATATTTTGTCTGAATGAAATCTTTCCTACTTATAAGTTTGAGTATTTAGGTCAGCATCTCATTGAGTTTTGGGAACTGAAGGACATTCTGGTTGTTGCTGAAGCAGATTATTTTGTTAAAGATGCTTCTAAGTTTGGGTGCAATAGATCTCTGGTCAGTGACAGATTTGGGCTTAGATTCATGAAGCTTGGGCCTAAGGGCGCCTATGTTTAAGAAGAGTGAAAATGTTAATTGTGATTAAAAATTAAATACAGTAAAGTCTCGTACAATGCGGTGGCAGAGATGACAAATAAATAAACAAAACATTAAAATTGATTTTGATAAAGCCACTAAAATAGCCAACTACGACGATTACAACTACGCAATGTCCAGAGAATCAATTGAAATTTCCACCAATAAGGATGTATGCAACGACAGTGGCGCAGTAGCCCCAGACAGTGCATGGCGCCACCTATTGGCAAAGCAAGCTCAAGATCACTCCAACTCAAGTCTTCCACACAGAAGGTGTCGTTCTGAAGAGGACCGGGTGCTCGGTTAAAAAATTTAAATGACGCATGAAGTAATGTTTAGGTTTTTTATCTAATGCTTTTAAGTAAATAAAACAGTTTTATTTTTTAACACCATTAAATTTTTAGAGTACCAATCTATTAGTTTATACACTCCATTTAGTTTTTGTATAAAGCAGTTGCTTTGATATAAAATTAGTGGTGTTAAAAAAAAAAATTGTAATATTCATGAGGCAAACTTGCACCCGCGTTGTAAGAGATTTTACTGTAGTAAATAAAACTTAAAGGACAACGAAAATTTGAAATGAAACCTTAGTTTAAAAGGTGACTAGAATTAAAAATTGATTGAATTTTTCTTTGACTGCAGGAAAATTTCCAAGGCTATTTTGATATGTTACACATTTTACCATAACAGTTTGAAACATATGGATATACACCAAATAGTTGATAGGATTACACTAATAATAATAGGGTTGACCATCCAGATAGGAACCATATGTTATTGTATACTAGATATTGCTAGTTTTATACATAAAAGGAATGGCAAGTCAGTGCTAGATTCATGCTTAGACCAACGAGACATATGCAGATTTATGCTTAAAACCAAGGATGGTAAAAATATTCAACTTATTAAAATTTGAAAAACAATTTAAATGTGAATAAAATTCAAAATGTAAAAAGCAAATAAAATTTGTAATCGAGTTAACTTTAATTGATGATACAAATAAATTTCAAAATTTCAAAACTTGATTTTGCTTTGATTTTACCTCAGGAGAATAATTAGTATTTACTAAAATAATTATTTATGTAATGACTTAAATCCAAAATATCAAATGAAAAAAAAAAAAAAAAAACTTTTCGAAGTTTTTATTTATAAAACATCAAATTAATTTCCATATTGTTTAATAATAATATAAAAGTAACATTTGTCTGTTCCTTAATAACTAAACGAGTATGCTATGTCCATCATAAAAAAAAAAAACTTCTGTATGATTTTATGTAGCAGCGCCACCTAACAGTTACGTGCACAAAAATTTGATCAATTTCACAATAAAGACTTTTAGATATGAACTATGAAGTTTGATAGACCTTAAAAAAAAAAAACACTCACCATATGGCAACGATACAAAATGAAGTGAGGACTTAAAAAAATTAAACAACTGGCCACATTTCCCTTGATTGTCTATATCAGAATGAATTTTATAGATCTATCATGTGAAAACTATATATTTCAGTATTTCGAAATAAATTAAACAGCAGGAAATTGGTTGTGCATTTTGGGAAAAGGCAACAAAAATTCTGCATGAATAGACAATCAAATATAAGAAAAGGAAGAATTTTGTTGCTTTGCTACAAAAATAATTAAGTATATCACAAATCACCTTATAAAAATGCTCAAATTTTGCTGAATAGCGACACAAAACTTACTGTATTAGTGAATGATGAAAAAATTGCACAAATTTCAGCCTTTATGCTTTATCTGTTGTAAACACTTTTTACATTAAACTTTTATTTATTTATTTATTTATTTTTAACAGAGAAATATTTCTGCATTTCGGTAACCTAGTGAAAATACATTTCATTTTTTGTTTGTTAATCGGCAACAGACAAAAAAAGATCAAATATCAAAAAGTAACTTTATCAGGTGTCTATAAAGTAAAAATTTGCGTTCAAAAATAGACCATTTTCAAGAATCTGAAATTTTTAAACGAACTTTTCAGAATTCTTGGTTAGATGAAAAGGGAGACTTCATAAAAATTCGTTTGAGACAAACTATTTATTTTTAATAAAGAGTTTTTTTTTTAATGGTGAGTAAGCTAAAAGATTCCACTGGTTACTGGTAAGTAGCTTAAAATTTTAATTTTTAAACCTACAGTTTGTAGTAATTTCAACCAATAAATACAGATGTATCATCTGAACTAATATGTTGTGGCCACTACAAGACTTTTTTCTATATAATTTTACACAAATTCAGGGAGTACAAATTATTCAATAAAATTATTTTCCATGATGAACACAGATAATTTTTATCTCATGGGATTATAACTCTAAATGCCGAAAGAAACTCAATTTTGTGCCAATTTTAGAAGAAGTGCAATTTTTTTTTTCTTTTCTTGTTTGTGAAAAATGAAAAAAATCTATAACTTTGTATGATCCAACCATTTGTTTTAAAGGTGACCACCAGTTCTTCAGAAAGATACCCATATTGAAAATTTACAACCCTCTGGTGGGTTACCTACATGCACAAATATTTTTTCCTGGTTTACTACTACTATTATCAATAATTCATATTGATTTTACAATCGCATAATAAAAATAACTCTCATTATGTACATTTATACGAAGTTTTGTTCTATACTGCCATGCTAAACATAAAAAAAAAAAAAAAAAAAAGGGATCACAGTGTCATTTGTTGAGCAATTGATCTCTAAAACTACTGAGCACCAGTTTAGGTCAGTGTCCAACTAAATATTAAATTTGGTTAAATTTCCTTCATTGGTTCATGAGATGCAGTGTCCACAAAATTTGTGATACACACATACAATGACAGACGTTTTTTAAAAACAGTCAAATTGTGTTCAGGCAGGGCCGGCTCTAGGCGGTAGGCAAGGTAGGCAACTGCCTACGGCGGCAAAATTTAGGGGCGGCAAAATCAGTTGAACTATAATAAATAAATAAATAAAATACTTCGATTATTGAATGTAGAAAATAAATAAGTAGAAAAATAAATAAGTAAAAAAATAAGTAAATAATCGTAACAAGAAATTACAGTCTTCTCTGCCCATTCCTATAATTTGAAATGCAGACAAGAATAGACAAAGTTCTGTACAGTATGTATTGTATGCGCAGCCGCGACGCGAAGGGAGAAATGCACACTCACCGCTGATTTTACTAAGCTCTTTTTGCCCTCTAATTAAAGAAAGTCAAGAGTTTGCCAATTGTAGGGTCTTTGAGCAGTGTTCTTCAGCATGTAGGAATTATTTGGCGGTACCCTTTCTCAACAGGACATTATCAGTATATCCTAAGTATGAAAGAACGTCCTAGGACATCCTCAGCCATAAGATAGGGACACCTTGAGTTGTCCGTAAAAACACGACAAAATTTGAGTTTGAATTGGCAACAGTGATGTCAGATTTAAAACAATGCTTTATTCATGCAATAACGTCCATCAGATTCATTTGATGGGGGGGATAAATTTTTGATGAAGGTATGTTTCCATTGGCCAATCAGAATTTTGGTGCAAATTCAATGAACATTTTTAAGGTTTTCTTCCTGTTGAATGATCTAGTGGTAAGGAACTGCCTAAAGTTTTTTCAAAGAGTTGGGGGAAAAAAAAGGGTTAAAATTAGAAAATATGACAGGTCAAGGTTATGAAAATTGCTCAAATATGAGACGTGACAAATTCGGATTACAATTTTAAATTCCAGAGCATTTCACGCACATTGCAGCAGCCATTTATTAAACTTAGTAGTTAATGAATTACTGCGAAGTTGGAAAAAATGTATAGAATCCCTAATATCTTTATTTCTTAAATTAGAAAATATTCATGATGCTTTATTAAGCAATTACAAAAATGTAGAGATAGATAATATGATTCAAAATGAGGCAGTTGTTTATTGATTACAGTTGGCAGCAAAATTATTGAAGCACTAGAAGTAATTCCTACTTAAAAGATGGGCACCTTATACTGTTTTGTTAAGTAAATATATGTCGAGTCATGATCTTAGTGCGGTCTTTATGCTGTTTATAAAAAAGTAAGTTGATGATAAAAAAAAAAGCGATCAAACTAAATATATATATATACATGAAAAATATGGATGTGTGCTTCAGTAATTTTTCTGCCGTCATTTAACACAAAATTTTGAATTATATTAATCCGATTAAGTAAGCTATGTGAAACAAAATTTTTTGATTTATACCAACTCATTAATTTATTAAATGGCTCGTTATTCTTATTCTTCTTATTATTATTAAGAATTATGATCAGTTGGATCCTCTGATAACTTTATCTTAGAAGCTGAAAAATTAGCTAATGTAATAGACGTAGAAAAAACTTTGAATTGGCTACACCACGCCATCATGTTCAATCTTAAAAACGAAATTTTTCTTATGAAAGTGTAGACGAATCTATAGAAAATTCAAAAGAGAAATATAAAATAGGTTTTTTTTTTTTTTCTTTTTTTTTCAGCGATCAGGCGATTAGTGCACTGAAGCTGAGATTAAATTTATTGAATAATCATAATCATTCTTTTGAATTTTTATGTAATGTCCACAAACTTAAGACACGTGCAAAAATGAATTACTGAGATTGACACACTGTAAAGATCTGGGAAACGACTTAACAGATGGCGATTCCTCTGTTAAGTCGTTTAAATCTTAATATTTTAAAATTGGCTGGTAAAATATGCTTTATTTTCTTCACTTTTGAAAAAAAAAAAAGAATGTCCAATTTTGACGTCTTTAAATTCATTACTTTCCTTAACATTGGGCCGAATTTAAGCACTGCTTTAAAAATTTTGTTAACCTTGCCCATAATTTTTGCTAACGGAGAAAGATCTTTTTCTAAACTAATAATCTGGTGTGTCACTCACACAACTCTCTCTTACCCTGAAATTTAATACCATAAATACAGGTTGGAGATTAAGAGGTAAGACAACGAGTAGTGTTATGTAAACTTATGTTAAAACAATTCAAATTTGGCTTCGGAAAAGTTTTATGTGACAGTTAGTTCTATGTGAGGGGGACTACCACCCCCTCAACTCCCCCGTTTCATTACTGCACCTACATTTATATAGAATTTAAATCTGTTATTAAAATTAAAAGTTCGCTTAAAATTAAACAGACAATTTTCACGCGTAACATTCTTTGAAACTTTTCCAGCAACAAACTAATATTAACTTGAAAATACAACTTTTGGATCTCCTGAAATTATTCGTTTGTAAGTTGCTCTAAGAGACACAGACAAAAATCAAACGTTAAAAAACTTTACTTCGCCAATCAGGAAGCCTTAAAACGTGTAAATATACAAAAAAACAAGAGATGAATATTTAGCTTAAAAACATACATTATTTATCATGTCTATGAGGAATTCATTTCATTTTCTGAGCAACTTTGGTGGAAGTGGTAAAATATTACAGTAAAGAACTTCCACTAACAATAAAAAAGAATGTTATCGTTTAAATATTTGCAGCCTGATCTGTATATCACTTGAAGATTATGTACAGACTACATGATGCACCTAAATATAATCCTATAGTAGTGATAAAAGGCACAACCTGAAATACATTTCCATCAATTTTCAGCTATTGTTGCACTAGAATCAAGTTCTTCTGTGTAACCCTGTAAATGAACAGTGAAGGATTTCCTTACCATATTCTACATGAGACATGTTTTTATGCATATAAAAAATATATATTCATTTCATTTTGGTTTAGTGCAGTCTATAGATGTTAAACTCTACTCCCCTGCAATTTCCCCCATAGACGTAATGTAATTGAATTCTCTTGGGTGTCCCTGTACACAAACTATATGCGTCATCTCAACAAAAAGCTTAGTGTAGCATCTCCATACCATACGGATTTAGAATACCAAGTTTGGACTTTCTGCTACAATTTGTTCTTGAGATATGCTGATAACAGACAGACAGACAGACACACAGACCAACCGCAAAAAACATGATTTTCGGATTCAGGGGACCTTAAAACGTGCAAATATAACAAAAACTCACATTCGAAAATTTGACCCTAAAATTTTTCTACCTTATGGGTAAGAGAAAGTAATAAGAGAAAGTAAAAATGGTAAAAAAAATATTTTAAAACCATATCTAGTCCAAATCGACTCAATGGGTTAGCAATGTTGGACACTGAATATGAATTGAGTAACAAATTAGATTAGAAGTTATTCGAGATTTGCACAAAAGAAGGTTCGAAAGAGATTATTTTATTCAGGCTTAAGTTTTGTATACTGTTCTAGCATCAGAGGTTAATCCAGAACAAATTTAGTGCCGCATTGAGGCACTTTCACAAAGTCAATTTTTAGCAATGAGGTACCTTCACAAATTCAACTTTCAGCAAAGAGGTACCTTCACAAAGTTAATTCTCAGCAATATAACTGCACACTAAAATATTTTATAAGCTTCACTGCATCGAACACAGAAAAATACCCTCAATTTGAATATTTACTGGAGACAATGATAAATGTCTAAGTAAACACCTACTTATCTTAAACTCACCCATACATATATTTATTTTTACAACTGTTTCATTTTATTTTTTAAATGTATTTAAAAAAAAAAAAAAAAAAAAAAAAAAAAAAAAACTGCTTTACATATTATAGTTAATTGTTCTGAAGTATCATTAATTTTCATAAACTTACTTGATGTTTTCACAAATTATTTTATAAATTCACAAATGGGGTACCATTTTTAAAAAGCTGGATTAATCCCTGAGCATTCTTTATCCTTCGCTGTTTGGAAAATATTGTCTGTACTGTACTAGTATTACTCCCAAAGATTTTGTGTTTTTAACTTAAAAAAAAAAGAAAAAAAGAAAAAAGAAAGAAAGAAAAAAGAAATAGTAGTAAATGTTTTATGAGTATTATTTACTTAGCTCAATTCTATTAGACCATTTATGTGATTTTATATATATATATACATATATATATATATATATATATATAAATGTTTTTTTTTTTTTTTTTTTTTTTTTAATATACATATATAAATGTTTTTTTTTTTTTTTTTTTTTTTAAAGTTTTTAAAGCTGGGGAGGGGGGAGGGCGGCACTTCTGAGGTTTGCCTACGGCGGCAAAAACGTTAGAGCCGGCCCTGGTTCAGGGCATCTCAAAACATTTAAATCCATCAAAAACTGGAGTTAAAAAATTTTCACGAAAACAATACTTTCTTCTTTTTTATATATATAGATTATAGACAAAAGTAAAAAACACAGAAAGAAAATAACAACTACGCCACAGGATGCTTGATATTGCACCCAAACTGAATCAAAGTAATATTTCATAATACATATCTTACGTACCAAGTTTGGTGCATTCATACATCATCATAGAAACTGAGAGAAAGCTTTCCTGTAAACAAGAAGTATTGCAGCATAATAGTTCCACCTGATATCCGATATTTACCTAAATTGAATCATCATAGTATTTTTTCACCATGATTTTCATACATAAAGTTTTGTGCCTTTTTACACTATAGAAGCTGAGATATAGCATTTGCTATAATGAGGGTCGATGAATCCCCTTTCGACTGATAAATTCCAAAATCTAAACTGCTCCAATTTAAGTCAAGGTTCAACTAAATATAAAGTTTTACAGCTTCCACCAAATTTTAGTAACACATAGATAGACAGATTTTTCTTTTTAATGTCCAAATTGTGTTAAGACATCTCACAATAAGTAAATCTATCTAAAATCAGGTAAAAAATTCTCACAAATTCAACATTTTTTTCTTATGGATGAAAAATAAAGCAAACATTTTGACTTCATTTTAAAAAATCTTTGTTGAAAAACCAAATAAACTAAAATTTTATTTTTTTGAATGCATTATACTTTTTTTTAAAATTACAAATTAATTATATTACATTTAGTATATCAATGAATAATACAATTTCATTAGTTTTATTACATTTACTGTTATTCAATTACTAGTTTACAACCTGGGGAGAAGGCATATCAAAATGAGCTACTACATTATTCTTTTCAAAGATTTTTATATCTTCTAGCCTTCTCTATTAAAATACACAAGAAAATATAATAGTTTTAAATTTTTGAAAATGATAAAATAAACTTACCGACTTTAGGGATGGATATATCTGGATAGATAGACTTAAATTCACGTGGATGAGACACTTTTAAATGACTTCTCATATTACTAGTACTGCACTTTTTGGTTTCAACAGCAGTCTTGCATAATTTACAAATAGCAATATCTGTATCTATTATTTGCCCATTTTCATCCGCAGGAAGGCCAAAATATTTCCATACTTTGCTCGATAAATTCCCAGTTCTTGATACCAAATGATGAAATTGTGGACATGGAACGTATTTAGGAAGCCTGCCGTGTCTAGTTTTCTTTTTATTAATAATCTATAAATAACAAGAGATTTTTCTAAGTATAAATATAACTAAAATGTAAAAAATTAAATTGACACAAGTTATGCACACATGTACAAAAATAATTTAGCGTGGCACTCATTCAATTTTCTCTTACTTTGAATTTCAATAATAATAAAGACAGATTGCAGATAAAAGTTAAGATGACAAGTACTGCACATAAATCTAAGTTGAAAAGAACTCAAACTAGGTACAGGAACAGTTTTATTTGATACATAATACTGTGTGAGAGGAGGCTATCTCTCCTTTAATCTTGTTTTTGAATATAGTACAGTGAGTTATACGGAATTTAAACTTTTAGGAGCTTCGAGTTTTAATTATAGTACAGTAAAATCTCAGATTATCTGAGGTAATTGGGACGGCTAGTACCTTGGATATCAGAAATCTTGGTTAATAGAAACTGTGTATAAAAACTCGATGCACTCACAAATTTAACATCTTTTACAATAAAAATCAATAGAACGTTTATTAAATGATAAAAATAAACATATATAAAGTTATGTTTCATCTCTCAACAAATTTAAAAAGGAAATCAACAATAAGTAGTAAAAAAAAAAAAAAAAAATGTGAAATTTTTTTAATAACACTAAGATAAATATTAAAAGATACATTTTCAGAAACAACACAAATCTACAGAAAATATTTTATTTTTAAAATTTATTTTACATTAATTTGTTAAATTTACATTATTTTTTAAAACAGTCTGTTCAGAAAAAAATAAAAATAAAATAAAATAAATCAGATAAATAATAAAAAAAAAAAATCAAACTTTGTTATTTTGGACTTTTAATTCTAAAATTAAAACAAACACGTATCTAGCCTATTAGCTTTAATTAATTTGTAACACTAATTCTTTTTTTAAGACTAATTTTTATTTACATTTATATTTATATATATTTTTTTCTTAGAGCTATTTTAATAGATATAAAACTTTTATGAAACTATTGATCTCCATATTTAATAACACCATTCATGTGCATCTCCTTTGTTGATAACTGAATTACAAAATCAATTAATTTCATGTAAAATTGTGTTCTTTAAGGCTCATTCAGAAAAAAAAAAAAAAAAAAAAAAAAAAAAAATCAGATTTCGTTATCAGCTTGGTTAACAGAAACCTCGATTTATAGCAGCTCAGTTAGAGTACATGACACTTTGGTCCCGCTGTTTTGGTCCTGCCGTTTTAGGCCTGATATCAGGAATAATCAAAGTATTACAGAAAAAAAGTGAAATTCTTTTTCCATATTTTGAATTCTTGTCATTTGACTTGAAAACATGGGGGTAGGAAAAGTCAAAATTATTATTACTATTATTATTATTTTGCAACAGAAAGTTGTAATAACAAATAAAACTGAAAAAACATTTAAAATTTTGAGATTTAGATTTCTTTCTTTATACGATAGAGGAAAAAGTACAGCAAATACATGAGGGAACTTTGGGCAAAATAGAACTTAGACAAATGTCTACAATTGGAGGGTTAAATATCTACAACCTTTGTTGAAAATGATGTAACTATAGGACATATGAAACAGAAATTTTATTAATTTGAATTGAATTTTGAAGGATAAAGGGCGAAAATCAGCATCAGCGAAGATCTAAGCATTGTTAATTTATCAAAGTTCTGAAAATTTCAGTTTAAATAAAATAAAAGGTTTTTAATATAAAACGCTGTAATGCAGCTCTTAAATATCACATTCAAATTTAGAGTGTTCGAATACAAAATTCATAGGAAATCGATGCTTTATCCGAGCATCCTCTAAATGTGAGAGTTTAATAAATAAGAGAAGATACGAGGAACCTAAATAATGATCTTGGGATTTAATTGGTACAGATCTGTTAACTTGAGTCATTTACTTCTCTGGCAATCTGAATACATTTGTCAAACACAGGGAATAGTTATATTATATATCATACAGAATTGGAAAAGGATTTTGCTTCCCTTATAATCCCTTACAATATTGGTTAAGAAAATTTCAATTAAAGCTGCCTGTCTGTGGAAAAACAGGTGTGATACGAATCCCAAGGTGCTACAGAGATTGCAATGTGGGCATTGTTTTTAGTCATAGAGACATATCAGACAGATATATTTATTAAAAAAAAAAAAAAAACATAAGATTAAACTAAAAAGATAAAATATTGTGTATCAATATTTCCCAAACTTTGAGCCTTGCAATGCACACAGTTGATTAAATATTGGACTACTTACATTTTTTCATAAAAAAAACAAACAAACAAACATTGTAATTGAAAAAAAAAAGTAATTTATATACATATACACAGAGTTAACATAATTAAATATCACGGACAAACAAACATGCATTTTATTATTATTATTAATATATCACAGATTGGGACACTTGCCCTTCCCTGGAAAATTCTAATATAATTTTTTTTTTTTTTCTTTAACTTTAAAGCTATGCTATCAGAATTTTATTTAAAAAAAATTTCAGGTTGTCCCCCCCCCCGAACTTTTTTCTGGCAAAGCCACTGGCTTCTGTCATTCAATAAATATCCAAACTGAAGTACCCAGAAAAGACATTGCTGCAGACACTAGGAACCCAGACCAAATGCAGAATGAACAGGAAAGACAGTACATAGGCCATGAGTACCTCAAGTGAGGTTAAGAGTGATTTCAATAGAATTTTTTTTAAGATCTTACTTATAAAGTGATATAAAAAAAAAATAGTGATTCAAATTTTTTGAAGATTCATTTAAATATAACAACCAGCAAAGCAGGCAATGCCTACTAGTTAATAAATAAAGACTGTAGAATAAGTCATATAACAAATGCTAGTTATAATACAGTAGAAGATCTTTATAACGCAATTCTATATAATGCAATTCTCTATATAACGCAAAAATTCTTGGATATAAAAAATAAATTTTGCAGTTAAGAAATACTTCCTAAAAAACTGTTACTTTGTTGAGAAGTAAGTGTGATACATTTGTTTTTCTTTATCTGCTTAATTCAGAGATTTTTAATGAAAAAATTGCTATCATTAATTTTTTTTTTAAGTGAGCAGTATATATAATGAATGATTTTGTAGAGGCATATATGGACTATCTTTATAAAGTAAATTTTAGAATGAAAGTTATTATCCGCCCAATTTTTTGTTCCAAGAAATGTAACTTTAAAATGTCCTACTCTGTTTTGATATGTTTCAGACATATTTGGCCATGTTTACAAGGTAAGTTTGACGATGTGTGAAATGTGATCTATATAATGCAAAATTCTATATAACGCAAAACCTTGTGTTTTTAGCTTTGCGTTATAAAGATCTTCTACTGTACTTAGTTTTACCTTTTTGGGAACAGAAACTTGTGGTGGTAACCAGTCTATTTGTGGTAGTGGTTCTGATGAAGGGGTAAAAAATTCAAAACTATAATTTTGCAGTGCCATTGATGGATCTTGTATAGTTGGTTCTGTCTGTAATGATGAATCACTTTCGGGTGCTTCGTAACTTGGTTCTGGTTCTACATCAAATGTCATCTCGACAATACTGTGATTCAAACTTGAAGGTTTTTTTAATGTAAGTTGACGATTCCATGCTCTTGATAAAAATGAAGATATTAACTGTTCTTCTTCTAAAAAAAAAAAAAAAAAAAAAAAAAAATCCAGAAAGTAATAAAGAAAAGGAAAAATATTTATAAAATGAAAATTTAGATCAACAGTTGTAGGTTACAAAGTAAAAGAATTTAAAAGTAAGAAAAAAAAAAAAAAAAAAAAAGCCTATAATTTATGTATTATGAAGCTCTTTGAATATGTACAGAATATATTATGAATTACATGAAATAAATATGAATAACAGATGAGATACACATAATAAGAAAGAAAAACATTTTGCCATGAAAGAGAGTGACATTTGCTGAAATGAAAACCAATTGGCATAGGTAGATTCTGCTCAATTCCCCATCATATATTAGTTTTCATAAATTTAGACTTATAGGGCATAGTGCATTCATGTAAAGAGAACTAAATTTGGTAGTTCGCTCGGCAGACTGAAATGCCCCACCTAGTAGATTAACCACCATTCAATTTGATACATCTAATTTATCCTAATTTGTTGAATAATTTTATTAAAGTTACTGTTGTAATTAAAGATATTTAAATAAAAACCTAACATTACTTTGTGTGTCGTTTTAGATCTTTCAAACCGGGTACCCGGTCCCCTTCAGAAACGGCAAACTTCTGTGTTGAAAACTTGAGACTGAGTGAACTTCTGTTGACTCTGTCAGCAGGTGGCTCCATACTCTGTCTGGGGCTACTGCGCTGCTGTTGTTGCATACGTCATTATTAGTCGAAATTTCAATGGATTCTCTGTAATCGCGTAATTGTAATCTTCGTAATTGGCTATTTTAGTGGTTTTATCGAAATCAATTTTAATGTTTTGTTTATTGTACGTTTTGGCAAGGGCTGTATTATACTTTCTGGTTTTTATATCATTTTTATGTTCATTAATCCTAGTTCTGATTTTTCTCTTTGTAACACCTATATAGGACCCGAGTTTATTATCTTCATCTGTGAAAGGGATTTTATAAATACCTGCAGTTTCTAAAGGGGGGATGGGGGTCTTTATCACTCCTGATTAATTGAAAAATATTTCTGTTAGGTTTAATGGGGATATTTATGCCGTATTTATTAGCTATATCTTTAATTTTGTTGGCGGCTCCGCGATCGTATGGAATAGAAGAGGTAAAATTAAGGGATGGTTTTTGATAACTGGGAAAGTGGTCTAGATTTTAAATTTTAATTAATTTATTGACTATTTTATCCGGGTATTCTGCTTTTCTGCTAAAGTCTTTAATTAGGTTCAGTTCATTTTTAAGATCTTCGGGTTCGTTGCAAATTAATACTGTGTGATCGATATATGAACGAATGGCGTTTGTTTTATAATGGAAGGGTGTGCATGAAGTAATGTTAGGTTTTTATTTAAATGTCTTTAATTGTAAGTATACTTCGTTTTATCTATTTATTATAAGTTACTGTTGTATTTTAGTTTTCATGTAATTCCTAATTCATTCAATGCTATGATACCTATAATGGAAGTTCATGCAAAAATAGTGATTCAAATGAAATTTATGTAAAATTTTGCACTATTTTTGCTGGGTTAAATTTTTTTTTTTTTTTTAATTTCGAATAACTTAGAAATTTTTTAATTATGAAAATTCATAATAAGGATGTTGATACTAATATCATAAATGATATCTTAAAAATGGTCTAGCATCCTTATGAAATTATAATGGATGTTTATGTTAAAATATGCCGTATTCTACCATGTTAAGAAAGTCTAAAATTTCAAATAACTTACAAAGTTTTTAAAGTAGAATGTTAAAAATTAATGATGTTTATAACAGCATCATAACTGATATTTTAAAGCTGGAACATGTCTGACCTTTCTGTGATAATTTGTTCTTGAGATAATGTGCACACAGACTACTGACAAATTGACTAATCTATGGGTGGATACAGCATGAATTTCATGATTTTTCAGATTTCTCATAACTCAAAATGTGTAAAAATGTAAAAACGAAACACACACAAGAAAAAGTAGGTTGAATGCTTTCACACATTATTAAGTTCCCCACGCCCCGAGCACAGGGTTCCCATTAGAGCACAAGACTATCAGAATCTTGCATATTTTTTCATTTTCTCTCTTAAAAAATTTAATATTGTGAGAACTTCACACACTTTTTTCAAGAATTGATTAAAATAAAACAACTAAAAACTTTTTTAATTATTTCTTCTTGGGCTTACATTTGTCCTATGATAAAAAAAGCATGTGACAAACAAACATGGCCCTAATCTCCTCAAGTGTATGTGACTTCTTAGTCTCCCCCCCCCCTTTCTTGAGGGGGAAACTTCATTCTGTAGTGCTTGAATGAAGGATTTTTCTTTCTTTCAATTGCAAATAATTTTGCATGGAGTAAAATGCACTGAAAAATGTACTGTTTTTGTTTACAACTCAGCCAAAAATTCAAATTTTTTAAAAAGTCCTTCATTTAAGCACTAATTCTATTTTGATGGAGTGAGCAAGATTTCAATAAGAACAATGCATTAGTTTCGGAAAAATTGTGTCCACTGTTTTACTGAAAGGTTTCCGGCATGGGTGAAAGTAAAAAATTTCTGCTGGACTGAAGTATATATATATATTTTGTAATATTGGGTAAAATATAATAAACTCATACATAATGTATGTAGATATTCAAAACATACATTTCCAAGGGTTACATTAATAAGCATAAGTATGAAAACTTAGGAAAATTATTTATTAATATAATTGAATTAACATTGGTAGGGGCTGATTCAGAAAAAAATTGGGACCTTTATTTGCCTTTAACAAAGATTAATTCCATAAAATTGGCCTATCTGTATTATAACACATAAAAAAAGACTGAATTCAGTCAACAGACTGAAAACTTTCACCCATGGTTTCCGGAAAACAAGAGGCTACATTTTCCAAAATTTTTAATGAAATTTTTTTAAATACTGTTTAAATATTGCTCTTTTATATGCTCAAAATTTTGAATAAAAAATTTTAACACACATATAAATGAAAATACACTTTTTTTAAGCCTTTGAAACCAGTGTAATTCATTTCAAATAATGATTTTGATTTTTTAAAAATACATAACAACATAAATACATATATTCAATATTTAAACTAAAATAACAGTAAAGAATACAAGATGATTAAAATAGAGACTGTATTATCTATATATATATAATTAGTATATATAGATAACAATTCAGATGTAAATTCAAAGACTTCAAATATTTTTTTTATTCTTTAAACCCATTTCAAATAATTATATCTATTTTGATTTCTTAAAAATACATAACAACATAAATACATATATATATTCAACATTTGAACTAAAGTAATAGTAAAGAATACAAGCAAATTAAAATGGAGACTTTATTATGTACGGTATATTATTTATATACAATTAGTATATACAAACAATAATTGTAAATTTAAGATTTCAAATAACTTTTATTTAGACATTTTTCAAATAATTATTTCTATTTAGATTTCTTAAAAATACATCTATTCAACATTTAAACTAAAATAATCTAAAGAATATAAGCAAATTAAAATAGAGATTGTATATATAAAATTAGTATATATTAATAACAATTGCATTTATATAATATCTATTTCTATTGCTTTATGTAATATAAAGATTTTATATACATATATATAATATATATCTGTAAATTTTTGCAAGTACGTATACATTGAAAATGAAAAACACATTTTAGTTCAACAAAAGGAACAATTAAAAGGAATTTTTAGAAAAAATTAACCATAATAAACTAAATATATAATAATGTAGTTTTATTAATTTATTTTTCCCAAGGAAAACAATAACAAAAAATAAAATTGCATATAATACACATTTTAAAATGCAGCTAAAAAGTTCAAATCTACGATCAGTTTATTTTGTCATTAATTTTGCTTTATTTTTCCTTTGTCAATTTGTTAAAATAATTTTCAGTAACAGAATGTGCACCATGATAATTACCTGAAAATATAAATATTTGTAAATGCATGTTAAAAATATATAATACTTTATAAATCTTAAGTAAGTTTAAAATGAATATGTAACTATACAAACATGCCATGTTAAACATAAGAAGATTTATTTTCAGAAGTTTAATTTAAACACAAAATATATTATGATTTAACACTGAAAAGCAAAGAAAAAATAACAAATAATATACATGAACCAAATTTTATTAAAAACATATTGTATACTTATCTGAAAAGTAATAATCAGAATAAAAATAATAATAAAATAAAATAAAACACAGGAATTTTGAGATATTATTTAGAAGAAACAACAAAAATTCAGGGTCCCGAATCAAATGTTTCTAATTTTAACAGTCAATTAAAGTAAATCTATTAGTGATATATTGTCAGTATTAGGTAAAATTGATTACTTAATTCTTCGATTTGGATGACAATTTTTATTTTGCACATATGCTCTTGCATGTGCCAATTGCAGCCGAATGATGGGCCTCAGTAGGTTGCATTTGCTATGGAGATGTTATCTTACAGAGAAACAACATGGTTTTTTAAAACACATCATGTCAGATGAAGCAACATTTCATGTGAGAAACCCAAACAAATTGTGGGGCTCAGAAAATACCCATGCAGTACATGAAGTGGTAAAACAAATCCAAAAATTAATGTGTGATGTGCTCTTTCATATGATACAGACATAGGGCCATATTTCTTTGCTCAGAGAATTATTTATTTCTTTATATTTCATTTATTATTGCATTTTTCAGTATCAACAAATATTTATCTGGATTATATTGTAAATTTATACAATACTTTAAATGTAGCATTTACAACTCTCTAATCGTTTGCTAATAAATGTTAGAAACTTTTATGCTTTAATAACTGCTGCCATTACTACTGTGACCGACTATAAAAATGTTACAGTGAACAGGGTTTTAAAAGTAACAAAAAAAAAAAAAAAAAAAAAAAAAAGGTGCGGAGGAGTTAAGTCATGATTCCACAGTTCTTTATTTCATATTAAGGGACCAGGAGCTGTGATTTAAAGTGGATTCAAACCTCTTTGAACATCTATATTTGAACTGGGATTCGAAATGAGCATCTGCGAAATGAAAGCCAAAGTTCCATAACCAGATGAGCAAATGAACCACCTAGAAATATATAGAATACTTAAAGGTAATGTAAGCATCATATATCATAAGGAGCTTATAACAATAACACATATATATAGAGAGATTATCTCAGAAGCAAATTTCACAACTTCTAGATGGGGTAGGGCACATCCCGATGATTCAGAATCATATAGCAATGCAGAGTCAAAAATACTTTCCTGATGAGTTGGAGCATACAAAAGCATCAAAAATAAAAAGATGCCATGTAAGTGAATATTTCTTTTAATAATAAGTGAACAAAAGGAACTCTAGTCAAATAATATTAGGTAATGAACAGATTTTTGAATTGATGAACAGCAAAATGGTTTAAATATGATAAAGCCCCAGCACATTTCAGCTGTAACATTCATAATCCGATAGTGAACAGATTTGGCCAACAGTGAACTGGATACAGGGATTCGGTGTGTTAGCCTGCTCAATCACCAGGTCATGATTTCTTTTTGTGGGGTCATATACAGACACTGTTCGTGACACCCCAGTTAACAATCCTGAGGAACTGGTTGCACAAATCACAGTAGCTGGCTGGGAAATTTGAGATAAGTCTAGACTATGTCAGAATATTCAGAAATCCATGCACTGTAGGTAAAGTCATGCTTTAAAGTTAGTGGACGAAACACTGAACATTATCTCTGACCCGTGTTGCTTTTATTCATGTACATTTATTATATACATGAATATTCCCATACATGGCGTCTTTTAATTTTTTATGCTTCTATACACTATCATGTAAGGAAAGCACTTACAACCTTACATTAGTCTAAATCCTCGGGAAATGATGTACCCTTCATAGAAATTCTGAAACATTGTACCGAAACTCTGTATATCTAGATGCCTTGCAGAGGATATCTCAATATGGATGGCTAGAAACAGAACATTATATATAATGGAATATTTATTCAACTTAATTGATTAATTGAATTATTTTGAGAAACAGCAGAGATATGACGATATTTCAACAATCAATTAGATGAATGAGATCTTCATGATAAAAGACAGCTTCTGGCCACAGATATGGAAATAGCCCAAAATGTCATTCACAAGACACTATTGATTATGTTTATATATATAATGTAATGTTCATAGAGAACAGCATTAAAAATATTAAAATCACTGCCTAAATAATTATTTATTTAGGCTATCATTGTAACTAAGTTGCTAAATTACTCAGCAATTACTGATTTTTTGTTGCACTTCTCTTTATTTTGTTTTATTTTTTTACCAATTTAAATGACCATTACTAAAATGAGAAATAAGACACACAAGCGATGAAACTGATTTGAGAATTTTTTAAAAAATCTTGCACTAAAAAAAGGGGGGAAAAGTGTAATATAATTTGCATATATATTCTATTATAGGTGCATAAATATATCAGTAATTTTTACAATTAATATGAAACAGATAAAAACTTATTCATTTGGAAATTTTAGTTATGGGTTAAGAATAGTATACTATATTTAAAAAAAAATAATAATAATAAATGTAAGGATTAAAAATTCATTTTGCAGCAGAATAATAAGTTTTGTAATAGTTATACTCATTTAATAAGTGTAAAGTTAACTTTATCGATAGAGAGAGACACTTTGAATTTAATTATATATTATTTTCCCATTAAATCTATAATTTTCAGTTGGAAGAATATAATACATAATAATTAAATATAGATATATTACTAAATAAATTAACTGAATATTAATACAAAATAATAGATATATTAATTGAATAATTAGCACATATTTTGTCTGTGCTAACACCGTGAAAACACCATGCATTAAACATTTTGTTTGTTAGATAAATTGATTGGTTGGTTAGTTGTATATTTTTGTGTGCTTTCGTTGGGGTCATTATCATCAAAGCTTTACATACGTATCAATTTTATTTTTGCATGCAATGATAAGATTTCTTTTTTTCTCCTACAGCTTTATATAAATTATTTTTTATGAATATCACTGATGAAACATGAACAAAAAATATATATATTCATTTACAAATCAATCATCATTTATTTATTTGATAGTTTGAGTGCAACCACCTAACCAACCAATCAGGTAGTAAACAAAACAAAAGTTATCGGATATTGGATTTTCGATTTTGTGTCTAATGCTTGGCGTTACTCTGCTGTATTTCATTTGTGATTTATTGTTTATATCGTCCCGTTTCATTTGGTTTGCTTTTCATCGTTACACCTTTTCAAATTGCATGGATTCAAATAAATGGAATTGTTATTGTATTTTCGTTTTCCTCAGAAAAATATCAAACAAGATTATTGATGCTAAATATAGCCAAAATACGATTTTCCATGTGCATTAGCCGTAGCGATTTACTCTATAACTCGTACAAGAAACCTGGCCTGCACCACGACATGTAAGATGTGATCAACAACTTCTCTACAATAAATCTCGGTGTGAAAAATTGAGAATCGCTACACTTTTAGTGCTTATTAGAAATAAAAGAGAAGGAGGATGTCCCTTCTGGAAACACATTTTCAGTCTGTTTGCAACCATCCAATTAGAAGATTTTATTTCACTTTTTTTTTTTTTTTAATAATAAATTGATATTATATTATATATATGTATATTTTAATTCTAAATCAGAATTATTGATTTACTTTCATATAAGCCATAGTTAAAAAATCAACTATCTGGATGTTTTGATATTTGAACAACAAGGACAAGATTGTTTAATATCAAATATGAAATATAATTTGATGTGTTTTACATATTGTGTATTGAAATTTGTAATCTTTTGATAATCTGATGTAAAGAGTATATTGCAATGTACCTATATTATGCATCTACAAGAGCATTATGTGGTTTAAGAAGCCTTAATTTAACAATACCTGAATTGTTACGGATTTGTTAGTGTGACCAAATGTAAACGATGCTTATTTAAGGCTGCTCACTCCCACTTACAAATTTACCTATCTCTGGTCACCAAATCCTATGTAAGTCTATGGTGAAATTTGTTTATAGAATTACTCATTGTCTAATTGATATTCTTAAATTATGTTTTCACATTAAAAAAAATTCACAACTGTTAAATGAATACTCAATTTCCAAAAATTGAATTAATTTTAATATTTCATTTTATAGCTAAAAAATGAGAAAAATGCATTTAGTGAAAATTCACATTTTTAAACACAAAATTCAAATTAAGGGCTAAGCTTTACTATAAGGCACCTATTGGCGATTTGTGATGCTGTGATGTGATTCAGTGTATCAACACTTTTTCGTAATAACCTTTTTGTATCGAAGGTTTGTTTAACTATCTCAGAACTTTGTTTTTCTTTTTGCGACGACCATTTGTGTATGTTTATCGTAATGCGGCCCAGCTGAATGATTTTTTAAAATGTGTTTTTGAGATTTAAAAATTAACTTTTTGAGTGTATTTTATTATTATTATTATTTAATAAATGGAATAATATAGGAAAAAATTAGTGCGTGATAGTAATTGATGCAGTACAGATTTTCATGCATTTTCCAATGCATGCGCCATGAATTAGGAGTATCCAGTGATGCTTTTTTGGTTTTAATATCGGGATACTAATTGCTGCAGTAGTTTTTTATGCATTTCCTGATTCAAGCACCTCGATTTAGGGGTATCCAGTGATGTTTTTCTGGTTTTAATATCAGGATATTGATTGCTGCAGTACAGTTTTTTATACATTTTCTGATTTATGCTATGAATTAGGGGTATCCTGTGATGTTTTTTTGTTTTTAATATTGGGATACTGATTGCTGCAGTACAGTTTTTTGGTGCATTTTCTGATTCATGCACCTTGAATTAGGTGTATCCAATGATTTTTTTTTGGTTTTAATATTAGAATACTGACCGCTGTAGCACGGATTTTCATGCATTTTCAGATTCGTGCACAACGAATAATCTGCATCCAGTGATTTTATTTATATTTTTCATGATTACTTCTGTACAGATTTTTATGCATTTTCAGAGTCATGCAAGGCTGTAATTTTGAAAATTTGTGGAAAATCTTCAAGTTATACATAATTCATAACACTGAATTTTATGTGCTAAAATTTGAAAGCCCTCCGATTTTTTTTTTTTTTTTGAGGTGAAGTAGCTGAAATTTCTATTACTGTTTTAAATGTTTATTTTATTGATCTTGAATATGTTTAATTTATTTCAGTGAATTTCAAATCAAGCACCAGTTTGAAACAATTTATTTTATTAAAATGTATTTTTGGTGTTTTGTAATGATTCAGAGTATCAATTCGCGATGCGATTCACAGTATCAACTCATCCGGTGAGCTGTGCATCGACAATAGCAATGGGTGCCTTATAGTAAAGCTATTCCAAATTTAAAAAAAATAAATTTTTGGAAAACAAGTACTAATTTAATTCTTGTGTATATTTTAAGAATGTGAAAACGGAGTTTAAAAATAACATTTAAGTAATGGGTTCTATAAACAATTTTACCCATAGAATAACATGGTATTTGGATGACCATGACAGATGTACCCCTTTTAGGGAAAATCCAAATAAATTTTGTGGTTATAAAAAGCGGCCAGACCTGAAAATTTACGAATTGTGGAATTACCTTACTACAGCTACAGGATTAAGTGAAAAATTAATATTGTAATTTTGGAGTTCTAAAATTACAAATATATTCATAAGACTGTGTCATTGTTCACAAAATAGATAAAAATAATATAGATAATCTTCCAATCTAAGTTAATTGTACCATTCAGATTAGATCAGTGGTTGAAAAATTATGGGAATTCTAGAGACATGTGTGTACACCTGCAATTCTCTTTTCAAGGAAAAAAATAGAAAACAATTAAAATATTTAAAAGATATTTTGCAGAAAAAAATATTTCCTTTTAAGAAATAAATTAAAATTATGGTAACATGACTTGAATCTTTACTTTTCAAATCATGTTACCATAATTTTAATTTAAAATTACTTCTTAAAAGGAAATAATTTTTTCTGCAAAATATGTTTTAATTTGCCTTATAATGTATTATAAGTTCTCCTAATATCATTTATTACAGGTATAAATAAATAACTTTCAACAATAGTCATTATGATATCATTCTAATCTCAGTGGCAGAAACACGGCAACATAGTCGTGGACACAGAAAAACAACTTGCGGACAGTTTTTGTCTGCACTGATAGAAAAATTTGTCCGCAACTTTCGGATAACAATTCACTTATAAAAATTTCTGCATCAAAACTAAAACTAATACTTTTATTATTTATAATTATTTATATTGTGTTGTGTCAAACATTGCTATAAAATATTTAATTGAATGAATACAGTTGCTTATACTATATTGTTCTGTAGTAAAATTGCATTCGTGTATTGTTGCATGAGATCACCACTGATGTTAAGCCCCCCCTCCCCCATCAGCTTTCAGGCTTTTTTAGTGTAAGCCATTTTCACCCCTGATTACACGCAAATTTTGCAGACAGATTATGAAATTTTAAAAGCCTGTCGCCGACAGCTACAAAACTTTCTGCCACTGGGATTCTAATAAATTTTTCCTTGTTATGCATTTAGCATATATGTAGTAGTTTTTTATATTCTTCCATTTAAATAGTTTTACTCCTGCTTTATGAACTCTTTAGTTTTCACCCACAAGAAAATTTGAAGCATTTCATTGTATTTTGCACAACCTTTTCACAAAAATTATGCCCAATGTGACAATCAAGAAATATATTTATTTTTTTAATTGCTTGAAAATAAGATCGGAAATAAAATCTCCAGTTTTTTATAATTGTTGATTACTTAAAAATGATGTATTAAAACGGTAAAGACACTGCTAGAATATATGAAAAGGGATCTAAATGATAAAATTACTAAAATATCCATTGCTATCCATTCATCTTCCACATAACAATTTTTAAAAGGAACAAAAAAGAAAAAAACAAACAAACATATTTTTCTTTTTTTTTTCTCTCTCTTTTCTTAAATTAAAGTTGTTGGAGCCTTGTATTTTAATATAAAAATAAATGGGATCTTTAAAAAATGTGTAACAGCTGAATTTAATTAGAAAAATTATTCACTTTTTTTCCTTTTTGTTTATTACATCAGTAGATGATTACAATTGCATTTTATTAAAAGGAGTCTTGGCACTGGATTATTAAAACCAGTAAAAACTACAATGTCAGAAACACCAAAGAAAAATATTTGGGAAGTGTACAGCTGTTTCAGTAGCCTTTAGCGTACCGTCTTCAGTGCATAAAGAAGTCAAAGAGAAACAGCTGTATGATTCCCAAATATTTTTCTTTGGCGTTTCTGACATTGTAGTTTCTACTGGTTTTAACAATTGCATTTTACCTTTAGAATCAGAGCTTTTTCTTGGCGTGGGAACAGGAACAAATTGCTTATTTTTTTATTATATATCTGCTGTGTTATTATTGCTTTTTCTTGAATATAAGTATAACTGTGACATAAATAATTTGGCAATTATTTTTATACTTTGAGTTTTCACCAAATGCTGATTTTTATGATATTTAAATCCAATCCCAATAACAGAAGAGTAAAATATTAAGGATCAATTCAGGCAAAATTTGGGAACTGCTGCCCCTTCATTAAAAGGGATTCATTTAAATCCAGGAAATAAGTCTTTCACAAAATCCATATTCATAAAAATTATCCTTTTCCTGCAGTTGGCATTGTAAAAAAAAAAAAAAAGAAGAAGAAGAAGAAGAAAAGATAAACTGCACAATCACCCGTGTGAAAAAACAAGAAAATCAACTGATTTTTTTTCAATAATTTCCAATTTTTCTTTATATTTTGTACAGATTTTTAAGAATTCTGTTAATATAGTTTTACTATATTAACAGAATATGGTTTATTTCTATCTTTTTGTTCATTAGTTTATTGATGTTTATGTACTTCTAAATTATTTATTTTGTTAAGAAATATTTTACCGAAGTAAATGAATTTAGCAGTTATTTTTTACTTTAATAAATGTTTTGAAAAAGTTGTTTATTTGTATAAATGTACTTCTGATATGTGAATTTATTTTTTCTTTTATTTTTATCCTTTAATGAAGAGAGGAGGCAGAGGAAGAAAGCAGTAGAATACTCTCCTTACATACAAAAATAATTTTTCTTTTACAGTTCTCTTTTAAATTTACTCTGCAATGTTGAAGATACTGGTCACAATTTTCCAAAACGGCATTTTAGCAGAACATTCATTGTCTTAAGAAAAATAATCTATGCCTATCATAACACATATCTTTTTTTTTTTTTAACTCTCTCTATTCTTTGTATATTATGTCTAGAAACAGAGAATTTTAAAATTATTTATATAAATTTTGTGTCAAATACAATCAAATTTGTTGTTGTAATATCATCAAAAGAATCAAAATTTTTTTTTTTTTTTTTTGAAGCGATAGCCAAATGATGTAATAACAAAAATCAAATATGTTCATGAATGATTGAGCAAGTCAAATGTTTTTGACATTATAAGCAAGTTGACTATATAACCAATGACACTATAACCAAATAATTCAACTGTATATTGGAAATACCATTATATAACTCTTACCACAATATGAAACAAACAAAAAGTATTTTAAATATATTTTTTAGGTCTGTAAATTATTTGGACCTAAATCCATTCATGAAATCGATTTCTTTGAAGCTTTTCATATTCATAAAAATTTTAAAAACCTTGTAAATTGTGATTTCGCTGTTCCCTATTTGTCTGATTGTTGGAAATTTTACATTCAGTCCACATTTTCTTAATTTTTCTACTGTTTGCACAGCTAACATTCCTAAATTCCTATTGCCCCCCCCCCCCCTTTCCTGTAATCCTATTGGTTGAACTAAATTCGGTCCCTCTTCTATATATATGAGCACTTCTCTAGATTCAGAATTATTTTTGCACTGAAGACACGCTTAAGGCTACCAAAACAGCTGTATGCATCTCAAATATTTTTCTTTGGCATTCCTGACGTAGTAGTTTATTTGGGTTTTAATAAGACTCGTATATGATATGAGCTGGCGCAGTGTCCGCCATTTTCTATCCCGTCTGGGAAAGTGTTGGCGGTAGAAAAAGCTAGGTTACCTGATTAGCATTGTTATCGCCTTTAAACTTCTATACAGATCAAGTGAGCTAGAACTTCTTATCAGGAAACAAACCAGTTGGCAATTTTAAGAACATCGCCAACATTCTCAAAACTGCAACCCTTCACGTTAAAATAAATGTAATATTAAAGTTAATTTTAAAAGAATTTAAAACACTAACTTAAAAAAACAGTACATTCATATTAAATTTGTCAAACAAATTTGAAAATAAAATGAAATAATTTGAAAATAAGGGAAATCTTACACTACAAAGTTGTGCTTCTGCTTCGGGTATCCACGAGTTACATCTGCAATTTATAATCCACTTTTTCCTTCTTTTTGGATTAGAAGAAAATATAAGCAGGCGGTGCCCTTTTCTGGAGTTATTCGTGCAATTTATTGCAGAAAAACCACCAATAATAAATAATTATCCGGTCTTGTGGGATAGAAAATGGCGGATGCGTCAGCCTGTCTATGTATGAGTTCTAGGTTTTAATATTCCAACGCCAAGTCTCCTGTTATTATTTATATATATATATATATATGTCTAAATAATTGCGCAATTTCTGTAAAAAAGCATTTAAATATTGTACATAATAAGTGAAATCATGTTAAAGTTACAAGTCATCCATAGTTTTTTTTTTTTATGGCACAGGGTAATTCAAAGTATTTTTACTTTTCTTCAATTAGTACTTGGTCTCACTTATTACACTCATGACTAAATCAATAGTGTAAAATGTAAGTTTATAAATGTTCTTTTCCTGTCCGGAGTTCAAGGCCATTTTGTTCAGTATTTATTTAAAAAAAAAATCTAATAATTTGATCTTTTACTGTGTACATATATGGTATTTTCTGCTTTTTACACTTATATGAATATAATGAATTTTTAAGGAACTATTATTTTTATATTTATAATATATTAATAAATTAATTTATATTTCCTGTTTTAATGTCTTAAAGTTTATGTTTTTTTTTTTTTTTCTTTTAATTAAATACATATTTCGTTGTTTTGAAGTGAAATTGGTTTATTTATATTATTTGCTAGTCTTGATTTTGCGTTTACAGAATTACATTATGTAATATTTTATGTAAAAAAAAAAAAAAAAAAAAAAAAAAAAAATACTGAAAATCAATATTTCTGTGTTTAGTGCATTATGCTTATGCATTAAGCACAGAAATGTTTAAAGTTATAATGAAACTAACATTATAACTTTAAAGTTATTTAATAAGCTTTATAAATTGTTATTGCTTTTTAATTACTTTAAAATAAATTTTATTTCCAGGCAATTATCATGATGAATTTCTGATGATGAAAATTATTTTAACAAGAAGTGCACCAAAAAAAAAAAAAAAAAAGGCCAATTTGAATTAACCCTTTGAGTACTGAATTATTTGAAGATTTTTATGCCCAAGGGACGGATTTAATTTGTCGCTATATGGAATGATTTTGAATTTTTGACAGTAAGGTCCGCCTGTGGGCGTTATTCCCCCCATGTTATGATATTTCAGAACAAAATTTTCTGTATTCACATTTATATTACAAATGGATATACATTATAATTTTATTCTTTTTAATCAAAGTATTTGTATCCATAGTATATTTCATTGTAAAATTGTGAATATTAATTATATATTTAAGAAAAATATAGCATATAAATTGCAAAAGAAACGCCCACTTGTGGAGTTACAGATTTTCAAATGGTTTGAATCTACGTCAGGTGTCGCGAAAGTGTTAATATGTAAAAGTAATACATTTTATTTGGGATATACTTATATTGATGATATAAGTATGGTTGTAAGATATCATAAAAAACACCAGGAAAGTGTTTATTATCAACGCCCACTAGCGGGGGTTCCGCAAACATTAACGCCTACTTCTTAAATTCAGATGACGAGTCAGACTCATCCACCGTAACTTCGCCCAAGTAATCACATGACGAGTCTCACTCGTCAAATGTACCCAAAGGGTTAACTTTAGTGGTGCTAATGACCAGGTACCTTTCTATAACTGCTGTAGTAATTTTTATCATTTCTAATTAAACCTTGGCAAAATCACTTTGAATCCTCATTATTTACATGAATCTGAACTGGACATGTTATTGTACATGGCTCGATATATACATGTATAAGATTCCTATCACAAAATAAGTACCATAAGGTCTATACGGAATATGTCCACCTTACTGTTAGCTATTTCTAGTGATGACCATTATAATATTTTTATTATACTGAAAATAAATTAGAAAAAATAAATACACTATTATTATACTATTATTATACTTATAAATAATGGTACACTATTATATTTCTAATTCAGATTCACATAAATTATGAAGATTAAAAGCGATTTTGTCTAGGGCTAATTAGAAATGATAAAAATTACAATCTCAGTCGCCAAAAGGAACCAGCATGTGTTTTTTTGCACCTGATGAAGAAAGGCTATGTCCTTTCGAAACTGGTTGTGCTGACTTAAAATTTATGGTGTGTGAAGAAGTTTTAATATCTTTCTATCAAAAAGAACCTGTTTATCTGATCATTGATGCTAAGGTACAAAGAATGAGAAAATAAAATTACTAAGATTTAAATTTAAATTATTATTATTATTGTTGTTGTTGTATTTATAAAATTAAACCATATGATATTTTATATTTTAACTAAACTAATGAAAATTTCTGTTCCTGAATTTAGTAATTCGTATTTATGTAGTTACATCATAACTTTAAAATTATTTAATAAGTTTTGTAAATTATTATTACTTTTTAATATATTTATTTATTTTTATTTGCAGGTAATTATCATGGTGAATTACTTATGCTGAAATTATTTTAAAGTTATTTCGACAAGAGATGTAAAAAGAAGATAACATGAATTAAAAGAATGAAAAAATGAAATTGCTTAGATTTTAACTTTTTAGCAGCTTATTGTATATGGTTTTTTTTTTTGTCATTATTTTTCTTTTATTATTAAAATTGAATTATAGAGAACTATGTTTTAAGCCTTAAATGCCTGATTATTTTTTAAATCAGTTTAAAAATATTTTATTCTTACTTCTATTAAATAAATCTCACAAAAAATATTTTAAAAATCATACTTTATTTTAACTATGGTTTTGTGCTAAAAAGCAATTTGTTGTCAGTCGACAAACATGAGGCATTAGAGCTTCAATATTATTCTAATAATACTTTAAAACAGGCCTGTCTAGTCCAAAACACTGACGAGCTGCACAGAAAATGTGTTTTATTTAGGTGGGCCACACCGTATATATTCGTAGTAGAGAGTCAAAAACCCGCACAGCTTGGGATCAGAGGTTGTGCGGATTTTAGGATTTTGCAGATTTCGGGGCCCATAAAAAAGGATTTTCACTTTGAATAGTAAAAACAGAATATTATTCAAACTAAACACATACTAGTGAATAATAACACTGAATATTAAATTACTAGGTACTTAAGAATATTAATGAACATTAACAAAAATATACAATGAAGACAATAAATAAAAATGAAAAAAAAAAAAATATATTTGTCAAATTTAGATAAAATCTGTTCACATGTAGCTAGTTTTAAACTAAACTTGAACCTACATGATTTTTTATTTTATTTTATTTTATTTTATTTATTGTAAATAGTAGTAGCACAAATTTATTTTTCTATGAATTTTATTGAGTTCTTCCTTACAAATTATGCCTTCATCAGAAAGGATTTAAAAAAATTAGTTTGCTATCATTTACCTGATTGATATCATCATATCACAATAATCATTTTATATACAGTCAATAATTTCATTAGCAACAACTTGGCTCTTGCTGTCTTATTATTTTCTTTTTCTTTTTTGTAATCATAAAATGCAACCATAAAATCTGTATTCAAGATCTTTTTCAAAAATTCTGATTTGCAGTTTTGTAATTTATTAATAGTGAATTTCATTGTTTGTATCTGACAAGCTGTGTGGATTTCAGACTTTGGCGGATTTCTGGCTCTCTACTGTATGTGTATGTGTATATATGTTTGTAAGTGCACGAATCATATGTGTGTATACTTTTTTCGGGGAGGGAAGGGGGAAGATTCAGAGCATAGACATTAATTTAAATTATTTTCGTTCATACATTTACTATAGAATTGAAATAAAAAATATGATTATACATTAATAACTATAATAATAAGAATAAATAACGGATCTAATGATATTTCATTATAACAGTGTCTGTAGCTATCATAATTGTTGAAAAGTATTTTCATTTCAAAAAGTCAGAACAAATTTATTAATTTTTAATTTGTTAACCAAAGTTGTCAAACTTTAAATGTCGTTAGTCTCCTCGTGGGCTGCAGAAAATTACACAGTGGGCTGTGGGTTGGCCACCCCTGCTTTAGAAGACAAAATTGGGTATGTTGCCAAAAGGCCACACACGGCATTTAAAGGTTAAAGATCTACTGTATTTTATTTTTTCTTCATTACCCATTGCAGAAATAGCCAATTTGTTTGCTATGATTTTTAAAGTACTTTTCATGTGATTTATTTAATAATTTCTCAAATTACCTAGTTATTTAACCTCAAATCAACATTTTTTTTTTTTTTTTTTTTTTTTTTTTGTGTGTGTGTGTGTGTGTGTGTGTATTATAGGGCAAAATTAGCACTCAGCAGTAAGTTGCTACTAATAAATTTGTTGTATGTGGTCATCACAGTGGTCACTTTTCTGGCTGCCTATTAGATTGTTTAAGAATATTGCCAATTACTGTTGATTAATTGTTGAAACTTGTGGATTGATGTACGTAGTTACCTACCTTCTTTTATTTAATAAAAAATTACATTTGCTACCATGAATCTACTCACTGCATTTTAGCATTTCAAATTTACTAGATTGTCATATCTTTTAAAATCAACTTCTTTTACTCTACTTTTTAGATTGTTGTGAGTCTACTAATTTTAAAAACTATTTAAAAAGTATTTTTTTAAATTCAATTATGTCATTGAATTCAGGAAAAAAAAAAAAAAAAAAAAAGACTAAGAAAAAATATTGTTTTTAATGTTTCATTTTATGTGTACTATTTAACAAAATACTCGGTTTATTTCATGAATGTCAGTCAGTTACCTGTGGAATTGTACCTTAATAGCTTTTTAAAAGTATTTATAATTTTATTAATTTTATGTTAAAAATATTATATTTGTTTGGATTGTTTAATTTTATATCCCTGGTAAACTATGCAGAATTTTAAAAACATATCATAGTCTTTATCATTTCTAACAAACAAACAAACAAAAAAATATGGAGTGACTCCACTCGACTTTCCGAACACTTAGTAACTAACAGTTTTATAGATAAAATAAAGAAAGAGGAGTTGCTAAACAAACAAAAAAGAGAAAACCATAACAGAGTGTTTGAGTATTTTTCTCCATATATCGCACGAGGTTTTATTTAACGCCACTGAACTTTGAGCTCTTAGATCATAAGGATAAAGATTTTTTCGTTGTGTCCCTGTAAAAATCTGTAAATGCTAGATTCACCAAAATGCTTATAGTTAGTGCAACAGTGATTTATAATATTCATACAAATTTTCAGCTCAGTTGAATAAGGCGTTTAGATGCTATCGCTGGTCTCATAGGCCATAAAGATAAAGAATTTTTCTTTGTGTCCCTGTAAAAAAACTGTAAGTGCTAGATTCACCAAAATCTATACAGTTGGTTCAAATGTAACCTATAACATGTGTACAAATTCTTTGCTGAGATTAATAAGGCGTTTAGACGCTATCACACTTTTAAAAATTTGGCAAAGAATTTTTCTTTGTGTCCCTGTAAAAAAACTATAAGTGCTAGATTCTCCAAAATCTATACAGATTGAGTGTCTGTGACCTATAATATGTGTATAAAGTTTTTGCTCAATTGAATAAGGCGTTTAGATGCTATCGCACTTTTAAGATTTTGGTCCCTTGGCCATAATGATAAAGAATTTTTCTTTGTGTCCCTGTAAAAAAACTATAAGTGCTAGATTCACCAAAATCTATAGGGTTCGTACTATGGTGACTTACAATATACGTACCAACTTTCAGCTTATTCGAACAAAGCGTTTAGACGCTAGCGTGTTCACTCACAGACATACACACATACATACACACACACACACATACATACATCATCGTAAAAATAGTGAAAACGGACTCGTTGGACCTCGAAACGTATAGAAACATCAAAATCTCGAATTCGGATTTTTGACATGATTACAATACTTTCCTCACTATAGTGTTCGGAAAGTAAAAATATGGCCACTGCCTAAAAAATAGTGGCCCATAATGAAGCTTTTTATGGTCACTGGCAGCTAATGAATTTTCCCAATTTTGCTCTGTAGTTTATATATGTATATCAAACTGATGAAATGTGCCACATTTTTATGTCTGATTTTAACCCTTTCCCGGCCCTAAAGCTCTAAACATTGTTGCCAAATTTAAGGACTCTGTTATTCAACTATTACCAATAATTTCGAGGAGTGATATTTGATATATATATAACTGGCAAATAACCTTCGAAATCGTTAGGCAACTCTTGCAGTTAAAATTTAGTGGTGGATTTTGAATAAAAAAGTCCAATGAGAAGAGGGAAATTAAATTGGACTGGCAAAGTGTTAAAATATACATATTTTCATCCAACTATTTAAATTCATTTGTGGTCTATTTTTGGCACTGAATTTTTCTTAGATAGATAAAAATGTATAAATTTTATGTTTTTATTAACTTTCTTTTATGTTTAACCTGAAAATGTTGAGCTACATTTTTCTTCTCCAGAGAGTATTTTGTATTGGATTTTTTTTTTTTTTTTTTTTTAAGTAGCATGATATGATTGAAAAATTTCATTGTTTTTTATTCTTTTTAGATGGAAAGAGTCTATCAGAATTTGAAAACAGAATATTAAGAAAAGTTTTTAAAAATCCTCAACTTTCAGTAGAGAAACCTGCAAGTGAAGACCATGAAATCGTTGAGATGACAATTTGTATTAAAACAGAGCCAGTTGATGAAGAGATGGAAAATGGTATGTTATTACAGACAGAACCTACTGTACAACAACCTTCAGTAACCCTAGAAAATTATAGTTTGGATGGTCTTATCAATTCATCAGTCTCAACAGTCCCTCCACGGAAAAGCAAAGTTTCTGTCGCTGAGGTAAAGCTAATTATTGTAACTAGCATATTTATTTAATCTGTTTGTAGTATCCTTATCTAAGAATTACCTTTATTATCCAGTCTTTTTTTTTTTTTTTTTTTTTTTTTTTTTCTAACTGTTATATCCTATTACATTCTGTTTACTTTCTCTTACCCATATATATGATAGAAAAAGTATTGTTTGTGGGTGAAATTTTCGATATTGTGTTTTTGTTATATTTACACATTTTGAGGTTTCATGAATTTGAAAATCATGTTTTTAGCGGTTGGTCTGTGTCCGTTATCAACATATCTCAAGAACAAATAGTTGCAGGAAGTCCAGATTTGGAAGTCCAGTTCTAAATGTGTGTCATAAAAAAAAAAAAAAAATTCTACACTAAACTTTTCTTTGAGATCAAGCAAATGGTTTTGTGTACAGGGACATCTAAGAGAATTAAAATACATTATGTCTGTAAGGAAATTTTTCATAAGTACAGTGTAAGATCTATAGACTGACTTGGACAAAACAGAATGAGCAAAATTTTTTATATGCATAAAAGCATGTTTTGTGTATACTGTGGTATGGAAATCATTCATCATTCGATTACAGGGCTGCCTATATTATTTGGTTATATTGAGGGCTATACTTGGAAACTGCTGGAATTACAATTGATTTTATGTTAGATGTTTTTTAAGTAAGACTAAATTTAAGTACATAATATTGTTTATAGACAATATACAAGGCTACCCAAAATTGAGCTAAACGTTCTTTTTTATTGAATGTAATTGATGGAAGTGCTTTCCTTCGTTTTACGTACTATGTCAATGAACACTGCTCACGAAGGAAAATTAATTTTTCATACCCATATTGGAAACAAAGTATATTTTAAATGGAGCTTGTTATTTTCAGAAGCATAATCACATTTTAATTAACAAAACGACCTTACTTGCTTCTGTTAAATACCATAGCACATTTCAGCCCCCCCCCTTCCCCCCCTCTATCTATTATTGGAATTTTATAAATATTGGCTGTTTCCATAGAGGAAATGGATCTTTTTCATTTCGGGTGATTTGATAAAAATTAGGATTAGGTTTTATTGGTATATTTACGTTATATTTATTTTCTATATTTTTAATTTTAACTGCCATACTGCGATTCTTATGATCGCGTTTAACACACTGTGTGAATTGTGCAATGCATCGATTTTGTTACAATTTCAATATACTTTCATATGTTTTTTTTTTTTTTAATATTCTTAGATTGATAATTTAAGAAAAATTTTGAAAGTAACTAATAGACCTCGTATTTCCTGTCCAAAATATCATCATATGGTATCAAAAACTCGGACAACAAGCACCATATGGAGTTACTTTGGTCTTCCTGCTGATGAAAAAGGGCGTAAACTAACTACAGATATTGCTATTTGTAAATTATGCAAGATAGCTGTTTCCACAAAATATGGTACTACTAGTAATATCCGCCAACACTTAAAAGTTTATCATCCAGAAGAATTTAAGAAACTGTAATTGGGGTAAGTTCATGTAATCATTTTTCATGTTTTACTACAATACAGAGGCTGTTCGCACATTTTTTAGACGATTTTGATGGAGTGTACTGAAGCAATTTCACTCATATTTCGAGTTTTATTTGTTCAGTTTGATAGCCCTTGTTCTTAACTAACATTCTACATCATAATTTCTATGATAATAATGCTTTTTATAATATCGGAAGAGGTATATTTTTCTACTCCTCTTGAACGGCTTTCCAAAGTCCACAAAGCGTTGTAGGTCGGTGTTTGGATAATGTTGATTTTAAGAGTCGAAAAACACAAAAATCCAACAGTGATACATCAGAAGATTTAGCAGGAATGTCAGTGAAAGGTATGTTTTTTGTTCCATTTTTTTTCTAGAAAAGCAATTGCAGATTGTGATGTGTGGCTGCTTGTTTTGTCTTGATACAGTTCAACGGATTGATAGCATTGTGGATAAAGATCTGGATTTTCATTTTTAAAAATTGGATCTAAAATATGTTCTTGAGAGTATTTAGAGTTGATTTTGACATTTTTGTCACATTTTTTTGCTTTTATCTTGCGCTTGTATGAAAAACCAGTGGCAATCATAAATCCTTTAGAAAAACTTTCTTTTGATGCTTTGAGCCATGTAGCAATTTTTTTTTTCTCCACTTTTGTGATAATAAATTGACCTTTTTTTATTACAACCACTTAAATATACCCAAGATTCATCTGTTGTTGCAACATTTTTCCATTTTTCCCCTGATAAATGCTTTTCATAACGATTTCAGTAAAAACTATCTTTGGAAAGAGTGGAAACCTATCCTTCCATCCACTGCCATTTTAAAAGCGGATTTTTGCATTTAAACAAAAATTCTAAATATCAGAAGATAAATAAAACTTCCAAAAATATAACTGTTGTGAAAATAAAATTCTCCATGCAAACGATTTTTTCTTACTGCGAAATAAAATCGTCTAAAAAATGTGTGAACAGCCTCTGTAATATTTTTTTTTTGTATATTTTGATATTCTCTTAATTGTTATTAAAAACTGACAATTTTAGAAATTTTGTGTTAAATATATTTGAGAATAATCTTCTCAACCTCGTAGCTGCCCCAGTCATATTGTGATATATTCAGGATTAGGTACTGAAGACATTTGCAACTTTTGTTAAAAGTCAATCTTATTATTTTAGTGAAACTAAAAAAATAAATACTCTAGTGAATAAAACATAACAAAGTTTTAATAATAAGACGAAATGTTACATAACCGTACTATTTAACCTCCTGTTCATACAGGATAATCGTAAAAACATGCATCACATACACATGTGATTCCTAGCATGTGTCAAAAACACAGAGAAGTTCCAGAAAACTACTTCTCTCTACACAGTCATAAACCAAGTCTTTAGAGTTACTTCTGATTTTTCAGTCCTTCAAAATTTTGATGATTATTATTTTATAATTTTTTGTTAATATACACAAAAGTGTACACAGCTTTTTATTTTTATTTTATGTACTGACATGGTTAAGGATATAAAATAGAAAATACAAAGTTTTTTGGAAAACCCATTTTAGCAGTGGCTGTGATCTTTTTTTTAATGTAAGATCAATTTATTAAAATTGAATATGCATATAATTTTACTTTTATTAAACTCAGCACTCATTTAACTAAACTTGCATGATTAATTTTTTTGTTTTAATTCTTATTAAGTATATTACCATGCCATAAATGACCTTAATTTTAGACATTTTTTCAAGTATCTTGAAAAATATTTGATGAATTATTCTGAAATTTTGAGCATATGAAGAACATGTTATATGTCATATGTTTCAGTGAAAATTATATTGTACAGATAAAAAGAAAGCGTTTTTTTTTTTAATCATAGCATAAAGCATATTTAATGGCATTTTTAGAAAACACAAGATTCTTTATCAACACAGCATACTATAATCAACTTGACTGTGTATGTATATATATGTAGTGTAGATATATGTAAAAAATATGTTAGCAAGTTATTTCATTGCTTTTTAACTTTTTTTCCCCTTTCTCTTTTCAGTTCAAATATACGTTGGAAAATTCTAGTCAGTGAAATTTATGAATGATCATCATTTAATTATATTTGTAAAAATAACTACAAAAGAAATTCCTACGATTATTTACATTGTCAAACTGAGTTGTTTATATAGTCAAAAAGAGTTGTTTACATTGTCAGACTACTGTATGTATCTAAAACTGTATTCTAATTATATATACAGTGAACTTTCATTAAAATGGACAATCAAGGGCCAGCAGTTTTTGTCCATATTAACGAGAGTCCATTATGACAGGAGTTCATAAACTGAAGTTCTATATGAACTCTAAAATCACTATTATGTACACATACACAGTATAACATGAATGAAAATTTGTTTCCTCTAACCATTTTATTCACTAAAAATATAAAAACATGAAAACCAATACTTACTTTCAAAACTTCTATTCTTCATATAGTACAACTTGATAACGAAATCCTTTGCTATGTCTTCACAATGGAAGTGGAAACAGGTGCAAATTGTTGACCTCAACTGCCATTGTCAATCAATACTATTTATCTCCCACAGTGTAATAGCACAGAGAGAAAGATATTAACCCTTTTATTATTGAACCTTTTCACGTTAAAAAAATATATATATTGAATTTGAAAAGATTTTGGGAACTGACTCTTTTTCAAAGAAAGTAAGCATTGAGGGGAAAAAATGTCCATCTTAACGAATGAATTGTATGTATAAAACGATGTTTATTACATGCAATTCCTATAGGCCTTAGCCAGGGATTCTGTTTTTGTACGTAATAACAAGAAATCCATCTTAAACGGGGCCGTCTTAACGAGAGTTCACTGTATAATCTGATGTGGACACCACATGACTTCCTTATACACACATTGGGAAATATATATTGTTATGAAAACATTGATAGTTTTCTGTGAGGTAACTGATTCATATATAAACAGGCAGGTTCCAGTCTATGAACATTCCTGAAAACAAGGGGAAAAAAAACTGCTACTCCAGCCACAAAAGTCATGATAATAGGAATATATATATACTGCCGAGACAAATATAGTAGATTTTCAGGAATTGGCTTATTACAAAATCTCTCATTGGCAAATGCACAGCTTAGAAGTAAATGAAAATCATTCAAGTATAGATGGCTTACTTTTGTTTTCTTTGGCGGAAATTAGTGGAGAGAAACGATACATTTTACCAAAACAATTAACTTCCTTAAAATTGAGAAAGGGTTTACTAGTTCTGGCCAGCATTTGCCACCAAATTTAATTGCTAATCTTGTCAAACTGCCAAGTTTGTAGCCAATGCAGATTTTGATCTTGGCATTGATTTTGGCAATTTGGCATCAAGTTTGGTAACTTGGTGATTGAATTTGGCGAAAAATTGTAGTTTAGGGTTGCTAAAGTTTGGAAGCTCTTACTTCAATGAGAGCAGAGTTCTGGAATTTTTCCTAACGATTCATTGGTTTATTGCGCAGAACCAAATTCTTTGAAAGCTCTATAAATGAGTAACAAGACTATATACATATATAAAAAAGAATGATTATTGATGATTGCAGACTAGAACTTGCCTATATCTTTACCATTGCAGCAACATTTGTCTATATCTTATCCATTCAAAATTTTATTCATTCATTAATTATATTCCACGCAGGGTTATTGCATTAAGAAGTGAGTGATTACATTTAATACAAAGGTGTTTATAAGAATTGATTTTTTATCTGCATTCTTTTGTATGAAAGTGTTCTTTTTTGCTTTGAATGTGGGATAATTTACTAGTCATTGAATATACTCATGGAAATTTTCATGTACAAAAAACATGTGCTTGCTTTTAAAGTAGTAGCATGTGTTTTTTGCACCTGAAGAAGAAAGGCAATGTGCTTTTGAAACTGGCAGCGCTTACATTAATTTTATGGTGTGTGAAGGCACAGACGTTGTTTAAGACTGCCCCCTTTCTCCCTCTTACAATTTTCCTGTCTGTGGTCACCAAATTCCCTGTAACTTTATGCCTAAATTTGCTTATTTGTTCATCACCTATTGTATGTTATAAAATTCTGTTTTCATATTCAATAAATTCACAACAATTAAATTACTACTTGTTTTCCAAAAATTTATTTTTTCATTTATTTATATATTTATTTATTTATTTATTTAATTTTACAGCTAAAAAATGAGAAAAAGCACTCGGTTATTTTTTCACATTTTTAATATAAAAATGAAAATTTTAAATAATCAATTTTTAGAAAATGAGTACCAATTTAATGGTTGCACATTTTTAGAATATGAAAACTTAATTAAAAAAAACATATTAGGCAATGAGTAAATCTATAAACAAATTTCTCCATAGAATAACATGAGCTTTGTCTCCCCCCCCACCACCCCACCACCACCACCAAAGGGACAGGGAGAAGAGTGAATAAGCTACACAATTTAGAAACTGCTTTAGCTATTTGATACTTGGTTGGAAAATCCTTCATATTCATTACACTATATAAAAAAGTTGCTCAATACTGTTAAAGAGAAATGAAATGGAAATAAAAAAAAAGGGTATGCTGTGCAATATAGAAAGCTTGAGCTAGAAACTTGGTATTAAAATTAAATATAAAAATTCTTTATTTAAAACTATATTCATCACATTATGAAAATCTGTTCAATCCCCTTAAAGGGAAGTGAAATGGAGAAAAATAAGAGGTTTGTTGTTTAATTTGGAAACCGCTTGAACTAGAAACTTGATATTTGATATGAAAATTTTACATTCAAGTTTATATTTAATTTTATTATTAAACATTTCCTCAGCTTTCTTAAAGGTAGGGGAAATGGGAATAAAAAGAGAGTGTTTAGTTACAATTTAAAGATCTTTTAAATCCTTTTTTTTTTTTTTTTTTTTAATAAAATGAGCCTGTGGAAAACCATATATTTAAGCTAGTTCAGTTATTATTTACTCAACTGCATTATTTGATCACTAACTTGTGCTATCAGTTTGTATCATCATTAACTTGTGCTGTCAGTTTGTATGAGTTTTGAAAAATTGCTTTTCAATATCATGCTGCTTAACTGATATGATGCTAAGTTAAATATTCAGTTATTAAATGTGTAGATAATATATATATATATATATATATATATAAAAAAAAAAAAAAAAAAAGTAAAATAATATATATATATATGTTTCCAAAAAATGTTAAATGTAATATAGTGTACCTTGATATTGTTTGTGATATATATTGTTTGTGAATCAATACAGTTTGATATATTTGTTATTATGTATGTGTTGTAGAATTTAAAGCTGTTTATATTATCTTGTACCATTCATAATAAGAATTGTTTAATAAATCATTAAAATATTTTGTACATTTTTCCAAAGTAATTTCATGTGAGAAAAAACAATATTAATAATATATCCTAAAATTAAAATATGCAAATACAATAATGTCTCATTTTTTCAAATTGAATGAAAACTGGACTGTCTTGAATTATGAAAAAATGTTGTACGATCAAATTAAAGAATAGTTTGGGGAAAAAAAAGGAAATTTTTTCAACAATAATGGTCAAACTACCATTTTTGCATTATGCTGTCTCAGATATTGCCTCATATATATGTACACACACATACATTAGCTTGTATTTATGAGAACTACTACTAAGAGTCTACTACAAAAGAAATTTTGGAAAAAAAAAAAAAAAAAAAAAAAAAAAAAGGTTCTTTAAAATTTTCTATTTTGGAAATTAGAATTTTATTGATCTATAGAATTTTGTAATTGACTGATTTACTTAATTACTTAAAAAGGTGTTTTGCATTAACTTATGAACAGGGCCTAATTATTGCCTGGGCACCTGAAGCATGTGCTCTTGTCATTAAAATTTTAGAAGCAAAAAATTGACATAATTTTATTTTAATGAGAAAAATTCTAATTCAAGAAAAATTCAAAATTTTTATTCATTCTCTCTCTCTCTCTTTTTTTTTATGAATTCAAAAATCATCCAACATAGTTATTAGCCTTTTGTTTGGTAAAATATTATTTAATTTCTAAACAATTATTTTTTATGAATTTATTTATATTTAAAACATTTTTATCCGATGTTATAATTTTTATATGACCCTAATTATGCTATTAGCTCCTGATTCTGAATTACCATAGGGAGCGGCCCAAAAACTGGATTATGCACAGGACACGGAAGTATTTTAATCAAGTCCTCCTTGTGAATATTAACTATCTAAAGTAAATATGCACTTGTGTAAGGGTACCATAAAATTTAGTTATTAATAAGAAATAGCCAAGATATGTGGAAAAAATTTATTTTACATATTAATTGATTCTTATGTGGGTGATACAAAAGTCACAGAAAAAATTAAAAATGTATTATTCAAAAAGTATTGTCCGTAGAATTATGCGGTTTTCAGACATGCCAAGTCTCCTGCTTTTGGCAGGAGTCTCCTGATTTTTGCTTGTTTTTCCATGCTCCTGATTTTCCACTCATTTCTCCTGCTTTTCTGATGTAATTTTTATCTATCCCTCTTGGCATAATTTATGCTTAAAATTTGTGGGATAGGGTAAAAAAATTTGAAAGAAAATTGAAGTTTATCTTGCCCTGCAATTTATCAAGTTCAGTTTGAATGTGAATTACTATACAATGCTTTGAAACTAATTTTTGCTAAGAATAAATTTTTAACTTTCATTTTTGCATTATGAAAAATGTCTTGTTATTAAAAGATTTTTTTTTTTTTTTTTTTTTTTTTTAAATACCATAACTATTGAAAACTTAAAGAATTCAAATTTCATTAGAATATAGCTGATATTTTCATTTCTTTATTACCTTTTCTTTTACGAAGATAATTAAGATCCTTATTGTTTTATATTACGAGCAGAATGATCAAATCTGTCTATTTTGACTTAAATTTTAAACAACTGTATGTCTGAGTTTTTTTTTTTTTTTTTTTAACTGCAAGAAACATATATTATTCATTTAATTTTGATACTGATGCTTTGTAAATACCTCCTAAGCCTATAAAGCTTTACTTAAAATTAAATTTGCATTATTTTACTCATTTTTTTTACAAACTTTCTTGTTGGAAAAAGTCTCCTAATTTCTGTTGAAAAATCGCCTGCTTTTTTGTCATTAGAAGTTGATATCTCTGGGTTTTCACTGAAATGCACAGAAAGATATGGGATTTTTTAAAGTAACAAAGACTTATTGCCAAATTAGTTTATTTTTTCTAAATCGGGTGTCATTTTAATTATAAAATTACTTTTTTTCAGTGGTGCACTAGATTGAACAACACAACTAGGACTATAAATGTTCAGTGTGACAACAATTATTCGTAAGAATGGCTGTTAGACTTATGCTTTGGGAATTCTCATCATAAAAGTCACTAACAATGCTTCATCACTAACAATTCTCATCACTAACAATGCTTTATCTCTTAAAAAATCACGATTTTTCATTTAATATGTGAGAGGATACTGAGACTAAAGCACCATTTATTGGTGAAAAATATAACTCATATCAGAAAATTATGGAGTGGAAGGCTGATTTTTTATACCAACTATGTGAAAAATACCACAACCGGGAATCAAACCTGGGCCTTCCACTTTACATGCGGATGCTCAAACCTTTGAGCTACCCTGACTGATTACCAGCTAGGTATAATATTCGTTGGCAAAGTCACCGAGTCTGCAAACACAGCTGTATCTAGTGACATTATTTTCATGGCACAACTCCAATAGACCATGAAATTTTCAGTTTAATTTAGAAGTTTATTCATCAAGCCTGAAAGTTCATTTCAGAAAATTATGGAGTGGAAAGCTGATTTTTTATACCAACTATGTGAAAAATACCAGAGCTGGGAATCAAACCCGGGCCTTCCGCTTTACGTGCGGGTGCTCAAACCATCGAGCTACCTTGGCTGATGGTTGGTATAAAAAAATCAGCCTTCCACTCCATAATTTTCTGAAATGAACTTTAAGGCTTGATGAATAAATTTCTAAATTAAATATAACTTATATTTTTTTCTTATGAATGCCAAAAAAAATCACATGCTTTTCTGCACATTTCAATGAAAACGGCATACTGCTATGATTGAATCTTTTTGAATAATATACTTTTTTTTCTCCTGTGACATTTGTATCACCCGGTGCATAACATTGTAAATAAAAGCAATTCATAATGATTTCTTTGGTTTCAGAAAATCATAGATTGAAAAACCTACATAACATACAGCTTATTCCAAAATGACACCTTTTAACCCTTTATTTACAGTCGGTAACAAAAGGGTCTGAACACTAGCAAAAATTCGTATGTGAAAAAAGTACACTTCATACAGTTTTGTTAAATAAATCCTTGTCGAATCCTGTTCTCAGTCAGTGTAAGAACATGATTTGATAAGGATTTATTTAACAAAACCGTATGAAGTGTACTTTTTTTACATAGGAATTTTTGCTAGTGTTCGGACACTTTTGTTACCGACTGTACCAGTGGTACTTTAAAGTACATTAGTTTAAAAAGCATATAAAATTGAATTGATGGAAAAAATGTCAAAGACATACCTGCCAACCCTACTGTTTTTACCAGTAGACTACTGTTTTTTTGGTTATTTCTACTGGTCTACTGTTTTTTGTAAAAAATCTACTTTATTTTTAGGAACCTACAAGAAAAATCTTAAAAATGAGTAATTTTCCTGTAAAATATATGGAGAATATATTAAATATGCAAAGAATAAATATACTAATGGAATGAAGATTATTAAATGTATGTGTAAAAATTGTAGTATTGATTTTAATTATCTCAAAATAATCTTAAACTTTTGAGTTTTTTAAATACTTTTGTAATTAAATATATTTACATAGTCATTGTGAATGTAATTTCAGTCAGATACAGATAAGATAATTAAAAACTGAGTTTTGATCCCCATTATCTGATTACAGGGTTCCCAGCAGTGACTAAAAATCAACTCCAGGCTACTATGGCAACTATTTTTGTTTAAAAGCTAATACTTTCACGTTAGGCAGCACTATTTTTAGTTAAATGGAGACTATTTTGAACAAAAAATTGTTCTCAGCTATTTTTTTCTGCACCTTCACTTCATTTTTACTTCCATTAACCGACTACCATAGCTTATGGGAATAATATATTAAGTCATTTCAAAAAGGATTTTAAATCATAATTATTAAAAATATATACCTTACATAGGTATCCTTTTTATTTGCACAAATATATTTCAGACACATCGTGTCCATCTTCAGTGTGCTTAATAACTGTTTACTTCAACCTTGCCAACTCTTCATTTTCGTCACCCTCTTCGTTTCACTTCGTTTATCCATCGCGTGTTGCCATATTGCAGGAGTGACGCTATGCTCACGGTCATTTACGGAGTGGGTGTCAGTTATTATTTCGAATATTTTGGAAATATTTATTGTATTCTGTCAAAAAATTCAATTTTGAGTTTTAATCGATTTACATGTTTTATTGTCTCCTGTGCCCAAAAGAGTAGTTTTCAGCAATTAGGGTATGTGTGTGGGTGGGGGGGAGACAGAGATATCTTCTGACTATCATACCTCCGAAACTAATAGAACGATGGACTTTCAGAATTGAGGTCGGTCTGCTGTACAGATGATTTTTCCAACTTTTGGTGAGAATTGGAAAACCAGAAATGTGACATTGGAAACTGAAAGTGGGACCATAAGACTGTATATAAACACCCACTTAGATGTCCTTCCATATGTCTTAGTTGATTAGTTCAGAGAAATTGATAGGCTTTCTGTGTAAGCAGGTCAATTTGAGGTTCTTGCAAAACGGCTGTATGAATTTTTTTCAAACTCACCGTATTGACTGCTTTTAGATATCCTTTCGTATGTAATTGTTGTTTTCTGGTCAACAATTTGGGTTACCACGTTTTGGTGAAAGTATCTCAAAAAGGCTTTAAAGATTTTATTGAAAATTGCTATGTAAATTCCTTTTTAGATATCCTTTTGCATCAAATTATTGTTAATTATCTGTGGTTATTAGAGGAAAATTAACAATCATCCCGATTAGATAGGTCAGTTTTAGATCTCAGAAATTGGTGCCTCAAAAAAGGCTCTACCTTCTTTTTTTTTTTTTTTTTTTTTAAATTTAAACCTCACTATCTTAACTCTATTTTATATGCCTTTACCATAGATGCCAACATTTTAATTTATTCCGGAGTATTTTTTTCCTACTACTTATTTTTTAAGGATAAATGTTTCTTATTTTATCGAAGATATATATTGGAGAAATTTTTTCTGTAAATAATATGGTGTGAAATAAAGGCAGGGCGAAAAATACTCTGGAGTAAATTAAAATATTGGCATCTATGCTTTACACGTGTATTGATTTTCTTTTTCAAGAAAGGTATCTAATTTCTTTGGTCAGTTTTATATCTTCTGACGACATTACTCTAAAAACTTCTTAAATGTTTATATATATTTTTTAATCATTAAAGGCAACTATTTTTGAGTGCCTTTCATGCTGGGAACCCTGTGATAAAAATCTGGAAAAAATTTTAATTTCTAAATGCAATGAAAATTGAAAACTGCTATGAACAAGAATTTAACTGTTCTTTTCTTAATAAAGCAAAATCTGCTACAAATGTAAAAAAATGTGTTTAACTAAATATCATTGGCAACATTATCTTTTCCCTTATTTTTGAGATTTGAAATTAATTCTTTAATACACATAATCTCAATATTTTATTTGTTTTCACGTGAAAGATGGGTGATTTATTTAAATAATATTACTATTTATAGAAAATCTTTTGTAACTATTCATATATTTTTCTTTTTGTCAACTATATATTTATATAAATTCAATCTCTATTGTTAAAAATGTCAATTTATAAAATCTACTGTTTTTTTCGATAAAATCTACTGTTTTTTAAAATTTAAAGGTTGGCAAGTATGCAAAGATATTTATATGAACAGAACTTAGATACCTCACTTGCATTTCACTACAAGGAACTAGACGCTACATGTAGCTGTTTTTGTTCCAGAAAAGGTTTTATAGAGTACTTTCTCTGGTTTTGCTTGGCATTTTTCAAGATCTTTACGTGTGTTATAATTACAGGCATGAGATTCTTCCGCAGATCTGCGATTATCCGCTTTTTTTGTGATTTCCGTTAATTTTTTTTTTTTTTTTAATCAAACTCCAAAAACGATTAGTGTTCAAATGCTCCACGAAAGACTTTAGATTCTCAATATTTCTCCATCCAAAATATAAATGTCAATATTCATTTAAATGGCTTTATCAGATTCTATAACATATAAAAGAACAGAATTATTCAATATTTCTTACTCATGTAATTTTTTTTTGTCCTGCTCCCCCCCCACACACACACACTTTTTTTTTTTTTATGTTTTATTGTGTTGATGTGAATTATTCTTTTAGTTTATTATAAATAATCTCTAAGAACAAAAAGAGAGTTAAAATAAAGACCGCACTTTAGAATGTAGAAAAAGAGGGGAAAAAAGCTAAAAAAAACCCATAGGAATAGCATGGGACAAAAACCAAAAAAACTCACAATGTCAAGTGTGCTTAACAGAAAAAAAAAAAAAAACGGTTCACACCGGAAGTAATAAAGGGACAAAGTTGACTAGAAAAAGACATGGAACGGGCGGACTGGGGCGTTAAATATATCGTCGAGTGTTAATACGCCACCGCACTTTAGAATGTAGAAAAAGTAAAAAAACCCATAGGAATAGCATGGGACGAAAACCAAAAAAACTCACAATGTCAAGTGTGCTTAAAAAAAAAAAAAAAAAAAAAAAAAAAAAACGGCTCACACCACAAGTAATAAAGGGACAAAGTTGACTAGAAAAAGACATGGAACAGCGGGAATGGGTGGGCTGGGGCGTTAAATATATCTTCAAGGGTTAATACGTTTTAGTTTAATTTGTCACTTTCAAAATATTTTGTATAGTTTTACCCTATGCGCATTATTTTTCATTTGAAATAAATTTTATGAATAGATTTGTGTAGTTTTCCCCGAGTGCGTTATTTTTCATTTGAAATTAATTTTATGAACACACATGTTTCTTCTTTTTTCAATTTTCTGCACTTTCATGCCTGTAATTCATTCCTATATTACTTCAAAAATCTCCCACCAATCTTAGAAAAAATATAAGGATTTAAAAAAGTAAATACTTTTTTACTCTTTTATAATGTCTAAATATCTTTTTCAGCATCTATGTAACAGTGGTACACTAAAGTATGACCTCACAAAATGCTCATTAATTACTTTGGTGAAGTAATATGCATAATTTTTATTGCATATATCTTTAAAAAGATATTCTTAACTAACTAAAAAAATGTGTTTCAAATATATTTTTTGTCTGTCTCATATTGTGGTAGATAAAGGGTTAAAATTAAGAAATGCTGAGATAAATGTATATTTCTGGATGGTAATTATGTACAATGCCAGCAAAAGAGGGTGAGATGACAAAATACTGACTGCAATGTAATATTCACAATAAACCACTTAAATGTTAAGATCTAGACTTAAATATTTACATTTTATTGACTTTGTAATGATTTCCTACGTCTGGCTACATCTGGAATGATCTGCCAGATCTCTGGCTACATCAATCACAGAGTACCAATGTCTAGCAGAGTCGCAGGGTATTTCTCTTCCATTTTATGCTTAATCTGACCCATTGTGCAGAATGGCAATACAAATGTAGGTGATTCTCAAACTTTTAACAAATGAACGAAATACTGGTTGGCGGGAACAAAGAGCATACGGCATTACTCTAAGAGTTCATGAGGTGAACTGGGTGTTGATAGGATAGGGAAAGGCCATCTGTGATCGACTAACACCACATGTCATCACTGGAGTTTGACACATTTTTATGACGGGAATGGCAATTGGCATGTAAAGATTCTTTTTTTGCCGGCACTGTAGAAAAGTTCTAAAAATAATAAATAAAAATTAAGTTTCTATCTTGATTGATTTTTAACAATAATTAAAAGTTTATATTATGCTCTTGTATAAGTGACTAACTTAAGAGAGTTATAAAATTTAATAAGAATTAAATGATGTCATTATGAATTTAAAATTGAAATAATAAAAAGTAAAAATTCTGTCAAAAGCAGAATTTAGTTTAGTACGGAGGACTATAAATTTCAATCTGTAAAATTTTTATTTTTACTTTTTAATTTTAATGTATTTTTTATCTCATTTTTTGACCGTAAAACTGGACCACGTACTTTTTAAAATGACTGAAATGAATTAAAATGAAGTGTTGTCACCTAAATTTCATGCTTCAGTTAATTAAAAAAATTCTAATTGTTGTGTCAAAAAACTGTTTGCACCGTTGGATTTTGAAAAATCACCCCTTTCATTTGATACTGACTTTGTAACTATAGGACTGATATTTCTAATTTATTTTGGTGTTATACAAAACTGGTCTACAAAAACTGGCGATGAGGTTTTTATCGAGATTGAAACTGGTAGTCCTCTAATTCTAAAGAAAAAAAAAAAAAAAAAACTTTACATTATCAAAATCGCTTTAATTGATTTTATTTATTTATTTATTTATTTTAAATGATCATATTACTGTTATGTAATTATTTGTTTTAGAATAGAAGTAATTTTCATAGTACAGTAGAGGATCTTTATAACGCACACCTTGGGACCAGGAGTGGTGCCTATTATAGAATTTTGCATTATATAGATAATTTTACAAATTGTAAAACTTATCGAATCATGGAACAGATTATGATATTTACATTTGAGAACTATTTCAAAAGATAATTTTTTTTATAGAATTCAATAAAATTTACATAAATGATAATTTAAATAAATTAGCAGCAAATACATTATACTTAACCCTTTGCGGCGCAAGACAATTCGGATTATTTAAATTATACTGCCACCGGAATTCGGGAACTAAATTAAACGAAAAGAAATTTTAAATTTTAAGGGTTAAAAAACCGGCCTTTTCTGCTATGTTATAAACATAAATTTTTGCTAAAATATTTCCGAGATGAATTTTTGCAGCTGGATCTTAAATTTTGCGTCCTCGCAGCGAGGACAGCGTGCTTTAAGGGGTTAATATTGTTTTTCAAATCATTTGCCAGTGTTTTATTTTCAGCAGTTTTGTTGAATTTTTATGATTATGAAAATTTAGTTTTCTAGTTAGAATTTCTTATTTTAATAAATCAAAAATATTTTATTCATTAAAAAAATAATTTTTCATTTTTCTCCCCCCCCCCCCCCTTGTCTTCTGTCCTTTACATCTGAATTTGTTCTACAATGGCTGTTCTGTGGATTTAAAAAAGAGGAAATTCTTCCTTAATCATACATATAGTAAAAATTTCAAGTTTCTCATCTGATATTTAATTCCAACATGCCTTTATTTTTATTTATTTTAATACATGTGATTAACAGTTTTTGATGCTCACTGTAATAATTGTATTCTTTCTTTATTAATTAAAAACTATTAATTAGGAATATAAAGATGAAAGAATGTTTCAAACATTTATTTTAGTTGTGTGTGAATATTTCTACATGCCAGATAAATAAGTTTCTGAAAAGAAAATTTTTAATGTTTTCATCCGATCAGTAGTGTGTTTTATAGATCATTGAGTAATATAGATCGGCGTTATCTTTTTAATGAGATTATTGTAAACTACCTTAATATTCAATATTTACTAAAATGCAATATCTTAATATTTGCAATTATTTTTTAAAATTTTGTTTGTATATTTTCCATGACAGCATATTCAAAAAATTATATTTTGATTCTTGCAATATTTTGCCACCAAAATTTTAAAATGCTAGTCAAATTTTAATGTTGTCATTGTTATTTTGTTGATGCTACACTGTATAGATTTATTTGTTTAATATCATGTTTTACTGTAAATATGAACAGTTGTAAAAAATTTTATCATTTGATAGAAAATGTAATTATTTACAGATGCATAATGTATAAAATCTGGATTTGTTTATATAATTTTAACTATGCATTATAAAAAATAAATAAATAAAAATAAGAATTAATGTTCTTTTTAACTTCAAGTCCATTTAACAAAGAGAAAAGGGCTTTTAAATTTTATGAAATTTTAATCATGGTGTAATTATTATAATGTCCATAATCTTGTACATAATCTTTGTCTTAAATAAATGTGTTTTTTAATTTATTTTTTGTGTTTTGTTTTTTCCTTCTTTATTTGTGACTTTTGTTTACCTTAATATAATTTAACCTTTTCGCTACCAGTTTTTTTCTTTCCAAAAATAAAGTAAATTAGGACTTTCAGCGGTCAAATAAAATAGAAATGGAAATATTCTGCCAAAACAAAAACAAAAATTAACTGTAGGGACAATTGTGGATGTGTGACATATATATTTCACTGGTCTCTCTAAATCACACACATGTACATGTGTCCCAGTGGAGTTGATGTGAAAATATAAAATACAGTGAAAAGTTTAGTTCCTAGTTCTAAATTAATTTTACAATACTTTTGAAACAATTTCATTACAAGACACCCATTAAACATTATTCATGCATTTCTATGTATGGCACAGTGTAAAACAATTTTTGAAGAGTGCAACTTTACACATAGCGCAAACAGTTTTTGTTCGGCTTTCTTTATTTTGTTTGGCTCAGCGAGCACATCTTGTTGGTCCTTCCAATAGCAATTTATCTCCAACATCAACATCGTTTTGTTGCATTTGATGGTTGACCTTTTGTAAAAGTTAAAAACTTCACTAGATTTGGCCAACATACAGTTCTCCCACTTCTTTTAATTGAAAATGGTGATTATATTAGCTATATTTTAAAGCAAAAACCTTATGGAAAAACATAGTTTTAAACTTTTATGCATTTTGAGTACCATTATTTTTGCAGAAAAATTTTGCCTTTTAAAATTGCCCCTTGCCTTTTATTTTGCCCCTTAGTGGTATTCAAAATATGTCAAAGCAGGAATTATGGAAAAAGGAATTCAATCTTGAAAGTAATTGTGATAATTTTTTTAAATTGGATAATATATAGCACCAACAACAATAAACCAATAGTTTACTAAGCTACTGTATGCCTGTTCACTTCCACCTGAACAAACTAATGAAATTTAATTATATTAAAAACATGTAAAATTAAATTTTATTTAAAAAATGTTAAAAATTTTGTAGCTTTTCGCTTTAAATAGTAAAGCATCATCAGGGATTTTTATTACTCTTTTCCAATGAGCAGTTTTTAAATATTTTTCCTTTCGCAGTCAACTGTTAAGTCTTTTAATAACGTGAATAGCAGCAAAGTCAATTTGAAGTCCGGTGAAAAATAAGAGAAGCTGGAACTATTGAATAATCACACAAGGCTATTGTAGGAGAAAAACCATAATGAACTAACAGAAATAAGCTATTAGCTATTTTATAATATTGTGCCAAATTATTGGGGAAAATTGCAGCATCTTTAGAATTTATTGTGTTTTTGCATTTAATTATATTAATAGCTTCGGAAATGTAAAGTTCTTGGATAGTAGGTGGTGCTGTAATAATTTCGGCTTTTTCCCATATAGGGCTAGCGTTTGGGTTGGCATAAATGAAGTCTCTGGTCGACTTCAGCAGCTGCCAGTTGCTGAATATACAATAAGTAAAGGGGAAAAAAAAAAGCAACATTTGATATTATTTTGCTATTAATCGATGCAGAAAAATGTAACAGATATCATTTGACAGAAAATTGTGTATACTTTTAGAAAATGAATTGAAATTTTTATTGGTGTCGCCTACATATTACAAAGAAAGCACACCGGCTTTGATTTATTTATTTTTTTTTTTTTTTTCTATGCTAATGCTCTGCTTTAATTTTATATTTGAATTCTCGGCAGGGCCTGATTAAGGGGGAAGCTCGCTCTTCACACATTATTTATACTTACACCGTTATTTTTTAACAAATACTTTCCTCCTATAATAAACAGAAAATTTTCATTAAAAATTATTTTAAAAGAATTCTGGTGTCTAATAACGGTGAGTAAATTGAATTGTTTTACACCGTTCGTTTTTTATAAAAAATATTTCCTCGTCAAAGCGTGGAATTTCTATAACATGAAGTAAAAAATAATTGTAAAAATATTCCGGTATGAGCAAGCTTCCCCCTTAATCAGGCCCTGATTCTCGGGGTCGCGACTATGCAAAAAATTATATTGTTTGTATATTTCCCCCCCTTTTTTTTTTTTTAATACACTCATGCCCAAAATTTAAGCAACAACCTGTTTTCTAGTTATTTCTTTTGCGCATCATTTTAAAGTAAAATAGAGATATGAACTTAAAATTTGAATGACATGTTCTTTATCATATCATTAATCGAATTTTATAAAACTTTAGCATAAGCAGGGCCCGATTAACCTTGCAACTGAGGGGAAGCACAAATTCATTTGGGGGCCCCCACTGATTGCTTGGTCTAAAGACTCATACAAACATTTCGAAAAAATTATAAATTTTTCATTAAATTTTGTAGTTATCTGGAATGGAGGACAAGTAAATTCGTTAAAAATGTAGACAAGTAAATTCACTTATTTTTTGTACCAAAATATAAACTGGTGAAAGCCTATTTCACCACAATATATGAAATTATTCCATTATAAACGAATGTGTAAAAGCTTCATTACCATATTTCCTATATAATCTAGAAATGATAGTTGTGCAGTCAGGTGTACTGTGACTTTTTATAATCAGACAATACTTTTAGACCACAAGCTTACAATTCGGGCCCATTTTTTGCTTAATTTGGGGCCTTTTCAAAAATTTCCAGGGGAAGCACATGCTTCTCGTGCCTATTGGGTAATCAGGGCCTGAGCATAAGCAATATTTTTAAAGCTAATAATTATCCAATTTTTCTCAAAAGTAAGCTTTGGAAAAAATGAAGAATTCTAACAGTTTTTGAAAAGAAAACTTAAAGAAAAATAGTCGTAAAGATGCATTACAGATAGGTAAAGATGCACATGCATCTATGTGTTAGATTAATACCGTATTTTTCATTCTGAATTCAGTTTTCTATTTTTAATATTTTCTTCCTTTTTTCACATGTGAATAACCTTTTAAACAATATACATACAAACATGAAAATTGGATATGACGTTGATTATAAAATTATTCATAGACATTTTTATTATTCTGGTGATGCTCATAGTTTATAAATTAGTAATTATATTTTTTCAAAAAGTGTGTTATGAAAGTAAAAGAAAAGTGAGTACAGAAAGAAAAATCGCGATTTTATTTAACATTTGAAATCATGTGCATCTTCACCTATCTCTAATGCATCCTTATCATAATTTTTCATTATTATTATTATTATTATTATTATTTTTAATTGTTGAAATTTTTCATTTATTTTTCAAAGCTTACTTTTGAGAAAAATAATAATCGACCAACTAGCGACTACTAACGGGTTAAATTCTAAGCTAAAGCATATGAATTCATAGTTTATAATGTGTAAGTATTGTAACAATCCTATTTTAAGAAGAATATAAATCAGGACTTAACGGCCCTCTTCACTCACCGTTGCCGGACGCCCGAGCCAATGTTTTTCTATGGGGAAATTTTCTTTACAAATAACTTATTAACTAATACATATTTTTAAATTCTGTTTTCACATTCAGAAAATTCTCAACTGTTAAATTGACGGACCCTTTTTATAAAATGTATTTTTTTAATTTTTAATATTTTATTTCGAAATTGCAAAATGAAAAAATTTCACATATTGAAAATTCGTATTTTGCAGCTTCAAAATAAAATGTAAAAAAATTTAAAAAATAATATTTTAGAAAAGGTGCGTCAATTTAACAGCTGGGAACTTTCAGAATGTGAAAACAGAATTTAAAAATATGTATTAGTTAATAAGTTACTTGTAAAGAAAATTTCCCCATAGAAAAACATTAGCTCGGGCTTCCGGCGGCGGTGAGTGAAGAGGGCCCTTAAGGAGTTCAGGACTTAAGCAGCAATATGTAGCTTGTTTGTAGCGTTAATGGCTCCTAGTCGCCAGTTCCCTGATCAATCCCGACAAAAAACTGCGGGTTATATATATATTTATTTATTTTATGTTAAAAAAAAAAAAAAAAATGTTTTAAATAAATAATAAAAAATAAATACAATATTGCAAATATTAGCAATTCCTTAAGGTGTTATATATTCAGGGTGATTATAATTAAAGCTATGGTTTCAAAACTCTATAACTTTAAAATTACCAACCAAAATGACCTGATATTTTATTAGAACAATCGTGAGATGATGGGATTTTGTTTGGCAAAGGAGAAAAATAGTTTCAAAATGTGTCGATAAATGGCACTGTCAGGGTAATGTCATCCCATAGACCTATTATAAGAGTGGACGGGACAATGACAACCTTTTTTAGTGCAAATATAACTCATAAAAAGGTCATGTGAATGTTGATCTACAGGAAGCCAAACTGGCCAATATTGAAATTTACTCGCCATGCTCTAAACTCTGCTTTTTATTAAGCAGACGATATTTTTATTTTTTCTTTGAAAGTTCTTTTTAAATTTTGTATTTCACTTTAAAAGTTAGATTGTTTTGAATTTAAAAAGAATTTTATAGCAAGAAATAGTAAATAGACGTACTTTAAACGTCTTTAAACGTACTTTAAAAGTTATGTAAAATAAGGGTTTTATTTCACAGGTAAGATTCTTTTTGATATTTTATTATTTCGTTCTTTTTAAGTAATTATTTTTATAAAATGCTTATAACTTCTATACTTATTTCTCTAAATTGAATTAGTTTAAATATATTATACCTTATATAATTTCAAAAATGTCCATGATTATTTATGAGAGTTAAAACGAGTATAGACAAACCAAAGTTACAAAAACTTTTGAACTTTGTTGGAAAATTTTAATAACAAGGTAAAAATAAATTTCAGCAGCTGTAATGTTTTACACTAGTTTTGCTTGCTGTATCTTTTTAACAATAATGATAAAATATATATTTATATTCATAGCAAAAAAAAAAAAAAAAAGCCAATAAAACGATAAATGCCAAAAAAGGTAACCTTTTTCAACATTCACGTGGTTTCATCTTTGCACCTTTTCTTATATTCCCTTAATAATGGAATGCTCCGTCCACTCTTATAATAGGTCTATGTGTCATCCCTAAATATCAGAAGAGACCCTATATTATGAGAGACTGGACATTGGACATTGACGCACCAGCTTTTCGACAAAATCCGCCATGTAAGTGCCAGTTGCTGAATTGCTGTCAGGACCTGACAGACTACCTGGGGCCCCAGGGCAAGCTTATTCTGGGGGTCCCCCTTGCTTTAGGTTGCAGAATTTCCGCATACGTCTGTGGGGAGCCCTTCTAGAAGCAGGCCCAGGGCAGCTGCCCCGCATGGCTTGGTGTTAGTCAGGACCTGATTGTCAGTGTTGCGGGATCTGGTGGATTTTTTATTCAATATTCACCAATAATTTTTAATTGTAACGTTTGACTAATCAGTTCGAAGATCGATAATGTAGTATGTATATCAAATATAGCTTTTCAAAATTATTAGTAATTATTGAATAAAAAATCCGCCGGATCTAGGAAACCTGCTGATTGCTTGTCATTACGCACAGCAAGAATTTTTATTATTCTGTGTTGTATTTACAAAAGTATTTACTGTGGATCTTTACATTATCAGTAGTTAAATTGCTTTTGTTTTGAAATTTTTCTAAAACATAAAATGTTTTAATTGTTATGTAATATGTATCAAATAGTCTGGCTTCTGCTATGTTGCATGCTATATTTTAATACATTTTAATGTATTTTTTATTTAAATTATCAGACTGGTTATATTACGAGTAAAATAAAATTTTCTTGACACTAAACGGGAAAAGTTGATATGTATTTTTCTAATATACTTTTAAATACATATTTAAAATAATTATATTAAAAATTATTTTTTAATTAATTACTAATACGCAAAATGTATCTGATTTCTTAAATTAAATTGATAAAGAAAATAAAGAGGGCATTACTTACTAGCATTAGCATATGAAATACAAATATCTTTTAAATAATATTTTCTATCATAAATTTCATGAATAATGTTTAAATAAACTATTATTTGTCTTCACATAATATTTAATAAATAAATAAATAAAAAATAACCAAAATAAATTAAATAACCAAAATAAATTGACGCAAATAAAATAAATAAAAACTTTTTTTTTTTTTTAAATATTAGTTAATATTTTTACAAATTATTATTAATTCAATTTTTATTTTTACTTTTTGGTTAATAATTTTACAAAAATAAATAATTACGTCGTTATAAATAATAACGCGTAACTGAAATAAGAAAAATATGTATTTTTAGCCTTCAAAAATACTACATAAATATTTTTATAAAATAATAAAAAATAATTTCGTTTCTTAGCAAAAAGAGCCACACCCCACCTAATTTCGCCGTAAATTATCATAGAAATATGTGACTGGTATCGATCGATTTGTAATAACGTCCAGTTTGTAATAGTACAGTTAGATTTTGCTTAGGGGTCGACTACATATTAAAACTGGTATCAACTTCATTTTTTTCAATAGTACCCCTATTTTTGACTTCATATTTGAATTCCTGAGATCAAGGCAGTCCAGAAAAAGGTCCCATTTGTATACTTTAAATTAATTCTTGATAGAGTTACAAATGAAAATGCGTTAGGAGTAAATCTATAAATTTAGAAAAATTAAATTTCGATCACACACGAAAGTGTTAAACAATACTTCAGTTACCAACGGGGGAAAAAATATATTTATTATTAAAAAAAAAAAAAAAAAAATGTAATTAGTTGTAAATTTATTTGAAAATAACTTTAACACATGCTGTCATATAATTGTCTGAATTAGTGACACTCAACATTAAGGCTCCTATATATACGAGCTGGCGCATCAGGCATTTTGTTGCCTTAGGGTTGCCATGTGTACCCAGCGTATTTCTCTGATAAACAAACGACAAACATTTTTTTTTATCGTCTTACGTTACTTTAAAGTAACTTGTTTTATTATATTTCATAATTTTAGCTAAGTAAACAATGATATGGAAGTTTGTTTAGCGATAAACTGCTATAATCATTCAAGAAGTGGATATAAAGTGTTCGCAGACTGTGTATTTGAGTTTTGGCGACATTTTGTGAAAGAAACAGAAACCGCCCTAACAACACATCTTACTCCAGTTCATCCATAGGATATCCTCAGAATAAAATGACATCCTGAGAATGTACTGTGAAAAAAATGTGTTTTTAGGAATATTATTGTTGTGTATTGTCTTATCGTGACCGGATTAGCTTCAGATCAAGATTTCTTTAAATCATTAGGGAAGCGATAAGTACGCCAAGCGGGAATGCTATCCTCTTCGGAGGCAAAAAAATGGCGGTGATGCGCCGGCCTGATATTTTATTTAGGGGCTTTACTCAACATACTTGCAAACCTAAACTGGAAGATTGTTAGTTCCCGCCCCTTTTTGTACACCACTTAATATTTAGAATAGCAGGGAGCCATGTTTAGAGTAATTCTCCTCAAATACATTTACGATTAAATAACAAAAAAGTACTCTAAAAAAAGACTGGTGTGAAAAAATGTGCGGGACTAGCAATCTTCCGGGTTAGGTTGGCAAGTATGCACTCGACCTGATTCCCACGGCCTATTTTCGTTTACTTTAATTTACTTAACTTTTTAAAAATATTAAAATAGATTCCCCCCCCCCCCCCCCCATAGTATTCTTAAAAACTATTACATAGATATTCATGATATTCTTCTGCTTTTATATTTTTTAACGTGTCTCAAATTAAAACGCAAAATAATACAATCCTACTACGTAATGGGCGGTTCTAAAATTCTTCTATTTACACAGATGCAGAAGTGGACGGTGGGACTAGAAAGGCTGACTACCCATAATCTAAATCTTCAGTTGAAGAGGTCAAAATGTTATATTACTCTATTAATCGATTATTCTTCTTTAATAGAATCTAATTAATATTTTTGCCTTTATATTCAATAAGATTATTTGCGCTAAAGAATTTTGAAAGAGTGAATTCTAAGTTTTTTATTCAATAAAACTGAAATAGAATAAATATAATAATATAACAATAATACTAATAATAATAAATCATTTTTTAATCAGGATTAAGTTAAATACACTTGACTATCATTACTTTAAGGAAAAAATATCAAATATTTAAGTTTCCTAAATTCTATGATTTCACAAAATGTGCATAAAATTTGCCTAACATATAAATTTTCTTTTTAGTTTCTTTTTTTTCTTAATACAATTTATAAGCTAAGTCTTTATTTTATAAGCTTTTTATAAAAAGAATATAATGTTAATTTATGTATTCAAAATTTAAATAGTTTGATATTAAATAAAAGTTTTTATTTTTCGTCAGATTAGCCACACTTTTTAAATAATAATATTTTGTGTTTTACACATAAATGAAGCTTTTTGAATGCAGAATTTTATAATTTCATTAGCGATTATTTTAAAGATGTGCTTTGACTTAATTAATATTAAGAGATATTTTCGATGCTCTTGCAGATATATATATGTATTGAGAACAAAAGACTATATTTTATAAATTAGCAATGTTACAATAAGATTTCCTCGTAAACACAAAAAAAACAAACAATTAATCGAATGAACACAAATAAAATAAATAAATAAAATAGAATTTTATTACCAATCATACATTAATGTAATCCTCCATATAATAATCATTCTAAGTTAACAAAAGATTGTTACATTGCAGCTTTTTTTTTTTTTTTTTTTTTTTTTTTTCCAAGGAAAAAAAAAAAGATGATGATGATGATAAGGAAAAATCAAAACGAATAGAAAGCATATTAAGTGTTAATACCCTTTAAACACTGGAAAAGGGTGGGGTTTCGTATTATGTGCCATTTAGGAGTTGTAGAGTGCCAGAAAATCACTTTATACAATAAAACTTTTCATTTAAAAGGCATTTAAAGCAGCATTATATTATGTACATAGATTGTTCAGAAAAAAAGTACCATTGATCCGGTTCGTGAAAAATAAAGAACATTTTCTGGCATTGCGCTATGTATATACATTCTTGCCAACCTAACCCGGAAGATTACCAGTCCCGCCCCTTTCCTCCCATTTTTTTCACATCTGTCTTTTTTTAGAACATTTTCTTCTTATTTAATTGTAAATATATTTGAAGTTAATTACTCTAAAAATTAAATTGTGTACACAAAGGGGCGGGAACTAACAATCTTTTGTGTTAGGTTAGCAAGTATGCATATATAATTTGCTTGATTTATAAAATTTTACAACATATTTTCTTCTTTTTAATATTTTGTGTTTATATATTTCATTAAAAATAAATACAATACTCATAAATAAGCATTTCATATGATTATATATATAAATATATTGATTAAAGAAGTTTTGTTGCTATTATATAATTATTTTTATATCCGTATAGTATATTAACACAAATATATTTTGCAAATTTCGCGGCATCGAAAAACAGCAACATAGCTTCAATATCAAAGCTTAATGTGAAAAGGACGTAAGCGTACTGTAGCTAGTGTATGAAATTTGTAAAAAAGAAAAAGAAAATCTGAAAAATAAGCTCTAGGGACCGATGCAGGGGAGCCATCGCCTCTCCGTGAACGATGAAAATTATGATGGCATGTCTCCGGACCATCCCTAGTGGTGTGTCCCGGACCGACGCCAATTTCCCGTAGCACAGTACTAGTGCGACATTAAACCCAACCTACCTACCAACCAATATATAGTGGTGTGAACTGGCGTATAAGTGACCGATTATGCAAGTTTAAATGTAGAATGGCTTTCTTAGTAGGAAAAATCTGTTTGGATTTTCAGAAATATATATGATTTTAAGTTTATTTAAAATTTGCTTTGGCAAAAGATGATGACTCCCGATTTAAATGATAATGCTGAATGTCACATGTGGAAAGCGTAAAAAAGGAAAAAGCTGTGTTAAAGGAAGATAAATTTCTCTTAGACAAAAAAAAAAAAAAAAAAAAAAAAAAAAAAGGTTATAGAATAACAGTGGGCTAAAATACTCTGGAATAAATTAAAATGTTGTCTATTTTGGTTTTAGTCAGGTGATATCACTTGTGCTACATAGCTGGATCCACCCTCTCTTAAGCTCAGGTCCCACTTCCCATTTATTATTCATTAAAATAATGTTTTTAAAACCTTCCGCACAAAAATGTTCAAAATACAAATGCCAATTTTCATATATTTTGAAATTTTCACATTTCAACATTAAAAGCCTTTAGATAAATTTATTTTACTTCGAATTATTAAATGCAGATGATTAAAGTCTTTTAAATGAAATTTCAAGAGGCTGTAAGATCAATATCAATATATTTGAAAGTAATAAGACATATTCCTTTGTTTTAAATTTTTATTCCATAATAACTGTGAATTTTACTCCGTGATTAGTATTAATTGAAAATAAATACTATTGAGCTGTGTTTCAATAATAGATTATGTAAACTAAAAAAAAAAAAAAAAAAAAAAAAAAAAACCTCTATTTTATTCTGTAATAAAAAACATTTAATAGAAATTTAATATTTTATTATGTTACATCATGCGATAAATTTTAAATAATACAAAACTTACAAACGGTACAGTAAACAAATGCAAATATGTCACAACAAAATTTAAACAGAAAATTCATGGTAAAAAATCTTATGAAAATTATTAATAAATAATAATAATAATAATAATAATAATAATAATAAAACGATTGTCGAATGCATATTGCTGTTTCAAACAGTAAGTCAATAATAAAATAATGTATACCGTGTTTTCTAAAACATGACATTTAACTTGATGTGTACGTAGTCTAGAATATGGTTTGGTTTGGTTGGTTTGGTTTGATGAGTACTGAGATTTATTGCTTGCCTCTAGGGCCGCTTATATCTCGAAAATCCACACCACAAGGGTTTTCAAGTTTTTTTTTAATTATAACAAGAACAGATACATGAAACGCATAAACAAGGACAATACATCCATGCCTTACCCTCTAGAATATTCAAATGCGAAAAAAGGACAACAGGGTTAAAGCAGAATTTTGGCAGTGAAAAAAATAGAAAAAGATTTTTAATACTTAAGTAGAAAGACTAGGATCATACTAAAGACTAGAAAGGATAAGACTAGAAAGATATTAGGATCAGGTATGTTACTGTCTTGTAATGTAAGCCACGCCTTTCCACATTTGCCTAAAACAGTATCTTATAAAACAAAATCATTTTGCATATTTGCAATTAAATAATTTAAGTTTTGTCTTCCTTAATCGATGTAGTAAATGCCATTGTGATTTATGCATGCCAGCGTTACATACAGAGTGAAATACAAATATGCAAACTAGTTTTTTTTTTTTTTTTTTTTTTTAAATAGTGTTTCTATAATACATTTTTTCTTTTTGAATTCTTTCACAATCCCTCTCCTCCACTGCAATAATTTTAGAAAAAAAAAAGCCAATTTGTATAATACACATCGAAATACTGCTTAGGAAACAATAAGGAAAACATAAAAGTAAATTAAAATAGTTTTCCGTCAAATTATATACATATATTTACTTACAGAGGATACAGATTATAACAAGTGAAGGCCCCTAACAGGAATAAAAAGTGAAATATCACTGTAACTCAAAAAATAATGTTAGTAAGGAGCTGTAAATTTGTAAGCTCGTGTTTTTGATGGTGCTTGTTCTATTCGTGCAAAAATTAATATAGGTCATAATTCATAATTTTTTCGAATACACATTTATTAATAATTTTCATATTTCAAAAAATGTTTTTTTACCAAAAATATGCGTAGAATATGTTTGGGTCACTTCATTCTACCGTATAAAAAAAAAAAAAAAAAAATTAAATATCATAATTACTTGGGAAGATATGAATTAATGTTTGTCACATTCGTATAACATTAGCATCCTCATACTTTGATATCTTGTAATCTATGAAAAATTGAGAGAAATATATAAATTATAGGGTTGGTGTTCCAGTGATAGGCACGCTCCAGTAATTGACATCTATCCCGAAGTAATTAATAAATAAGAAAAATAACAATAAATAAGAAAAATTGAGCGAAGTATATAAACTATACCATTTTCCGAGATGATTTGATCCAAAGAATTCAAATAAATTATAAAAAGGGGGGTTACCATTGAAAAAAAATGAAGTTGATGCCAGTTTTAAGATAATTTACGCGAAATTAGGTGTGTGTGTGTGGGGGGGGGGGCGTAGGGGTTGCTGGCTGTACATTTCTTCATCAATTACTTGACAAAAACTAAAATTACCATATTTTTGTTAACATTCTTCTATTTTTTTTAAATATACAATGTATGTCCTCAGAAGAAATAGGGTAGAATTATTTTCACAATCAGCGTATTTTGCTTAATATAACAAAAATTCCTCTGTTTTCCGATCGAAATTGGAAAACTAACTTTAACAAAAGAAAAAAAAAAAAAAAAAAAAAAATCGTTTTCCTTCAAAAAAAAATTTTTTTTCTTTTTTTCCTACAACGGGAAGAAAAAAAAAGAAAAGAAAAGAAAGAAATTACATATTTATATTCTGCATTGCTTTATGAACAAATTTAATACAATTTTCTTCCATTTCCATTGTATAAAATCGCTTCGATTTGGCAGTAAGATCATTGACTTTCCGTCTATGTCATTGTCTAGCCTTTTCATAATATAGGGTCCCTAAATGTCAGAGAAAAGCCTAATAAGTACAGTCCAACTAGATATATAAAGTAGAGTGATAAATGGTAACCCTTGAGAAGGTCCAAGATGAGTCATGTGCCATGCTCTCCTTGCACCTGCGTATTCGATGGTTCCCTTGGTAACAGCTTATTTTCAGTAAATTTCTATGGCAACGATTTGGAGATTGTTCTTCGCATAAGTCATAAATGCCAATGTTTTTGTTTACTTGCGTAGTTTAATATTCTTTTGTTATAAATCATTTTGATTTTGATTTTACTTCTTTTTTATTTCGTGTAGTTGAACTTTAATCGACAAAATGCTTAAAAATAGTTGAAAAATTATTATTTTTTGTTAAATTTAGCTCTTTAAAAGTTTAAATTTTCTTTTATAAACACTTTTAAACTTTGTTGGGAAACGATGAAAAAAAAGGTATTTTATTTTTTATTAAAATGTGAAATATGTGTAAAATTATTTTAAAAACAATTTATTTCGGTCATAGGACTGTCATGTTACTTAATAATAATGATAATTTGTCGAACTGATATTTTAAATGCCAAAATAGCAATAAAGGGCCAAACACAGCAACCTATTGGAGCATGTCACGTGATTCATCTTGAACCACGGAAAGCTAATCCTTCATCCATTGAATCAGCACTCTAATATATATATCTCGTTGGTTCAGTCAAATTAGGAAGAATAAAGGAAAAAATTTATAAAGTTTCGAAACTTTGGGATTATACTTATGAAAGGTCTAATAATTCAAAACAAAAAAGTTCCCCACTCTGAGGGGGGAGCTACCCCCCTACCCCCCCCCCAAAAAAAAAACCCCGTATAATTCGTTGAAATGAAGAAAAAAATAGGGAATTAATTTATCGAGTATTCGAATTATGGCATAACATTCCAGAGAGATCTAATGCAAATCAAAAAAGTTCCCCACCATGGGGTGGGAGCTTACCCCTCCCCCCCCCCCCAAAAAAAAAAAAAAAAAAAAAAAAACTGTATAATTCTTTTAAATAAAGAAAAGAAAAAAAAATAGAAAATTAATTTATAGAGTATTGAAATTTTTGTACAACATTCCTCAGTAATTTAATAATTGAAAACAAAAAAATTTCCCACCCTGGGGTAAGAGCTTCCTTCTCCCCCCCCCCCCCCAGGGATGGAACACGGGCGCAGTATTCATACCGGAATCTGTTGAAGAAATTTATCTACCTATAATATCGTTGATTTAAGAGGTAGAAAATTTTCTTACATTGATAGTGGTATGAATTCTGCGCCCGTGTTCCATCCCTGTCCCCCCCTCAAAAAAAAAATTATGTAACTTATTGAAAATAAGAAAAATGGTTAAATATAGTTTTGAAATTTAGTATAACATATTCTTGAGGTGCTTAGTAATGGGATACAAAATTTTAAAAAATTCCACCATGCAGTTTGAACTTTCCTCCCCCCCCCCCTCCCCCACTACCACTAATAAAAAAAAATAGTTCAATTTAGCTAAAATTAAGAAAAATACGAAAATATATAAGAGTTATATAAGAGTTTTTAGTTTTGAGAAAAGTTCTCTTGAAGGGTCTAATAATAGAAAACACAAAAGTTCCCTTCTCTGGGTCCCCCCCCCCCCCCGCAAAAAAAAAAAAAAAAAAAAAAAAAAATCGTATAATTTGTTGAAATTAAAACAAATGGGGAAATAATTTGTAGAATTTTATAGTTTGTGGACAAAATTGTTGAGTGGTCTAATAATAATAATAATTCAACCTTATCTGGAGCAAGAGCTTCTCCCCCTATCCCTTCGCTCAATAATCGTATAATCCATTGAAAGTAAGACAGAAATTATTTATATAATTTTGACATTTTTTAGCTAGTATGCTTGAAAAGGCTTCAATGAAAACAAAAAGCATTCCCTAGGAAGAATGCTCCCCCCCCCTCAAAAATACTGCAGTTCCTTCAATTAAAAAAAAATAGTTATGGAACATTAATCATATGGGTATCTCAATGGGAAACAGAAAAGTCTCCTCTTTGAGAGGGGCTTCCAACTCTCCTTACCCCCATAAGAACTACATCAAAATTTTCCGCGAGTTTTCCTTTTCCACTTTTTTTTTAAATTAACACAAAATTATTTGGTTTTCAAAGACAGCTACTATTATAATAATTAAAAATATATATATATATATATATATGCCTTGAAGAATTCTGCACAAAATGTCCTCTTCATTATGCATAAACGAAAAATTATTTTTCCTTTAAGTTTTTAAAAGCTACTAAATTGTAAAAAATAAAATAAATTAAAATGATAATAATGAAATTCAGGTAATAACTATAAATATAGCAATAATTAAGTAAAATGTAGATAAAATAATTTTAATTTAAGTCAATAATTTATTACTTACAAAATCGTCTGAACATCGAATAAAAAGTAATCAAGTTCATCATGACAGTCATCTTCAAACTCCTCTGTCATGTCAATGGGTTCTTTATTGATGCAGGTTTGCCCGTGACAATTTTTATACATTCCCGTACACAATAAATTTGCTTTTGCACATTTGCACTTCCTTCCACATCCTTGCATACAGCCACATGAAATCAAATTTAGTATTTTTCTGAAGCAGGCGCTTGTCTTAGATATACAGGAGACAAGTATGAATTAGATACTTTCCAGCCCCATGTCTTTGGATCCAAGCGATTCCCCAACCACATCTGTACATGCAGGTAAACCCGATGAAAATGGAGCATCAGTGGTAGGTGGCAAGCACGATAGGATGACAGCATTGCTTGCTTGTCATACTAATTCATTAAAACATTGAATTCTGAGATCGTTCAATTTTTTTCATTTCAGAAGTTATAGATTTTTTTTTTTTTTTTTTTTTTAACTTTACTGTACATCTCACTCATAAAATTTTTACCAGCTTTTTCAATTGATTTACGAGTTGATCTTGGATAGTTGAACACTTTGGGTATATCATGGAGATGGTAAGATCGGTTAAACGATTGAACTACTTGCACTTTCCCTTTTCCAAACATGGCCAAAGTGGTGTCGCAACCACTTCGGACTCATTGCGTGAAGAAATAGAATAGAAACCTCGACATTTTTAATAACAGATGAACTTTGCAAATCCTTGGAACTATAAAATCTTGCTTTGACATTTCCCTTTCCTTCTTTCATGAATAAAATGTCCTTATCTTCTGGGGCAAGTGCTATCAGTAAAACTATAAGGTCCACATCTTGTCCAATAATAACGACTTGCTTGTTTAAATCAGATGCATCAATTGCTTTCCTAACTATCAAAGCAGCTGCGTCACCTTTTGCTATGCTTGCTTCGATACCAGAAATTTCTAAGCATTGAGCAAATTCAAAATCTTTAAAACCCGTTCTCTGTATCTGACCAAGTTGAAAGAAGAGCGTACATTATTCTCATCTGTAAAATATAATATGTAAAACATACCAAAATCAGGAACTCATTTTTTTTCTCCGATGCCAATTACTCCGGAAAGATTGATCGTATTTATATATATGATATTGAAGTGTGTTGCTTAACACTCAGAATGCAGGGATTTTCACTGCAGCTGTTTCATTCATGTTGAAAACAGAAACGAAAACACTTATAATCCAAAATAAGAACAGTTTATCCGGGTCACCACTGAAGTGTGTTGCTTAACACTCAGTTATGTAATGGTGGTGTCGGCGTATTTTGAATTAATGACTCCAATGTAGAAAAATAAACTATTTATTAACATAACGAGGAACTATCTACAAGCGAACACACTTCTCTCGTTCGAACATGGCAGAATTCAAAACAAAACTTTTACAGAGAGAAAAGTTGTAGTGCTTTTCGTGCGCTTGCAGCGCCATCTCATAAAATGCACCAGGGAGGATAGATAGAACACCATAATATATATATATATTTCATATATGAGGTCTTAAAAAAGAATTATTTTTTGTAATAGTAAACTTAACGATTTTGTGTAAAAAATGAAAAACTGAAAAGTCACAGTTGGATTTCCTTAGAACGAAAAGAGGAAAACGGGATTTTGAGGAAAAGGGAGGGAGCTTCCCCCCCCCCCCCCCAAGTAGGGAGAACTATTCTATTTTCCATTGCTAGTCAATTCATAAGTGCTATCCTAAAATTTTAAAACATTGTAAATTATTTTCTCGTTTTCCTTAATCTGAAAAAGTTATACAAATTTGGGAGAAAAAGAGGTATTCTCCGCCCACAGATGAAGAGGGATGTGGAATTTCGATTTTTCCATTGCTAAAGCTCTCGATAGCACTATTTCAAAATTTCAGAACATTATACATATATACCTCAGTAATAAATTCCTTTAATCCTTTAGAGTCTCCTATTTTTCATAATTTAAAGGAACTGTATGTTTTGGGGTGAAAGGGAGGGGAGGTGCTTATTCAGGGAAGGGGATGTCTTCTTTTTTAATAATAGTCTATTCATGAGTTCCTCTCAATGTTTCAAACTTTCAAATGTATATAATTATTTCCTCTTTTTTTTTTTTTTTTTTCAAATCTGAAAGAGCTTACACTTTTTTTGGGGGGAGGGGGGGGGGGTACCCTCAAGAGTATTAATTCAAAATTTTATAACTTTATAAATGTTTTTTCTTATAATATAATCCTTTTATATACCCTCATTTAAAAAAAAAAAAAAAAAAATGAAGGAGCTAAACAATTTTGGGGGGAAAGGGGGGGGGTAGCTTACTCACAGGGAGGACATTTTTTTTTTTTCTTGTCCATTACTAGACTTTTCATGAATGTTATCCTAAAATTTCAAGCGTTTATAAATTATTATATCTGTTTTTCCTAATATGAAAGAGCTATATGGTCTAGAGGGAAAAGGGGGGGAAGCTCCCCCCAAGGAAGGGGGAACTTTTTTGTTTTGCATTACTAGAGCCTCCAGGAATGTTATTCCAAAGTTTCAAAACTTTATAAATTTTTTCCCTTATTTGGTGTTTTTTGGTCTAATTTGACTGTACTATAAATAGATTCGTTAAACACAGGAACGTTGTTAGCGGTAAGGAAACAACATACTCCCAAGTACAACAAATGAAATAAAATATTTTAAAAATAAAATGCTTGATTATTTTTCTGTCTCTAAATAAAATCATTATTAACAGTTTCGCGACCGCTGACCATAGCGCTGACGTAGATTCACGTCTTTTGAAAATCTGTAATTCCACCGGTGGGCGTTTCTTTCGCAATTTGTATGTTATTTGTTTCTTAAAAATATACACAATATTCATATTTGTTATTTGTACAATCAATATACTATAGATACAAATACTTTGATTAAAGAGAGTATGATTATAATGTATATCATAACTATTTTTAAATTATAAATGTGAATTCAGTAAATTTTGTTCTGAAAAATTGTAACTTGGGAGAATAACGCCCACAAGCGGACCTTGCTGTTAAAAAGACAAAAACATGCGGTCACGAAAGTGTTAATCGGAAATTTAACTTTTAATCAGGATGTTTTTCCTTTTTTTTTTTTTTTTTTTTTTCTTTTTTTTCAATATAAATAAATTATTTATTTGTTTAATTCCGTATTATTGAGTATATATGTATAATTCCTTATTTAAATTTTCTACTTCTTTTATTAATTAAACTTTTTTTGTATCAGTTAAAGATAAAAAATATGTTTAAAATAATTTTTAAAGAGCATTTAAATTTTAATAAAAAATTGTTAATTTCAAGCAAATATTTTACGTATTTAAATAAAATAAAAAACAAGAACGAAAAATCACGCGGTACGCATTGCTTATTAACACTTTCCAGCTGTACGTACCTGTTGTATCCCATAACTTTTAATGTTCTTTGTCTATGTTATCACACAACGGACAGACAGAAGCACTGAAAGGCACACAGATAAACTAATTGTATTCATAATCACGCTTAAACGTTATTGAAAAGTGTAAAAAAAGCTTAACGCAAAAAGAAATGCAACTCTTATAAGAGCTGCATTTCTTTTTGCGTTGAGCTTTTTTTTTACACTTTTCAATAACGTTTAAGAGTGATTATGAAAATTCTAATTGCAGTCCTTATTGTATCTGAATATATTAGTGTAAACCAGTAAATCTGAAGGTTAATCATATGCTCTATAGAAAACATTATTTTTGCATATTAACAATAAATGTGAATTTCTTTATGATTTTACAGTAGAAAGCTATTTAAATGTGATTTATAAAAATGTCTCCCATAAAACGCAATGCATTGGCATTTTTGGGGTGTCCCTGTACACAAAAACGTTGTACAGTACCTATTAATGCCAATTTAAATAGAGAACACTCCACTGTGAACTTGAATAACATATATAATTAATTTTTTTTTAACTTCTGAAATTATTTACGGATGCTGGGGTGGGCAGATGGACAGATAGACAGATGGATAGTCGGACAGATAGATACACAAACTCAAATTATATTCACAGTTAAAAATTGTTAGAAAGTTTTAAAAAACAATTAACGTAAAAAAGAAAAAAAAAAAAAAAAAAAAAAATAATAATAACAATTCCAGCAAATTTCCAATAAAAGCCTTCAATGTAATTGAATATTATTGTGTGGCCCTGTAAATCTAATGCTAATCACAGTATATATTATAGAAAGCATTCTTTTGTGCATATAAATGACGTATTTTAATTTTATGAAGATTTCTGCAAAGTAAAGATATTAAAATTATGTTTATAGAAACATCTCTCATGGATTGCAATGCTTTGGAAGGGTGTCCCTGTACACAAGCCGGTGGATGTATTTATTCCATTTTCTATAGAGGACATACGATAGTGAACTTGAATAACGTATTTCAATTTCGTTAAGATTTGTGTAAAGTAAAGGTATTGAAATATGGTTTGTAGAAATATGTCTCACAGAACACAATGCTTTGGAATACTTATGGGCGTAGATACCAAGTTTTTTAATTTATTCCGAAATGTTATTAGTACCGCCCTTTTTTTTTACACCGTAATATTTGTAGAAAAACTTTATTCTATACATAACTACGATGAAACATGAAGACCATTATTCAAGAAACATTACAGTAGGAATAAAGGGCAGGGCTAAGAACATTCTGGAATAAATTAAAAACTTGGCAGCAACATAGATGACAACATTTTAATTTATTCCGGAGTATATTTAGCCCCGCCTTTTTTTCATACCACTTATTTTTTTAATGATAAATTTTTCTTATTTTTGTCGAAGTTAAAAATTGGATAAATACTTCTATAAATAAAATGGTGAAAAAATAAAGGCGGGGCTAAAAATACTCCAAAATAAATTAAAATATTGGCAGCTATGCTTTCGGGTATCCCTGTGCACAAACGAGTATATTTGGTACACAATTAACCAGAATTTCTGCTATTATAGAGAAGACCGTTTTTTTCCTACTACCTACCACATGCATATCATCCCTTCTCCTACAATTCTGTTGTGTCTGTATGTTGCAATCGTTGCAATTTCTTTGTCGTTTTTCATTTTTCATTTTCTTTTCTTTATGTGTGTGCATAGGTATATTTTATTTTCACAGTACATTTTACGTATTGTAACTTAAAAAAATGAAGAAATGGTAATTTGAATTTCAAAAAATTTCGGGGGCCTATCTGGTTATGCCAATACCGATCTTCTGGCTGACTTATATATCAGTTCCTAAGTTATAGAACAGTCCCTAAATTAGCATCTTTATATTTCTTTCATTATGAATGATGAATTCGCCCGGTTTCATTTAGAATTCATAGCTCGTATGACTTGAAAAGCGATTATTTCAAGAAAGTTATTCCTAAGTCTTTAATTTATGACTCATTTTTGCTAAATATTGCACTGGCTGTTTTGAAGTAAAAGCAACAGAACTATTGTCTTTTGTAAACTTTCTAATCGAATACCTTTAAAATTAATGATTAAATGTATATAGTGTTCACACAAAAAATTAGTAGCTTTGAAAGTTCTTTTCAAAAAGTATAACTTTGGTACTTATTTTTTGTTTTAAAAATCCATCAGTCTTTATTAAAAATGGCTAACTATAAATAATGGCATAATAATTTTGTGTGGCCCTGTAAATCTAATGCTAATCACAGTATATTTTATAGAAAGCATTCTTTTGTGCATATAAATGACGTATTTCAATTTTATCAAGATTTCTGTAAAGTAAAGGTATTAAAATCATGTTTATAGAAACATCTCTCATGGATTGCACTGCTTAGGATGTATTTATTCCATTTTCAATAGAAGACATACGATAGAGAACTTGAATAACGTATTTCAATTTCGTTAAGATTTGTGTAAAGTAGGGGTATTAAAATATGGTTTGTAGAAAATGGTTTACATAGTTTATATGGTTTGTAATAACTGTTTTACTATAAATTTGAAATGTAATTTAATATATCAACACCACTAAACTGAAAATAAAAGCTATATATATACTTTAATTAGCTGCTATGCTTTGGATTATATGCAGATAATTATACCTTTTTTAAATGTATCGAACGTAGGTTCGCCCAACGGCAGGATCTGCGCAAACGTCTAGGGAGAGAGTGCAACTTTCCAGCAAGAACGGAAATGGCTGTCTGAGCATGCGTACAGACTTCAGCTTCCATCTCAAATATTCTTCATTAATGCTGCCATCTGTTGGTATTAAGGAAATACACACTCTCATAAATTATTTTATTTTATTTTTTTAATTATTATTTAATATAAGAGGGTTTTTTTTTTTTTTTTTTCCCTTTCAGGTTTATAAAAAGATAAACTTTTGAAATAACATAAATGTATAAGGGAAACTAATTTGTTTTAAAATTAATTTTATTAGTGTTTTGTATTTTTTTATTAAGTGACAACAAAACCTTTTCTTTACTTTTATAAAAATAATTGACATCATAATAAAATGACAAAAATTTGTAATGTACTTAAAACAACAATGACTATGTGATGATACAAACCTTGAAAATAAAATTAAAACTCATAAAATATGTCAAAAATAAGTAAATAAATAAATATAAATAAATAAATAAATAAAATAAAAATGAATCAATTAATGAGTGAATAACACATTTTTAGATTTTTATTACAACTCATAATAATTTATTTTTAAAAATATTAATATTAGCATAATAACACTTTATTCTGTTAAATATATCTGCAAAAGTATACTGAAAAAAAAAAAAAAAAAAAAAAAAAAAAAAAAATTAAATTAAACTAGTGGATCTGCAGATCAGGAGCCTCAAAGTCCTATTTGCATCAGACATTTTTCAATAGGTCATTTTTATTTATTTCTTATTATATAATAGTATATATTGATTCGATCGACTTATTACCATAATCAGATACATTCTTGAGGGGGGCTGCCGCCCCCCTCAACCCCCCGCTGTATCTCTCTTTCTATATCTATTTGTATATCATATAAAGTGTTACGGAATTGTAAATAATTGCATTTATTTTTGTATACATTTTTTCAAAGAGGCTTAGTAAGTCGATAAAATGCTAATTTTGTGCATTTCTAGTCGTTTCAGCGTTAAAATAGCCTAATTTTCCTTTAAAAACGAATTGAAAAGCTCCAATAAGGGAAGAAATGGATTTGGCGCCAAATTTGGCGACTGTTTCCCTCCTTGGCGATTTTTTTGGCGACCTTGGCGAGAAAATCCTTATTAGGGATATACCAAATATGGAAGCTCTAATCTCATTGGCTGATGAGATACGATAATTTTCCAGAACAGTCTGTGTTCGATAGAATAGTATAAAAGGAGCATTTTTTTAGCCAAGGCTTCCAATCTCAGATCTGTGTCGGTTTCGTCAAATGCTTGCTTTGCTTTGAGCCTCTTTGAATGAGACTTGCTTTATGTGTTATTGCTAAACAGTTTGTACTGTTGTTTTGCTGTTAACGGCTGTTGTTTAAGCTATGTTTACTGGTTGAATTGAAGCTGATACTTGGTTTATAGACCTGTATTCTTCTGGAACTTTCTGTGAATAAATCACTGAATTTTTGCAAGTTTTGCCTTTCATTCTCGGACAACTTACAAACCCCCAAGTACGCAACAATATGCATTCTTATTAAACGACGGTCTTGTATTATTTCCCGAAAATTCATAAATACAGAATTTCATACAAAAAAAAATTACATAGCATATCGGAAATATTTTGCGTAACCTTTAAACTAATTATCAATTCATTTATTTTGTAATGCTATAATTTATTTTGTAATGCTATACTTAAACTTACTGTGAATTCTCCATTCACCTTTTTCTTTCTAGTTATTTTTCCTTAGGTTTTGTTTACTTAATTTGACATTTTCCTTTTATTCCCACTTTCTTCTCTTTGAGCTCAGAATTTTTTCTCTTGCTACTCTGTCCCGGCCTATCCCCCTTTTCATTTTATTTTATTTTGTACATGCCATCACGTTTTTGAACCCATTCTGCTACCATCTTCTGGTTCGCTGAGGTGTGGGGTCGTGTTAATTTTGACCCCGGGTACTCGGCACTCCGTCACTCCCTCGAAGTAATTATCAATTCTATGCCCACAATTTTCAACATGAAAACAGGCTTTTAAAATTCTAATAAAATTTCATTATATTTGATGGGGTGTAACCATGTTAAAATACACTTTTAGGAAATACCGACTATACACCATAAAAGTACGAAATTCCTTTATGTATCCCGGAAAAGTAGCCACAGTCATTATAAACGCCAATAATAAGAATAAATCTAATTAATTATAACTCATTAATCTTTCAAACTAATTTGACATCATTTGGATGATTACAGTACATACTCGGAATTATTTTGTGTGGTCCCATAAATTATTTAGTCTATACATAACCTTTTTTTAGAGTAAACATAATTTTAAGCATCTTTATAATGTATATTAACTTTATTAAGTTCAATTCAGAATAAACGCATTAAAGTGCGCGCCTAAATTAAAAATTCGTCCATAGGCTCTAATGTTACGAAATTCTTTTGTGTGTCTTTGTAAACGAACCATAAACATGGTATACACCAGTAAAAACTATTCAGCTTATTTTGCGTTTAAAATTAATAATTGTTCCAAATTTAACATCGTTTGGATGACTAAGTGACATTGTCAGAACACTTTTGTAAGGTCCTGTACAATAATTAGAAAGCTTAAGAGCACACATTTTCTTCAAACAACGTAACTTTAAGCATCTTACTCACGTCCTCTAGTTTCATTTTCTTCATTGCAAAGTAATGATATTAAAATGAGTTTAAACGAAATTCACCCCATACGCCGTAATGTTAAGAATTTTGGCGTGTCCCTGTACACAGTTTATAAAAAATATAGCAATGAAAACTATACAGCTACTTATATGGAAAGCTGGAATGTGTGCGCCAATTTGCAAGTCAATCGAAGGATTTTTGCGGCCGCTATTGCGGTACATACAAATTCTTACCATAGGCCGTAAGGATAAGAAAAATTTTGGCGTGTCCCTGTACACGAACTACAAATGGAATGCACACCCAAAACTATACAGCTAATTTCGTGGGGATCATGAACATGTGTACAAAGTTTCAAGTCAATAGCGTGGTTTTTACGGCCGCTATCGCAACGACAGACAGACAGACGGACGGACGGACGGAATCCAAAATCCTTTTGAGTCTCAACAGAGGGCCTCCACTGACGTTTCGGCAAAAATTGAAGTCAATAGCTTGATTTTTGCGGCGGCTATCGCGGTACATACAGATTCTTCCCATAGGCCGTAATGATAGAAAATCTTTGGCGTGTCCCTGTACACGAACTACTAATGGAATACACACCTAAGACTATGCAGCTGATTCCGTTGGGCTTATGAACATGTGTACCAAATTGCAAGTCGAAAGCGTGATTTTTGTGGCCGCTATCGCGGTACATACAAATTCCTCCCATAGGCCGTAATGATAAGAAAAACTTTGGCGTGTCCCCGTACACGAATTACAAATGGAATACACACCCAAAACTATACAGCTGATTTCGTGGGGCACATGAACACGTGTACCAAATTGCAAGTCAATAGCGTGATTTTTGTGGCCGCTATCGCGATACATACAAATTCCTCCCATAGGCCGTAATGATAAGAAAAACTTTGGCGTGTCCCTGTATACGAACTACAAATGGAGTAAATACCAAAAACTATACAGCTGATTTCGTGGGGCTCATGAACACGTGTACCAAATTTCAAGTCAATAGCGCTATTTTTGCGGCCGCTATCGCGCGACAGACAGACACAGCCCAAAACCGTTTTGAGTCTCAACAGAGGGCCTCCACTGACGTTTCGGCAATAAATAAATAAACTAGTGGATCTGCAGATCAGGAGCCTCAACGTCCAATTTGCATCAGACATTTTTCAATAGGTCATTTTTACTTATTCCTTATTATATAATGGTATATATTGATTCGATCGACTTATTACCATAATCAGATACATTCCTGAGGGGGGCTGCCGCCCCCCTCAACCCCCCGCTGTATTTCTTTGTATACCTATTTGTATATCATATAAAGTGTTACGGAATTGTAAATAGTTGCATTTATTTTTGTATAAATTTTTTTAAATCGATAAAATGCTAATTTTGTGCATTTCTAGTCGTTTTAGCGTTAAAATAGCCTAATTTTCCTTTAAAAACGCATTAAAAAGCACCATATAAGAGAAGAAATGGATTTGGCGCCAAATTTGGCGACTGTTTCCCTCCTTGGCGATTTTTTGGCGACCTTGGCGAGAAAATCCTTACAAGGGATATACCAAGTATGGAAGCTCTAATCTCATTGGCTGATGAGATACGATAATTTTCCAGAACAGTCTGTGTACGATAGAATAGTATAAAAGGAGCCTTTTTTTAACCAAGGCGGCTAATCTCAGATCTGTGTCAGTTTCGTCAAATGCTTGCTTTGCTTTGAGCCTCTTTGAATGACACTTGCGTTATGTGTTATTGCTAAACAGTTTGTACTGTTGTTTTGCTGTTAACGGCTGCTGTTTAAGCTGTGTTTACTGGTTGAATTGAAGCTGATACTTGGTTTATAGACCTGTATTTTTCTGGAAGTTTCTGTGAATAAATCACTGAATTTTTGCAAGTTTCACCTTTCATTCTCGGACAACTTACGAACCCCCAAGTACGCAACAATATGTATTCTTAATAAACGACGGTCTTGTATTATTTCCCTGAAATACATAAATACCAAATTTCATACAAAAAAAATTACATAGCATATCGGAAATATTTTGCGTAACCTTTAAACTAATTATCAATTCTATGCCCACAATTTCAACAGGAAAACATGCTTGTAAAATTCTAATAAAATTTCATTATATTTGATGGGGTGTAACCATGTTAAAATACACTTTTAAGAAATACTGACTATAGACCGTAATAGTACGAAATTCCTTTATGTATCCTGGAAAAGTAGCCACAGTCATTATAAACGCCAATAATAAGAATAAAACAAATTAATTATAACTCATTAATTTTTCAAACTAATTTGACATCATTTGGATAATTACAGTACATACTCGGATATATTTTGTGTGGTCCCATAAATTATTTAGTCTATACATAACTTTTTTTAAGAGAAAACATGATTTTAAGCATCTTTATAATGTATGTTAACTTTATTAAGTTCAATTCAGCATAAACGCATTAAAGTGCGCACTTAAATTAAAAATTTGTCCATAGGCTCTAATGTTACGAAATTCTTTCGTGTGTCTTTGTAAACGAACCATAAACATTCTATACACCAGTAAAAACTATTCAGCTTATTTTGCATTTAAAATTAATAATTGTTCCAAATTTAACATCGTTTGGATGACTAAGTGACATTGTCAGAACACTTTTGTAAGGTCCTGTACAATAATTAGAAAGCTTAAGAGCACATATTTTCTTCAAACAACGTAACTTTAAGCATCTTACTCATGTCCTCTAGTTTCATTTTCTTCATTGCAAAGTAATGATATTAAAATGAGTTTAAACGAAATTCACCCCATACGCCGTAATGTTAAGAATTTTGGCGTGTCCCTGTACACAGTTTATAAAAAATGTAGCAATAAAAATTATACAGCTACTTATATGCAAAGCTGGAACGTGTGCGTCAATTTGCAAGTCAATCGAAGGATTTTTGCGGCCGCTATTGCGGTACATACAAATTCTTACCATACGCCGTAAGGATAAGAAAAGTTTTGGCGTGTCCCTGTACACGAACAATAAATGGAATACACACCTAACACTATACAGCTAATTTCGTTGGGCTCATGCATATGTGTACAAAATTGCAAGTCAATAGCGTTATTTTTGGGGCCGCTATCGCGGTACATACAAATTCTTCCCATAGGCCGTAATGATAAAGAAAACTTTGGCGTGTCCCTGTACACGAACTACAAATGGAATGCACACCCAAAACAATACAACTAATTTCGTGGGGATCATGAACATGTGTACAAAATTTCAAGTTAATAGCGGGATTTTTGCGGCCGCTATCGCACGACAGACAGACAGGCAGTCGGACGGACGGACAGACGGAACCCAAAATCCTTTTCAGTCTCAACAGAGAGCCTCCACTGACGTTTCGGCAGAAATTGGAAGTCAATAGCTTGATTTTTGCGGTGGCTATCGCGGTACATACAGATTCTTCCCATAGGCCGTAATGGTAGAAAATCTTTGGCGTGTCCCTGTACACGAACTACAAATGGAATACACACCTAAAACTATACAGCTGATTCCGTTGGGCGCATGAACATGTGTACCAAATTGCAAGTCAATAGCGCGATTTTTGTGGCCGCTATCGCGGTACATACAAATTCCTCCCATAGGTCGTAATGATAAGAAAAACTTTGGCGTGTCCCTGTACACGAATTACAAATGGAATACCCACCCAAAACTATACAGCTGATTTCGTGGGGCTCATGAACACGTGTACCAAATTGCAAGTCAATAGCGTGACTTTTGTGGCCGCTATCGTGATACATACAAATTCCTCCCATAGGCCGTAATGATAAGAAAAACTTTGGCGTGTCCCTGTATAGGAACTACAAATGGAATACACACCTAAAACTATGCAGCTGATTCCGGTGGGCGCATGAACATGTGTACCAAATTGCAAGTCAATAGCGTGATTTTTGTGGCCGCTATCGCGATACATACAAATTCCTCCCATAGGCCGTAATGATAAGAAAAACTTTGGTGTGTCCCTGTATACGAACTACAAATGGAATGCATACCAAAAAGTATACAGCTGATTTCGTGGGGCTCATGAACATGTGTACCAAATTTCAAGTCAATAGCGCTATTTTTGCGGCCGCTATCGCGCGACAGACAGACAGACAGACGGACAGACAGACAGACAGACACAGCCCAAAACCGTTTTGAGTCTCAACAGAGGGCCTCCACTGACGTTTCGGCAATAATAATAATTGTAAAAGTTTTATAATATTTAAATGAATTAATTTGCTCACTAAATTTCTAATAATAATTTATACTATTTAATTGTAAAACTATATAAAAATTTTCAGCATTATAAGATTTTGAATGTATATATATGTGTGTGTGTGATATGGAGAGAAAAAAGTGTTTTACTGAGATTAAAATTATTAAAATATATTAAATCTATACCTAAATTTTAATTCATATTTTTTGCGGGGGATGAGGGGGGTGTCTTTCTTTCTTCCTTCTTCTTCTTCTTCTTTTTTTTTTTTTTTTAATTATTTTAATTATTTATTCATTATTTAATATTAGGTAAGAGACATGGATATACCAATAAAAATGTTCTGAATAAATAACTACGCAACAACTTGCTATTTTTTTTTTTATAATTATTATTAGAAATTTAGTGAGCAGATTAATTTATTTAAATATTATTCCTTAGATATAATATTCACGTAAAACTAAATTACCATACATCGCGTAATTAATCGGCCTTAATCCCAAACACTTCCCTCTTCTTCTTCATCTTGTTTTTTTCATTTTACCCTCTTCTTCTTCATCTTTTTTTTTTTTTTTTTTTTTTTTTTTTTTTCATTTTACAAGTATTAATTTTAAAATACATTTCTTGTATTGTTAACTAAATTCTTCTCCCATTTGTAGAACATTTTTATAGGTTTAATGAGTATTATCTTGTCATATTTTTTACATTTACATGTTATTTAATATTATTATCTACGTTTTTAAAACACATATATATTTTTTCATTACTTTAATTCTAATGTCTTTTTTTTTTTTTTTTTTTTTTTTAATGTGTACTCAAGGGGGGGGGGAATTTGTATACATTCATCATGTACAGACATACATATGCATTTAGAGTTAGATTTCTTAGTTTCAAAGCTTTTCTTAGAAACTAGCATGATTTCTTGATTGTTTTTTAGATTTTGTAAGTTTATAAAAATTTTTAAAATATTTTTTTTTACTACAGATATAAAACAATTCTTATTAAGAATCAATTAAGAATATATTTAGTGCAATAAACTAGAATTTGTAAAAAATTGTAGAAATTAAAAACCTTTTAGTCATTATATGGAAAATAAATAAATAAATTTTATATTCTTTATGCATTCTCATTGAACAACTTCTCATCGAACAACTTTAAAAATTTATTAAATAAATTTCATAAAAATAATAAAGTAATACACGTTTAAAACAAGTCTCATAAATTATCAATTAAGAACATATTAAATGTAATAAACAAGTATTAAAATACATTTTAATAAAAAGCATTTGAGTCATACTATGTATAAAAAAATAAAATTTACTTTCTTTTTATGCATTATTATAGATTAATATTTTATCTCCCCCCCCCCCTCCCCTTTCATTTATTTATTTATTTATTTTTTTTTTTTTTAGTAAGCTCATAGATTAAAAACATTTCTTGAAAATTATAGCATGATTTTTGATTGTTTTTCAATTTTTGTAAATTTACAAAATTTAAAAAAATAAATTTTACAAACGTAATAATGTAATACACGTTTAAAACAAGTCTCATAAATAATCAATTAAGAACATGTTTAATGCAGTAAACAAGAAATTAAAATAAATAAATAAAAAGCGTTTGAATCATGGAAAAAAAAAGATAATAAAATTTAAATATTTATGCATTCTTATCGATCAATATTCTGTCTTCTTCCCTTCCCTCTCCCTTCTCTATTTTTTTTTTAATCTAGTTAGTTTTTAAGTTTATTTAATAACAGGAAATAAAAACTTTCAATCTTTCCATGCTTTATTATCTAATCAAGAGATGGCGACACCATCTTGTTAGAACCCAGAACCCTAGGTACAGTAGTATATATATATCTGTCATCCCCATGTTATCCAGCAAAGATTTTGATGCCGGAAAAAAGTTCTGAAATCAGACCTTAGAAAGTACTGAAAAAAAAAGAAAAATGAATTTGAAACTGTATCTGGAGTTTTTCATTCACCTTTAGTAAATAAATTATTTATAAAATTTATTTACTAAATTATCCGTGGGTATTCCTATATGTAATTTACTCGGGGAAAGACAGCCATTAGAGTGAATTTCCGGAGAAAAAAGGAATCACTTTTTCCCTCTCGCTGATCAATCTATGTCTTATTACTATATTTATGGGCGGAACCATAGATATAGTCATTTATATATATCTATCATCTCCATGTTAATGAGCAAACATTTTTTATGCCGAAAAGGTTTTTTGGCATCAGCCATTAGAGAGTTAAGACTCGAAAATAGTAATAGAATAGAATGTTAATGAATTTTGAAAATGCCGAAATATTGGGCAGCTTTTAAGTGATCTAATAAATATATGAAAAGAAATGGGATAAGTCTTCATAAATAAGTTATATTTAAGTAATTTATGAAAAATATAAATTTATAATCAGCTGTTTTGTTATATTATGATATAATTACAGTCTTCATATTTAATGGAATACTTTTTTTTTTTTTAATTTTAATTTTTTTAAATTTTTTTATATTAGTCAGTAATATGCAATTTTCAAAATTCTTTTAAATGTAGTTATCAGCCGCGGAAGTTTTAATATATAACTAGTATATTGTGGCCATCACAAGACTCTCTAATAATATATAATCCTATACACATTTACACCATACAAATTTTATTTATTAAATTATAACTTATTAAAATTATTTTCCATGATGAATGCAGACGATTTTTATCTCAAAGAAGTATAATAGTAAATAACGAAATAAAGTTAGTTTTGTGCAGATATGAGAATACTAGAGTATAATAAAAAAAAAGAAAAAAAAGAAAAAAGAAAAGAAAGAAAGAAAGAAAAATGGGTGTCTGGAGTTGTTCATTCTCTTTTAGTACATAAATTATTCATAAATTTATTTGCTAAATTATCTATGTGTATTGCCGTGTATATTCATTCGGGAAAATCATCCATAAGAGAGTAAAATAGCCGTCTTTTCCCAAATGAATAGGCATCACTTTTACCCCGTCAGTGATCAATCTATGTCTTATTGCTATATCTATGGCACAAGTAATTATATATCCTAAATACGAGACTCGTAACTAGCGCACTAGGCGGGGAAGAGAGTAACTATGCTTTGTACGGTGTTTCTATTGTTCAAGTTCGCGTCTGGACAACCGCTATTGAATCACAGTGAGCCATGGTCGGAGACAGAATTTCTTTCTTTAAATTCTGTTTTTTAGGGATCATTTAGTTCGTTAATGAAAATTGTGAATGAAATTTTAAAAACGAAATATGTTTTAAACTTGTTTACATTACATAGGTTTTGAGCATGGAGATATAGAAAGGAGGAACTTCTTGTACGGGATGCATATTTAGGAAACCTCAACCACGCAGAGAATTGGCGAAAATCTATGTAGCCAAATGCGCTTCCGCCAGAAATATGTCTTCGGTAAGCGTGAGTTTAGGAATGAATGCGTTGAAGGAAAGGCAGGATAATGAATGCTTTTTACTATGAGAGTTTTTAAAAATAGTTATTTCCTTTTCAATTTTTATTAAAATCACACAATCAACTGTGGAAGAAAATCATATTTAAATAATATAGTAATCATTACCTGCGGCTTATTTCTGTCGAGCTATCTATATGATAGACCAGATATTTCTGCCAAAAGGTTGTCTGAGTGAGTAATGCCGACCGGTTTGTCGGCTTGGATAGCTCAATTGGTAGAGCCTTGATCTTGTAAGTCAATGATCCGGGGTTCGACTCCCGGTCCAGGCATTATTTTCACTCAGTCGGAAAAATAAATATGATTTTCTTCCACAGTTGATTGTGAGATTTTAATAAAAATTGTATTTCTTTCTCATTGTTTAATGGTGTTTTCCTTTACCTGCGGCTTATTTCTGTCGAGCTATCTATATGATAGACCAGATATTTCTGCCAAAAGATTGTCTGAGTGAGTAATGCCGACCGGTTTGTCGGCCTGGATAGCTCAATTGGTAGAGCCTTGACCTTGTAAGTCAATGATCCGGGATTCGACTCCCGGTCCAGGCATTATTTTCACTCAGTCGGAAAAATAAAATTTCAATAAATATTTCCTTTTCATTTGCAGTGATGTTTAGGCAAACAGAATGCTTATTTTTTTAAATACCAATTTCTTCAAAAAACAACATTTTAGTATAGCTTTGAAAGATCAATATATCGATCATGTCACAAAACGAAGTTTATTTGGAAATAAATTTATAAATTTTCATTTCTTTTGAGCTTTATCGAACTAAGTTTTTTTTATTTTTACTTTCATTAAATTTAAATTTTGTTGAAGTAAATTTTATTTAGTAAATGCAAAAAAATATTGATAGAAAGTGTATGATTCTTAAAATTTACTGACATACATAGTAAAAATGATAAAAATATCTAGTTTTCTACATTTAAACTGACGCATAGAGATAAAATGCAGCAGGTCCATAGTTAAGGGGGTGCACTAGACTCCTCCTCCACCTTCCAAAAGTACAGAAAAGAGAATTCACATTTAATGAAGAGAAGGCTTTGAAAATAGGTAAAAGAATAATTACCTTTTGTAAGTCTTGATTTAAAGTAAATGTTTTAAAGTAAGTCAAATAATAAAACGTAAATTATGTATATATATAAAGTATTAACATCAGAAATATATGATCCACGGTTTAATCTAATTCGACTACGTCATGGACACGACCAAAAAAAAAAAAAAAAAAAAAAAAAAAAAATCAGAAATATATATATATATATATATATATTAATTTTTGATAATTTGATTAAGAATAAAATTAATATTTTGAAACTTTAAAACTCTAAGTAAAGACAAATTCTATTTGGTTGTTTTTAAAGATTTTGAAAAAAAAAAAAAAAAAAAAAAAATGTATATATATATATATATATAATAATGAAATAGTGTTATTCAATATTTACAGAAAACATCTAAATGAAATTGCTCTTACTTTGGGTTTTAAAATCTTTATCAAAACTTTCGTTGTGCTTTTATTCAAATTTAAACGGTATTTCTGAAATTAATACCCTCTTTATCATTACGCGTCAGTTTAAATACAGAAACTCTATTTAATTTTTGTCATTTTTACTCTATATGTCAACCAATCTTAAAAATCACACACTTTGTATCAATTCTTTTTGTATTTATTAAATAAAAATGTACTAAAACAACAAAAAAAAAAAAAAAAAAAAAAAAAAAAAAAAATGAAAAAACAAACATATATATTAGGTTGTAACATATGAAATGTCCGATTTTCATGGTCTACTTAAAGAAAGAATATATTTTTACAGAACAAACTTTATTAATCAAAATAGGAACCATTAGCTTCAATACACTTTTTTCAACGAGAAACAAGTTTTTTTTTATGCCGGTATCATAAAATGTAGTCGTCCTGGAGGCAACAAATTCATTGAATGCCGCTTCAGCATTCTTTGGATTTCTGAAGCATTTCTCCTGCAAGAAGTTATCGAGATGTTTGAAAAAGTGAAAATCTGTAGGTGAGAGGTCAGGTGAATATGGTGGATGGTCTAAAACTTCATAGTTTAGCATGTGCAGCTTCTGACGAGTGATCATTGAAACATGCGGTCTAGCGTTATCATGGAGAAGAATAGGGCCCTTCCTATTGACAAATGCCGGCTGTTTACGTGTAAGTTCTGGTGCATTTCATCGATTTCTCTACAATATTTCTCTGATGTGATGGATTCGTCTGGTTATAGAAAGCTATGGTGAATTAAACCAGCTGAGGACCACCAAACAGTCACCATAACCTTCTTTTGATGGAGTTTCGGCTTTGGGAAGTGTTGTGGAGCCTTGTCAGCATCCAGTCACTGCGCTGAACGTTTACGATTGTCGTACATAATCCACTTTTCGTCACAAGTTACAATTCGATTGAGAAAAGGATCATTTTGGTTGCGAAGAAGAAGGGCAGACGAGATTTCAAAAAGTTTGCGCTTCTGATTCTCATTCAATTCATGCGGTACCCAGTGTTGCCAGATTGAGGGAAATTTTTATTTCACAGCCACCACTAAATTTTAATTAAAATGGTTTGTTAATCGTTTAAACACATCTCTTAAAGAAATTTTCGATGTAATTAGTTAACCTTTACAAGTAAAATTTAAAGGTGGCTGTTGAATAAAAATTTCCCTCAAATCTGGCAGCACTGGCGGTACCCATTTATCCAATTTCTTAACTTTGCAAATCTATTTTAGATGACGTGAAATGGTTGTAGGAGATACACCTAGTTCTTTTTACACAAAAATATTCAGTTATATAAAGAGCTATTAATAAATATTTGCTAAAATTGTACTTTCGTTTACATTAAGCGTTTTTAACACTTTCTAACATTTTTAACACTTCCCAACATTGTTGAAAAGTGTTAATGACTTCGGTTTGTCTGTCTGTCTGTCCGTCTGTCTGTCTGTGTGTCCGTGTGTCTGCGCTCTAACTCCCGTAAATATTTGTGGGATTTCTTGAAACTGATATATGTTATTCAAGTTCATTATCGGATGTTCCCTATTGAAAACGGAGTTTATACCTTTACTGGTTTGTATACAGGGACAACCGAAAGTATTTCAAAGCATTATGTTCTATGAGAGGTATTTCTATATATCATATTTTCATACCTTTACTCTACACATATCTTAATGAAATTGAAATATGTTATTCCAGTTCACTATGGGATGTTTCCTGTGTAAAATGGATTAAATACCACCACTGATTTATACACAGGGGCTCCCGAAAGTATTTCAAAGCATTGTGTTCTATGAGAGGTATTTCTATAAATCACATTTTCATACCTTTACTCTACACATATCTTAATGAAATTGAAATATGTTATTTAAGTTCCCTATTGGATGTTTCCTGTATAAAATGGATTAAATACTATCGCTGTTTTATATACAAGGACACTCAAAAGTATTCTAAAGCATTGCGTTCTATGAGAGATATTTCTATAAATCAAATTTTAATAACTTTACCTTCCACGAAGTTTTAGGAAATTGAAATATGTTATTTATATGCACAAAAGAATGCTTTACATAGAATATAGCGTGATTTTCATTAGATTTATTGGGCGACACAAAAATATTCTGTTATATTAAGAGCTATTAGTAAAAATTTGACTGAATTCTATTTTCGTTTACATTAAACGTTTTTAATACTTTCTAAAATTTTTTTAAGTGTGTATATGATACCAATTTGTGTATCTGTCCGTCTGTCTGTCTGTCCGCGCTCTAACTCCCTTAAATATTTATGGATTTTTTGAAACTGATATATGTTATTCAAGTTCACTATCGGATGTTCCCTATTGGAAATGGAGTTTATACCTCTACTGGTTTGTGTACAGGGACACCCGAAAGTATTTAAAAGAATTGTTTTCTACGAGAAGTATTTCTATAAACCATATTTTCTTACCTTTACTGTACAATATTTTCATAAAATTGAAATATGTAATTCAAGTTCACTATTGGATGCTTCCTATATAAAATAGATTACATACCACCACTAATTTATGTACAGGGACACTCAAAAGCACTCCAAAGCATTGCGTTCTTTGTGAGATATTTCTATAAATCAAATTTTAATAACTTTACTTTCCACGAAGTTTTAGGAAATTGAAATATGTTATTTATATTCACAAAAGAATGCTTTGCATAGAATATAGCATGGTTATCATTAGATTTACAGGGTGACACAAATGTATTCAGTTATATTAAGAGCTATTAATAAAAAATTGCTAGAATTGTACTTTCGTTTACTTTAAGCGTTTTTTACACTTTCTATCATTTTTTTAGTGTGAATATAATTTCAATTTGTGTATTTGTCTGACTATTCTTCTGTCCGTCTGTCTGTCTGTTTTTCTGCGATCTAATTCCCGTAAACATTTATGGAATTTCTTTAAACCGATATATTTTATTCGAGTTCACTATCGGATGTTCCCTATTGAAAATGGAGTGACTACCTCTTCTGGTTTGTGTACAGGGACACCCAAAAGTATTCGAAAGCATTATGTTCTATGAGAGGATTTTCTATAAACCATATTTTAATACCTTTAATGTATAGGAACTTTAATGAAATTTTAATATGTTATTCAATTCCCTATCGGATGTTTCCTATGTAAAATAGAATTCTTATCTAACTGGTTTGTGTACAGGGACTCTTGAAAGTATTCCAAAGCATTGTGTTGTATGAGAGTTATTTTTATAAACCAAATTCTAATAATTTTATTTTCCACAAAGCTTAATGCAATTGAAATCTATTATTCGTATGCACAAAAGAGTGCCTTCTATGAAATATAGTATGGTTAGCATTAGATTTACAGGGCCACACAAAAATAATCAGTTAACTTAAGAGCTATTAATAAAAATTTACTGGAACTGCACTTTTGATTACAAGAGCGTTTTAACACTTTCCTATAATTTTAGTGGGAATATGATTTCAATTTGTGCATCTGTCTGTCCGATAGTCTACCTTTCTATCTGTTTGTCTCCGGCTCCTATCATCCGTGAATATTTTGAGAATTTTTAAAAAATGATACACTCAAGTTCACTATGGAATATTCCCTATTTAAAATGTCATTAATAGGTCCTGTACAACTAGTTTGTTTACAGGGACAGCAACAACAACAATAAAAAAAAAAGCCAATGTATTACGTTTAAGAATTTTTTTAAAGTTATATTTAAAAGCTTTCTACTATAAAAATCATAGAAACATTGACATGTATTATTAATATTCTAAAATATTGTTTTGTATAGAATATGATAGGATTAACTTTCAGATTTACAGGGTTACAGTAAAACATTCAGAGAGATTAAAAGCTGTAATTATAATCTAACGGCTGCATCGTTAAGCCGTTTTAACACTTTCCAAAATGCCTAAGAGTAATTTTAAAATCAATTAGTCTATCTGTATATTTTTCAGTCCTTCTGTCTGTTGTGTGATAACGTAATCAAAGAATTTTAAAAGTTATTCGATTCAACAATTGCGTACAGTTGGAAAGTGTTACTAATCAATGCGTACTGCATGATTTTTTTTTTTTTACACCAGTCCTTTTTAGAATACTTTACCATACTTGCCATCCTAACCCGGAATGTTATTAATTCCGCCCCTTTCCGCTTATTGTTTCACACCAGTCTCTTTTTAGAGAACTTTTCTTCTTATATAATCCTAAAAATATTTTTAGAGAATTACTCAAAAAATTAAGTTGTGTACAAAAAGGGGCGATAACTAACAATCTTCCGGGTAAGGTTAGCAAGTATGCTTAACTTCTTATTTCATCGTAAATACAATTAAAGAGAATTACTATAAAAACTAAGGGGTGTGGAAAACAGGGCGGGTATTAACAATTCCCTGGATTAGGTTGGCAGTTATGAATAATTATTTTATTACATAATAATGCGAGGTGAAACATATCATAACTCAAAGTTGTCAACTTTTATAATTTATTCCTGGGTATTGTTAGTACCGCCCTCATTTCATACTACTTTTTCATAAGAGTAGTTTTCTTTCTATTTTAGTTATGTATTAAGGAAAAAATACCTAGAAAATGAGTGATGCGAAAAGAGGGCATTACTAAGATTGCTCCGGAATAAATTATAAAGTTGGCATCTCTGCATATTTTTAAAATGCCCTCCTTTATAATATATATATATATATATATATATATGTAATTTTTAATTCCGAAATGATAAAATTACTATATAATTTTAATAAAAGATAAATTTTTTATTTAATATTTTTTATATCATAAACCTTAAAATTTTAAAATTGAAGCAATAACGCACGTTATGCAGTTCCCCCGAAGTGTTAATTGTTTAAATCAGAAATTCTGAAGCTTTTCATATACGCCTACCCTGCAAATCAAATATATTGTGCAGCACTGGCAAAATCTTATTCACAAATGTATTATATCAATCTAAATGTATATTTTATTTTATATTACGTCAAAATATGCTTTCTGTTGTTTTCCTTTCTGAAAATTAACCTTTTTATTCTCCTTTCTCTTTGATATGCTCACACCACCCATTTAGTGTAATCGCACCTCTAAAGATTTGCACCCATCACCTTGATATTTGCTAGTTTATCATTGATTAATTATTGTTAAATTGCATTTATTGGGTAAATTTAATGTGAGAACATGTTGAAGGAGATTGGGGGATTAATTTAATATAATACAGAGCTAACAATTCTAAATTTAACAAATCATAAAATCATAGTACATTTTATATACTGTGTTTTAACGAATATATGATCGTATACATATATATATATATATGTACAAGGTGATTCTAATGTCAAGCTGCAAATTCGGAGAGCTAGTAGGGAACGTCATAAGTATTCATAATTGTACAGAAATCCATGGGTGCAAACATCATTTTAACCCTTTAAAAAGTGAATATTTTTGGCTACTGTGCATATTACTAAGTACTAACCCCGGCTACTCTACAAGTTTTAAAGTCTTTCATGCTTCATTATTTCACAAAATATACACGATGTTCGTTATAATGCAATCTGTGCGGTAAAATACATCGATTAAAACACAATTTATTTATTTATGTAAGCATAAGCATGCAAAAATGTTTTTAACATGTAGCTTTTTTTTTTAATGCAACATTCGAGAGCCGCGCCCATATCCCCAGATATATATCCAGTATTTAAAATTTTAAAATGACGTTAGCACTCATGGGTTCCTGTGCAATTCTGAATTCTTGTGAGGTTCTCTACCTTCACTTCATGTTTATCGCATGACCTCAGTATAATCCTGTATAGATATATTGGTCACTTTATTTGTTTACCGATTTTTTTTTTTTTCAGCATTTCAGCAATCCGCTTAATAAGTTTATGTTAATAAGAATGTATCAATTTCTTATCTTCATGCAAGAAATTACTTCCACACCTGCCGGCAACTTAAAAACACAACGGAATCGTGGAAGGAGGAGCTCGTAATTCAATATGTTGAGCTTTAACCAAATCTGATCGCGTGAATATCTTTCTTGATTATGGCAAACCGTGCTTACTGGTGCCTACTGAGACCTCTTCTCTCAGTTAGAAGACACCACCAAACTATTCAATCCCGTGAAAAAAAATTTTTTTGTACAAAATCACACATGCTGGAACCCTCACTTGAAGTAAAAAATAACAGTAAAAATGAATTATTTATTATTGCTAAAGTTTCAGTTATATATATATTGCTTAAAAATAAATAAATGTGAACAAATGCATTTTTTCATTTCTAATACGATGTCAATTTTATACAAGAAAGAAAAAATCATGCGGTTAGTGCAGAATGTCAACACTTTCCAATTGTGAGTACCCGTTGCATCGTATCATCTTCCTGGAACTTAGCTTACGTGATCCAGGACTGCCAACCATCTCATTAATAAGCGTAGACTTGTTAACGCCCCTTGAAAATACGTCCCTTTTCCCACACCACTTTATATTTAGAGCAATTCTCTCCAAATAGTGTTACGATTAAATAAGAATGAAATTACTCTAAAAAATTACTGGTGTACAAAAAAAGGCGGTGACTAAAAGTACTACGCTTCATAATAAGATGGTTGGCAAGCATGCGTGATCACACAATGGACTGAAATTAGAGGTGAAAGATAGAGAAATAGTTTAACTGATTTCATAATCATTGTTAAACATTGTTGGAAAATGTTAAAAGCGCTAAATAATTTCTCATTATAGTTCTTGACGTATATAATTATTTTTGTGGCCCTGTAAATTTTCAGGTTTGCTAGAGACCCGCCTCTTCCCCCGATTCTTTCAACAGAATATTTATAAGATAGTTTTCCACTTAGTTAATCGTTCAAACTTACTATTAAAAAGTACGAAACAAAAATACTGGTGGAAGAATCAGGCAAAATATTTGGCCTGTAGCCACACTGATCTGAATGCTAATTTTACGAAATTCTATAGAAAGTATTTTCTTATGCATATGTATTATCATTATTTTCATTATGATTTGTGCAAAATAAAAATACTAAAATATGATTCATAGGAAAACATATCGTAGAACTCAATGCTTAAAATTTTTTTTTGGATCTCCCTGTAGACAAACTAGCGATGGTATTTACCAAATTTTCAGTAGGAAACATCCCATAGTGAACTTGAATAACATATACCAGTTTCAAGAAATTCCTTGAAAATTTACAGGAATTAGAGCGCAGACAGACAGAGAAACCTAAGTCTTTAAGCACTTTCGAATTTTGTTGGAAAGTGCTAAGAAATGCGCCAGTGAATCAGGAAAGGAGCAAGGCGTACTCGCGCCTACATTAAGAAATTTAAAGTGCTTTTGCATATAGCATTCTCTGAAACATTGTTTATTAAATTTCTGAGAAGTGCTGCAATCTACCTGTCAGAAAAAGAATAAAAGTTTAAGTATCGTTTAAAACAACAAACAAATATTTAAAATTTGTCGCATAAGAAAATTTTAAATGTTTGGTTTCACTGTGAAACAAAAGTATATTAAAATTTTAACCATAAAGCCATTATAAACATATTCAATAAAAATCTAAAATCATTTATAACGCCTATTTCACAAAATGTTTTTCACGTTTATTTTTCAACGTACACTCTCGGACATAAGTAATCAAAATAAAGACAGGGATGGAACAGTGGTGCAGAACTCAAAACGGTATGTGTTTTAGAAAATTCTGTACTTATGATGTCGTTGATTTAAGAATCAGAAAATTTTGTTTCAGTAATAGTGGTATGAGTTCTACGCCAGTGTTCCATCCCTGCAAAGATATGGGTAAATCCCCTTTAGCGTTTTTCATTAGTGTCCCAATAATAATAAAAGCGGACGCATCAACCACCGTCATTTTCCCCTGAAAAACGCCAGCATTCTCGCATGGCGTATTTATCGCAGTTCTGTACTTCATCACGTAGGATATGAGCAGGGATGGATACGGGCGCAGAACTCAGACCGGTATTTCTTTCACAAATTTCTATACCTTTATTATCGTTGATTTCAGCAGAAAATTTTGTTACATTGATAGTGGTATGAGTTCTGCGCCCCTGTTCCATTTCTGTATGAGAAAAATATGTACATTTTTTATATCCTTTCCTGGAGTGATTTGATAAAATTATTGTTCAAAGATTTCTTATAACATATACTATTAAGCTAGAATTACAAAAAATAATAAAAAATGTAACACAAAGAAACACATGACGGCCGAAACAGTGGTATATCACTTGATAATCTACGGATTCGCTGCGGTATATGTGACAAATCTAAGGTAAAAAAAACATCGGATGCGTCAGCTGGTACATGTAGGAGTCTTAATCTTCTTTCCTTTTTTCTTTCTTTCTCTCTTCCCCTTTTCCTTCCTTCCTTTTTTTTTTTTTTTTTTTTTTTAAGTACTTAAAATTCAACTCTTTTATCTACGACGTCTTTCTGAATTTTAACGTCATTTGATTTTTTCTTTCTTTGTTTTTCTTTAAGAATAAGTTTATACACATGGCTAGTAAATTATATAAAAGAAATTTTAGTAGCGCTTATGCATGCACATTTAAATATTATTGGTAAAAATGCTCATACTTCATTACATATTTTACTTTTTTACTTTCTTCTAGATTTACGCACAGGGTGATTCCGAGACCATGGGACAAACTTGGAGGGGAAGTACATCACTTGAGTACATCACAAGGATTAAAAATTGCTTAGGAATCCATGTCCCCAAACATCTTTTTACCCTTTAAGAACTGGATGTTTTGGGCTATTGTGTACTACTAATTCAGCCTTCTGTGAAAATTTTAAAATCCTGCATGCTTTATTATTTCATAAAATCATACACAATGTTCGTATTATTGTATATAACGGCGATACAATACATCGAAAAAAAGAAAAAAACAGAATTAATTTTTTTATGCTATGTAAACATTAGCATGAAATTAAAAAAAAAAAAAAAAATGGGAAATTGAAGAGCCACGTCCATATCTACGTAAAATAACCCAGTTCTTAAAGGATTAAAATGACGTTTGATTACATAGGTTTCTCAGAGGTGCTAAGATTTAATTTATTCTGGAGAATTTTTAGCCCTGCCTTTTCTTCATACAACTTATTTTTTTGAGGATTTTTTTCTCTTTTTTTAAATCGAAGCTAAGTATTGGAGAAAATTTTTCAATAAATAATGTGGTATGAAATAAAGGCGGGGTTAAAATATTTCAGAATAAATAAAACTATTGGCATCTATGCAGCTATGCTTTCCAGTGTACCAGGGCCAGTAGAGGTAATTAGTAGAGGTTATTTACAATCATTTTTAGCCACGCCTCTTTTTCATATAGGAAATTTTGAATAATGATTTTCTTCCTTTTTAATCGTTGTCGCATATTGAAGAGGTATAATCTACTAAATTTCTGGTGCGAATAGAAGGCGGGGCTAAAAATAACCGTGAATAAATTATAATAGTTGGAAGCGCTGAGGCAAACTCAAAAACACAGAGGAAGGATAGAAGGAGGAGTTCCTAATTCAATAAGTTGAGCTTTAACCGAGTCTGATTGCGTGAATATCTTTCTTGATTATGGAAAACTGGGGTTGCTGGTGCCTACTGCGACCTCTTCTCTTAGAAGACACAATCAAATTATTCAAGCCCGTGAAAAAAAATTTGATTATACAACTTATTAAAAATTGCTTAGGAATCCATGTCCCCAAACATCTTTTTACCCTTTAAGAATTGGATGTTTTGGCCAATTGTGTACTACTAATTCAGCCTTCTGTATAAATTCTAAAATCCTGCATGCTTTATTATTTTATAAAATCATACACAATGTTCGTATTATTGCATATAACTGCGATAAAATACATAGAAAAAAAAATTATTTATGTAAACATTAGCATGTAAATCTTTTATTAAAAAATGGAACATTAAAGAGCCTCGCCCATATCTACGTAAAATCACCCAGAGTTAAAATGACGTTTGGGGACATGAGTTTCTCAGAGATGCTAACATTTAATTTATTCTGGAGAATTATTAGCCCTGCCTTTTTTTTTTTCATTAATATTTCACTTATTTTTTTAAGGATTTTTTTTTTTTAATCGAAGTTACGTATTGGGGAAAATTTTTCTATAAAGTGGTACGAAGTAAAGGCGGGGTTAAAATATTTCGGAATAAATTAAACTATTAGCAGCTATGCAGCTATGCTTTCGGGTGGACTTGGGCCAGTAGAGGTATACAAACCAGCAGAGGTATTCATTCCATTTTCAACAGGGAATATTTGATAGTTAACTTGAATAGCATATTTCAGTTTCATTAAGATTTGTGTAAATTAAAGATATAAAAATATGTTTTGTATAAATACCTCTCATAGAACACAATGCTTTGGGATAATTTCGGGTGTCCCTGTACACAAACCACTAGAAGTATTCATTTCATTTTATATAGGGAGCATCCAATAGTGAACTTCAATGACATATATTAGTTTCAAGAAATTCCATGAATTATTATGGGATTTAGAGAGCGTGCAGACAGACAGACAGAGAAACCGAAGTCGTTAGCACTTTTCAACCTTGTTAGGGTACTCTTGGTTCAGAAGCAACCACTTGATGATCGATCCACGGGCTAACTTATGTGTCAGTTCCTAAGTTATATTAAACAGTCCCTAAATTAGCTTCTTTACAATTCTTTCATTATGATCGAACAATCCGCCTGGTTTAATATAGAATTCATAGATTTTGGCCTTCAGACGCTATCGCATTTTAAGTAATTTTAGCCCTTAGGCCGTAATAAAAAAGAGTATTATTATTATTATTATTATTATTATTATTATTATTATTTATTTAAATGCCATTGTGACTGGAACAAGAAAAAAAAAAAAAACTGTAAGTATTCAACAAAATGTACACAGTTTTAGCGATGTGGATCTATAATATCTATATAATTTGTCAGCTCTATCGAATAAGACATTCAGACGCTATGGCATTTTAAAAATTTCGAGCCTATAGGCCATAATGTTAAGGAATTGTTCTGTGTGTCCCTGTAAAAAAGTAATGTGCTAGTTTCACCAAAATCAATAGGGTTCGTGCTACAACGAATCATTACATACGAATAAACTTTCAGCTCACTTGAATAAAGCGTTTAAACGCTATTATGTCTACTCTCACACATGTAGGCGGCGCTCAACCGAAAACTTCTGTTCATAGCAAAAGAAAAGATGCAAATTTATTGTCGAAATCGTTCTTAACACCTTTTTGTGTAAATGGTTTATAAGACATCGAGAAAGGCGTTTATTGCGTAACTATGCCATAAATTTATAATAGAAATACAGAAAATTAAAATCAGGAATTTTGCGGAGCTCCGACTTCAGCTTTTATTAAATAAATATAAGGAGATTGCAAAACCAATGTTGGGAAAAAGTAAGTTAATAACTGTTATCTTGTGATAACTGATTATGGCTTTAGAATTATCTCTTAGTAATTAAATTAAATGAAATGCAGCTTTGAAAAAATTTATTACGTAAAACAATAAAGAGAATGAATTTGAAAGATTTCTTTATATAGGTAAAAAGGTATATTAAAATTTTAAATATCATTTAATATATCAATGAACACCACTAAAATGAAAACAAAAATTGTTTATATATTTTTCAATTAGCCGGTCTACAAATATTGTTACGTTAGTTCTAGTTGTTAAACGTAGGTTCGCCTAACGGCAGGATCTGCGGTGTATATACATATTGTTGTTAAGAGGGGACAATACCTAATCTCGCCGGCAGCCTTCGCCCATGTTATTCTATGGGAAAATTTGTTGCGACAATTACACATTACCTAATGAATATTTTTTAATTCTGTTTTCGCAGTCAGAAAATTCATAACCGTTAAATGAGTACTCCTTTTTGAAAAATTCATTTTTTTAAATTTTTACATTTTAATTTTGAGTTCAAAAATGCGATTTTTCACAAAATGCATTTTTCTCATTTTCTACTCGCAAAATGAAATACTAAAATTTAAAAAAATCAATTTTTGGAAAAGAAGTACTAATTTAACGCTTATGAATTTTCTAAATGTGAAAACAGAATTGAAAAATATTCATTAGGTAATGAGTAATTATGTGAACAAATTTTCCCATTGAATAACATGGGCGAAGGCTGCCGGCGAGATTAGGTATTGTCCGCTCTTAAAGCTTGACTGAAGGTATTTCATCTCTGCTTTTGTCGTCGAGAGTATTTCTTTTTTTAATTCTGTTTTTTAGGGTTTATCCAATTAGTTAAAGAAATTTTAAAAACAAAAAGTGTTTTAAACTTGTTTACATAAAATTGGTTTTGATATATTAAGAGTTGCCAACATCGTAATTAATAATCCGTAATACTGTTAGGGCCAACATTTTTTTTTTTTTTTTTACTCTAGGCATTTTTTAGAATCTTTTACTTCTAATTTCATCCTAAATTCACTTTGAGAGAATTACCATAATTTCTGGGAGATACCCCGCAGGTTATATAATCTAGTTTTGCCCCAGAAATTTCAATTGATAAATAAATTAATACTTGTACGAGCTCTTCCTTCAAAAAAGTATAGATTTCTCTATTAAATAAAATTTCGGGTGGAAAAATGACGCATGTTACCAGCGGGTTATCTACCAGAAATTTCGATAGTATAAATATTATGTAGTGTGCAAAATTGGGTTGGCACTAAGAAACCTCGAGATTAGGGTGGCAACAAAAAGTAAATTATTACAGAATGACGCGAGGTGAAAAATATCATAACTCAATGGTGTCAACTTTTATAATTTATTCCTCAGTATTGTTAGTACAGCCCTCATTTCATACCACTTTTATTATAAGAGTAATTTTCTTTCTATTTTAGTTAAATTATTAGGGAAAAAATACTTAGAAAATTAATGGTGCGAAAAGAGGGCGTTGCTAAGATTGCTCCGGAATAAATTTTACAGTTGGCAGCTCTGCATATTTTTAAAACGTCCTCGTATTATTTCCTTTTCGATATGATAAAATTACTATATGATTTTAATAAAAGATAAAACTTTTATGTAATATTCGTATGTAATAAACCTTAAAATTTTAAAATTGGGCAATAACGCATGTCATGAAGTTCCCTCGAAATTTTAATTGTTTACATCGGAAATTCTCTTGCTTTTCGTATACGCCCACCCCACAAATAAAATATATTGTGAAGTACAGAAAAAATCTTATTCATAAAAGTGTAAAGGACATTGGGAGATTAATTTAATAGAATACAATGTCAACTGTGCTAAATTTAACAAATCATAAAATCATAGTACATTTTATTTACTATTTTTTCACGAATATATGTGTTTACACACATATATTAAAGGTGATTCTAAGATCACAAGGAAAACTAAGAGAGGGGGTAGAGATCATCATAAGGATTCATAATTGCATTAGAATCCAAGGCGCAAATATCATTTTAACCCTTTAAGAACAGGATGTTTTTGGCTACTGTGCACTACTAAGTACTAACTCCGCCTATTGTGTAAGTTTTAGAATCTTTCATACTTCATTATTTCGCAAACTCATACACAATGTTCGTATTAATACAATCTTTGCTGTAAAATACAGCGATTAAAAACACAATTTATTTATTTATGTAAACTTTACCATGTAAAAATTAATATTATTTTTTTAAATGCTACATTCGAGAGCCACGCCCATATCCCCACACACATCCGCTTTTAAAGGGTTAAAATGACAATTGCACCATTGGGTTCCTGTGCGATTCTGAATTATTGCGATGTTCTCTACCTTCCCTCCAAGTTTGCTCCATGATCTCTGTATTATCCTATACAGATAGATACATTGGCCCTTTTATTTATTTTATTTTTTATTTTTTTTCGATCATTTTAGCAATCAGCTTAGCTGCATGTTAATGAGAATGCATCAGTTTCTTATTTTAATGCAAGAAATTACTTCCATACCTAACGGCAAACCAGCGTTCCCAACTTTTATAATTTTTCACAATCGTTTTTAGTCCCGCCTCTTTTTCATACCGGAAATTTAGAAAAAATGATTTTCTTCTTATTTAATCGTTGTCGCATATTAAAGAGATATAATCTACTAAATTTCTGTTGCGAAAAGAAAGCGGGGCTAAAAATGATCGTGAATAAATTATAAAAGTTGGGAACACTGTGTTAAACTCAAAAACACAGCGGAAGGATAGAAGGAGGAGTTCCTAATTCAATAAGTTGAGCTTTAACCGAGTCTGATTGCGTGAATATGTTTCTTGATTATGGAAAACTGGGGTTGCTGGTGCCTACTGCGACCTCTTCTCTTAGAAGACACAATCAAATTATTCAAGCCCGTGAAAAAAAATTTGATTATACAACTTATTAAAAATTGCTTAGGAATCCATGTCCCCAAACATCTTTTTACCCCTTAAGAATTGGATGTTTTGGCCAATTGTGTACTACTAATTCAGCCTTCTGTATAAATTCTAAAATCCTGCATGCTTTATTATTTTATAAAATCATACACAATGTTCGTATTATTGCATATAACTGCGATAAAATACATAGAAAAAAAAATTATTTATGTAAACATTAGCATGTAAATCTTTTATTAAAAAATGGAACATTAAAGAGCCTCGCCCATATCTACGTAAAATCACCCAGAGTTAAAATGACGTTTGGGGACATGAGTTTCTCAGAGATGCTAACATTTAATTTATTCTGGAGAATTATTAGCCCTGCCTTTTTTTTTTCATTAATATTTCACTTATTTTTTTAAGGATTTTTTTTTTTTTAATCGAAGTTACGTATTGGGGAAAATTTTTCTATAAAGTGGTACGAAGTAAAGGCGGGGTTAAAATATTTCGGAATAAATTAAACTATTAGCAGCTATGCAGCTATGCTTTCGGGTGGACTTGGGCCAGTAGAGGTATACAAACCAGCAGAGGTATTCATTCCATTTTCAACAGGGAATATTTGATAGTTAACTTGAATAGCATATTTCAGTTTCATTAAGATTTGTGTAAATTAAAGATATAAAAATATGTTTTGTATAAATACCTCTCATAGAACACAATGCTTTGGGATAATTTCGGGTGTCCCTGTACACAAACCACTAGAAGTATTCATTTCATTTTATATAGGGAGCATCCAATAGTGAACTTCAATGACATATATTAGTTTCAAGAAATTCCATGAATTATTATGGGATTTAGAGAGCGTGCAGACAGACAGACAGAGAAACCGAAGTCGTTAGCACTTTTCAACCTTGTTAGGGTACTCTTGGTTCAGAAGCAACCACTTGATGATCGATCCACGGGCTAACTTATGTGTCAGTTCCTAAGTTATATTAAACAGTCCCTAAATTAGCTTCTTTACAATTCTTTCATTATGATCGAACAATCCGCCTGGTTTAATATAGAATTCATAGATTTTGGCCTTCAGACGCTATCGCATTTTAAGTAATTTTAGCCCTTAGGCCGTAATAAAAAAGAGTATTATTATTATTATTATTATTATTATTATTATTTATTTAAATGCCATTGTGACTGGAACAAGAAAAAAAAAAAACTGTAAGTATTCAACAAAATGTACACAGTTTTAGCGATGTGGATCTATAATATCTATATAATTTGTCAGCTCTATCGAATAAGACATTCAGACGCTATGGCATTTTAAAAATTTCGAGCCTATAGGCCATAATGTTAAGGAATTGTTCTGTGTGTCCCTGTAAAAAAGTAATGTTCTAGTTTCACCAAAATCAATAGGGTTCGTGCTACAACGAATCATTACATACGAATAAACTTTCAGCTCACTTGAATAAAGCGTTTAAACGCTATTATGTCTACTCTCACACATGTAGGCGGCGCTCAACCGAAAACTTCTGTTCATAGCAAAAGAAAAGATGCAAATTTATTGTCGAAATCGTTCTTAACACCTTTTTGTGTAAATGGTTTATAAGACATCGAGAAATGCGTTTATTGCGTAACTATGCCATAAATTTATAATAGAAATACAGAAAATTAAAATCAGGAATTTTGCAGAGCTTCGACTTCAGCTTTTATTAAATAAATATAAGGAGATTGCAAAACCAATGTTGGGAAAAAGTAAGTTAATAACTGTTATCTTGTGATAACTGATTATGGCTTTAGAATTATCTCTTAGTAATTAAATTAAATGAAATGCAGCTTTGAAAAAATTTATTACGTAAAACAATAAAGAGAATGAATTTGAAAGATTTCTTTATATAGGTAAAAAGGTATATTAAAATTTTAAATATCATTTAATATATCAATGAACACCACTAAAATGAAAACAAAAATTGTTTATATATTTTTCAATTAGCCGGTCTACAAATATTGTTACGTTAGTTCTAGTTGTTAAACGTAGGTTCGCCTAACGGCAGGATCTGCGGTGTATATACATATTGTTGTTAAGAGGGGACAATACCTAATCTCGCCGGCAGCCTTCGCCCATGTTATTCTATGGGAAAATTTGTTGCGACAATTACACATTACCTAATGAATATTTTTTAATTCTGTTTTCGCAGTCAGAAAATTCATAACCGTTAAATGAGTACTCCTTTTTGAAAAATTCATTTTTTTAAATTTTTACATTTTAATTTTGAGTTCAAAAATGCGATTTTTCACAAAATGCATTTTTCTCATTTTCTACTCGCAAAATGAAATACTAAAATTTAAAAAAATCAATTTTTGGAAAAGAAGTACTAATTTAACGCTTATGAATTTTCTAAATGTGAAAACAGAATTGAAAAATATTCATTAGGTAATGAGTAATTATGTGAACAAATTTTCCCATTGAATAACATGGGCGAAGGCTGCCGGCGAGATTAGGTATTGTCCGCTCTTAAAGCTTGACTGAAGGTATTTCATCTCTGCTTTTGTCGTCGAGAGTATTTCTTTTTTTAATTCTGTTTTTTAGGGTTTATCCAATTAGTTAAAGAAATTTTAAAAACAAAAAGTGTTTTAAACTTGTTTACATAAAATTGGTTTTGATATATTAAGAGTTGCCAACATCGTAATTAATAATCCGTAATACTGTTAGGGCCAACATTTTTTTTTTTTTTTACTCTAGGCATTTTTTAGAATCTTTTACTTCTAATTTCATCCTAAATTCACTTTGAGAGAATTACCATAATTTCTGGGAGATACCCCGCAGGTTATATAATCTAGTTTTGCCCCAGAAATTTCAATTGATAAATAAATTAATACTTGTACGAGCTCTTCCTTCAAAAAAGTATAGATTTCTCTATTAAATAAAATTTCGGGTGGAAAAATGACGCATGTTACCAGCGGGTTATCTACCAGAAATTACGATAGTATAAATATTATGTAGTGTGGAAAATTGGGTTGGCACTAAGAAACCTCGAGATTAGGTTGGCAACAAAAAGTAAATTATTACAGAATGACGCGAGGTTAAAAATATCATAACTCAATGGTGTCAACTTTTATAATTTATTCCTCAGTATTGTTAGTACAGCCCTCATTTCATACCACTTTTATTATAAGAGTAATTTTCTTTCTATTTTAGTTAAATTATTAGGGAAAAAATACTTAGAAAATTAATGGTGCGAAAAGAGGGCGTTGCTAAGATTGCTCCGGAATAAATTTTACAGTTGGCAGCTCTGCATATTTTTAAAACGTCCTCGTATTATTTCCTTTTCGATATGATAAAATTACTATATGATTTTAATAAAAGATAAAACTTTTATGTAATATTCTTATGTAATAAACCTTAAAATTTTAAAATTGGGCAATAACGCATGTCATGAAGTTCCCTCGAAATTTTAATTGTTTACATCGGAAATTCTCTTGCTTTTCGTATACGCCCACCCCACAAATAAAATATATTGTGAAGTACAGAAAAAATCTTATTCATAAAAGTGTAAAGGACATTGGGAGATTAATTTAATAGAATACAATGTCAACTGTGCTAAATTTAACAAATCATAAAATCATAGTACATTTTATTTACTATTTTTTCACGAATATATGTGTTTACACACATATATTAAAGGTGATTCTAAGATCACAAGGAAAACTAAGAGAGGGGGTAGAGATCATCATAAGGATTCATAATTGCATTAGAATCCAAGGCGCAAATATCATTTTAACCCTTTAAGAACAGGATGTTTTTGGCTACTGTGCACTACTAAGTACTAACTCCGCCTATTGTGTAAGTTTTAGAATCTTTCATACTTCATTATTTCGCAAACTCATACACAATGTTCGTATTAATACAATCTTTGCTGTAAAATACAGCGATTAAAAACACAATTTATTTATTTATGTAAACTTTACCATGTAAAAATTAATATTATTTTTTTAAATGCTACATTCGAGAGCCACGCCCATATCCCCACACACATCCGCTTTTAAAGGGTTAAAATGACAATTGCACCATTGGGTTCCTGTGCGATTCTGAATTATTGCGATGTTCTCTACCTTCCCTCCAAGTTTGCTCCATGATCTCTGTATTATCCTATACAGATAGATACATTGGCCCTTTTATTTATTTTATTTTTTATTTTTTTTCGATCATTTTAGCAATCAGCTTAGCTGCATGTTAATGAGAATGCATCAGTTTCTTATTTTAATGCAAGAAATTACTTCCATACCTAACGGCAAACCAGCGTTCCCAACTTTTATAATTTTTCACAATCGTTTTTAGTCCCGCCTCTTTTTCATACCGGAAATTTAGAAAAAATGATTTTCTTCTTATTTAATCGTTGTCGCATATTAAAGAGATATAATCTACTAAATTTCTGTTGCGAAAAGAAAGCGGGGCTAAAAATGATCGTGAATAAATTATAAAAGTTGGGAACACTGTGTTAAACTCAAAAACACAGCGGAAGGATAGAAGGAGGAGTTCCTAATTCAATAAGTTGAGCTTTAACCGAGTCTGATTGCGTGAATATGTTTCTTGATTATGGAAAACTGGGGTTGCTGGTGCCTACTGCGACCTCTTCTCTTAGAAGACACAATCAAATTATTCAAGCCCGTGAAAAAAAATTTGATTATACAACTTATTAAAAATTGCTTAGGAATCCATGTCCCCAAACATCTTTTTACCCCTTAAGAATTGGATGTTTTGGCCAATTGTGTACTACTAATTCAGCCTTCTGTATAAATTCTAAAATCCTGCATGCTTTATTATTTTATAAAATCATACACAATGTTCGTATTATTGCATATAACTGCGATAAAATACATAGAAAAAAAAATTATTTATGTAAACATTAGCATGTAAATCTTTTATTAAAAAATGGAACATTAAAGAGCCTCGCCCATATCTACGTAAAATCACCCAGAGTTAAAATGACGTTTGGGGACATGAGTTTCTCAGAGATGCTAACATTTAATTTATTCTGGAGAATTATTAGCCCTGCCTTTTTTTTTTTCATTAATATTTCACTTATTTTTTTAAGGATTTTTTTTTTTAATCGAAGTTACGTATTGGGGAAAATTTTTCTATAAAGTGGTACGAAGTAAAGGCGGGGTTAAAATATTTCGGAATAAATTAAACTATTAGCAGCTATGCAGCTATGCTTTCGGGTGGACTTGGGCCAGTAGAGGTATACAAACCAGCAGAGGTATTCATTCCATTTTCAACAGGGAATATTTGATAGTTAACTTGAATAGCATATTTCAGTTTCATTAAGATTTGTGTAAATTAAAGATATAAAAATATGTTTTGTATAAATACCTCTCATAGAACACAATGCTTTGGGATAATTTCGGGTGTCCCTGTACACAAACCACTAGAAGTATTCATTTCATTTTATATAGGGAGCATCCAATAGTGAACTTCAATGACATATATTAGTTTCAAGAAATTCCATGAATTATTATGGGATTTAGAGAGCGTGCAGACAGACAGACAGAGAAACCGAAGTCGTTAGCACTTTTCAACCTTGTTAGGGTACTCTTGGTTCAGAAGCAACCACTTGATGATCGATCCACGGGCTAACTTATATGTCAGTTCCTAAGTTATATTAAACAGTCCCTAAATTAGCTTCTTTACAATTCTTTCATTATGATCGAACAATCCGCCTGGTTTAATATAGAATTCATAGATTTTGGCCTTCAGACGCTATCGCATTTTAAGTAATTTTAGCCCTTAGGCCGTAATAAAAAAGAGTATTATTATTATTATTATTATTATTATTATTATTATTATTTATTTAAATGCCATTGTGACTGGAACAAGAAAAAAAAAAAAACTGTAAGTATTCAACAAAATGTACACAGTTTTAGCGATGTGGATCTATAATATCTATATAATTTGTCAGCTCTATCGAATAAGACATTCAGACGCTATGGCATTTTAAAAATTTCGAGCCTATAGGCCATAATGTTAAGGAATTGTTCTGTGTGTCCCTGTAAAAAAGTAATGTGCTAGTTTCACCAAAATCAATAGGGTTCGTGCTACAACGAATCATTACATACGAATAAACTTTCAGCTCACTTGAATAAAGCGTTTAAACGCTATTATGTCTACTCTCACACATGTAGGCGGCGCTCAACCGAAAACTTCTGTTCATAGCAAAAGAAAAGATGCAAATTTATTGTCGAAATCGTTCTTAACACCTTTTTGTGTAAATGGTTTATAAGACATCGAGAAATGCGTTTATTGCGTAACTATGCCATAAATTTATAATAGAAATACAGAAAATTAAAATCAGGAGTTTTGCGGAGCTTCGACTTCAGCTTTTATTAAATAAATATAAGGAGATTGCAAAACCAATGTTGGGAAAAAGTAAGTTAATAACTGTTATCTTGTGATAACTGATTATGGCTTTAGAATTATCTCTTAGTAATTAAATTAAATGAAATGCAGCTTTGAAAAAATTTATTACGTAAAACAATAAAGAGAATGAATTTGAAAGATTTCTTTATATAGGTAAAAAGGTATATTAAAATTTTAAATATCATTTAATATATCAATGAACACCACTAAAATGAAAACAAAAATTGTTTATATACTTTTCAATTAGCCGGTCTACAAATATTGTTACGTTAGTTCTAGTTGTTAAACGTAGGTTCGCCTAACGGCAGGATCTGCGGTGTATATACATATTGTTGTTAAGAGGGGACAATACCTAATCTCGCCGGCAGCCTTCGCCCATGTTATTCTATGGGAAAATTTGTTGCGACAATTACACATTACCTAATGAATATTTTTTAATTCTGTTTTCGCAGTCAGAAAATTCATAACCATTAAATGAGTACTCCTTTTTGAAAAATTCATTTTTTTAAATTTTTACATTTTAATTTTGAGTTCAAAAATGCGATTTTTCACAAAATGCATTTTTCTCATTTTCTACTCGCAAAATGAAATACTAAAATTTAAAAAAATCAATTTTTGGAAAAGAAGTACTAATTTAACGCTTATGAATTTTCTAAATGTGAAAACAGAATTGAAAAATATTCATTAGGTAATGAGTAATTATGTGAACAAATTTTCCCATTGAATAACATGGGCGAAGGCTGCCGGCGAGATTAGGTATTGTCCGCTCTTAAAGCTTGACTGAAGGTATTTCATCTCTGCTTTTGTCGTCGAGAGTATTTCTTTTTTTAATTCTGTTTTTTAGGGTTTATCCAATTAGTTAAAGAAATTTTAAAAACAAAAAGTGTTTTAAACTTGTTTACATAAAATTGGTTTTGATATATTAAGAGTTGCCAACATCGTAATTAATAATCCGTAATACTGTTAGGGCCAACATTTTTTTTTTTTTTTTACTCTAGGCATTTTTTAGAATCTTTTACTTCTAATTTCATCCTAAATTCACTTTGAGAGAATTACCATAATTTCTGGGAGATACCCCGCAGGTTATATAATCTAGTTTTGCCCCAGAAATTTCAATTGATAAATAAATTAATACTTGTACGAGCTCTTCCTTCAAAAAAGTATAGATTTCTCTATTAAATAAAATTTCGGGTGGAAAAATGACGCATGTTACCAGCGGGTTATCTACCAGAAATTACGATAGTATAAATATTATGTAGTGTGGAAAATTGGGTTGGCACTAAGAAACCTCGAGATTAGGTTGGCAACAAAAAGTAAATTATTACAGAATGACGCGAGGTGAAAAATATCATAACTCAATGGTGTCAACTTTTATAATTTATTCCTCAGTATTGTTAGTACAGCCCTCATTTCATACCACTTTTATTATAAGAGTAATTTTCTTTCTATTTTAGTTAAATTATTAGGGAAAAAATACTTAGAAAATTAATGGTGCGAAAAGAGGGCGTTGCTAAGATTGCTCCGGAATAAATTTTACAGTTGGCAGCTCTGCATATTTTTAAAACGTCCTCGTATTATTTCCTTTTCGATATGATAAAATTACTATATGATTTTAATAAAAGATAAAACTTTTATGTAATATTCTTATGTAATAAACCTTAAAATTTTAAAATTGGGCAATAACGCATGTCATGAAGTTCCCTCGAAATTTTAATTGTTTACATCGGAAATTCTCTTGCTTTTCGTATACGCCCACCCCACAAATAAAATATATTGTGAAGTACAGAAAAAATCTTATTCATAAAAGTGTAAAGGACATTGGGAGATTAATTTAATAGAATACAATGTCAACTGTGCTAAATTTAACAAATCATAAAATCATAGTACATTTTATTTACTATTTTTTCACGAATATATGTGTTTACACACATATATTAAAGGTGATTCTAAGATCACAAGGAAAACTAAGAGAGGGGGTAGAGATCATCATAAGGATTCATAATTGCATTAGAATCCAAGGCGCAAATATCATTTTAACCCTTTAAGAACAGGATGTTTTTGGCTACTGTGCACTACTAAGTACTAACTCCGCCTATTGTGTAAGTTTTAGAATCTTTCATACTTCATTATTTCGCAAACTCATACACAATGTTCGTATTAATACAATCTTTGCTGTAAAATACAGCGATTAAAAACACAATTTATTTATTTATGTAAACTTTACCATGTAAAAATTAATATTATTTTTTTAAATGCTACATTCGAGAGCCACGCCCATATCCCCACACACATCCGCTTTTAAAGGGTTAAAATGACAATTGCACCATTGGGTTCCTGTGCGATTCTGAATTATTGCGATGTTCTCTACCTTCCCTCCAAGTTTGCTCCATGATCTCTGTATTATCCTATACAGATAGATACATTGGCCCTTTTATTTATTTTATTTTTTATTTTTTTTCGATCATTTTAGCAATCAGCTTAGCTGCATGTTAATGAGAATGCATCAGTTTCTTATTTTAATGCAAGAAATTACTTCCATACCTAACGGCAAACCAGCGTTCCCAACTTTTATAATTTTTCACAATCGTTTTTAGTCCCGCCTCTTTTTCATACCGGAAATTTAGAAAAAATGATTTTCTTCTTATTTAATCGTTGTCGCATATTAAAGAGATATAATCTACTAAATTTCTGTTGCGAAAAGAAAGCGGGGCTAAAAATGATCGTGAATAAATTATAAAAGTTGGGAACACTGTGTTAAACTCAAAAACACAGCGGAAGGATAGAAGGAGGAGTTCCTAATTCAATAAGTTGAGCTTTAACCGAGTCTGATTGCGTGAATATCTTTCTTGATTATGGAAAACTGGGGTTGCTGGTGCCTACTGCGACCTCTTCTCTTAGAAGACACAATCAAATTATTCAAGCCCGTGAAAAAAAATTTGATTATACAACTTATTAAAAATTGCTTAGGAATCCATGTCCCCAAACATCTTTTTACCCTTTAAGAATTGGATGTTTTGGCCAATTGTGTACTACTAATTCAGCCTTCTGTATAAATTCTAAAATCCTGCATGCTTTATTATTTTATAAAATCATACACAATGTTCGTATTATTGCATATAACTGCGATAAAATACATAGAAAAAAAAATTATTTATGTAAACATTAGCATGTAAATCTTTTATTAAAAAATGGAACATTAAAGAGCCTCGCCCATATCTACGTAAAATCACCCAGAGTTAAAATGACGTTTGGGGACATGAGTTTCTCAGAGATGCTAACATTTAATTTATTCTGGAGAATTATTAGCCCTGCCTTTTTTTTTTTCATTAATATTTCACTTATTTTTTTAAGGATTTTTTTTTTTTTAATCGAAGTTACGTATTGGGGAAAATTTTTCTATAAAGTGGTACGAAGTAAAGGCGGGGTTAAAATATTTCGGAATAAATTAAACTATTAGCAGCTATGCAGCTATGCTTTCGGGTGGACTTGGGCCAGTAGAGGTATACAAACCAGCAGAGGTATTCATTCCATTTTCAACAGGGAATATTTGATAGTTAACTTGAATAGCATATTTCAGTTTCATTAAGATTTGTGTAAATTAAAGATATAAAAATATGTTTTGTATAAATACCTCTCATGGAACACAATGCTTTGGGATAATTTCGGGTGTCCCTGTACACAAACCACTAGAAGTATTCATTTCATTTTATATAGGGAGCATCCAATAGTGAACTTCAATGACATATATTAGTTTCAAGAAATTCCATGAATTATTATGGGATTTAGAGAGCGTGCAGACAGACAGACAGAGAAACCGAAGTCGTTAGCACTTTTCAACCTTGTTAGGGTACTCTTGGTTCAGAAGCAACCACTTGATGATCGATCCACGGGCTAACTTATGTGTCAGTTCCTAAGTTATATTAAACAGTCCCTAAATTAGCTTCTTTACAATTCTTTCATTATGATCGAACAATCCGCCTGGTTTAATATAGAATTCATAGATTTTGGCCTTCAGACGCTATCGCATTTTAAGTAATTTTAGCCCTTAGGCCGTAATAAAAAAGAGTATTATTATTATTATTATTATTATTATTATTATTATTATTTATTTAAATGCCATTGTGACTGGAACAAGAAAAAAAAAAAAAAACTGTAAGTATTCAACAAAATGTACACAGTTTTAGCGATGTGGATCTATAATATCTATATAATTTGTCAGCTCTATCGAATAAGACATTCAGACGCTATGGCATTTTAAAAATTTCGTGCCTATAGGCCATAATGTTAAGGAATTGTTCTGTGTGTCCCTGTAAAAAAGTAATGTGCTAGTTTCACCAAAATCAATAGGGTTCGTGCTACAACGAATCATTACATACGAATAAACTTTCAGCTCACTTGAATAAAGCGTTTAAACGCTATTATGTCTACTCTCACACATGTAGGCGGCGCTCAACCGAAAACTTCTGTTCATAGCAAAAGAAAAGATGCAAATTTATTGTCGAAATCGTTCTTAACACCTTTTTGTGTAAATGGTTTATAAGACATCGAGAAATGCGTTTATTGCGTAACTATGCCATAAATTTATAATAGAAATACAGAAAATTAAAATCAGGAATTTTGCGGAGCTTCGACTTCAGCTTTTATTAAATAAATATAAGGAGATTGCAAAACCAATGTTGGGAAAAAGTAAGTTAATAACTGTTATCTTGTGATAACTGATTATGGCTTTAGAATTATCTCTTAGTAATTAAATTAAATGAAATGCAGCTTTGAAAAAATTTATTACGTAAAACAATAAAGAGAATGAATTTGAAAGATTTCTTTATATAGGTAAAAAGGTATATTAAAATTTTAAATATCATTTAATATATCAATGAACACCACTAAAATGAAAACAAAAATTGTTTATATATTTTTCAATTAGCCGGTCTACAAATATTGTTACGTTAGTTCTAGTTGTTAAACGTAGGTTCGCCTAACGGCAGGATCTGCGGTGTATATACATATTGTTGTTAAGAGGGGACAATACCTAATCTCGCCGGCAGCCTTCGCCCATGTTATTCTATGGGAAAATTTGTTGCGACAATTACACATTACCTAATGAATATTTTTTAATTCTGTTTTCGCAGTCAGAAAATTCATAACCGTTAAATGAGTACTCCTTTTTGAAAAATTCATTTTTTTAAATTTTTACATTTTAATTTTGAGTTCAAAAATGCGATTTTTCACAAAATGCATTTTTCTCATTTTCTACTCGCAAAATGAAATACTAAAATTTAAAAAAATCAATTTTTGGAAAAGAAGTACTAATTTAACGCTTATGAATTTTCTAAATGTGAAAACAGAATTGAAAAATATTCATTAGGTAATGAGTAATTATGTGAACAAATTTTCCCATTGAATAACATGGGCGAAGGCTGCCGGCGAGATTAGGTATTGTCCGCTCTTAAAGCTTGACTGAAGGTATTTCATCTCTGCTTTTGTCGTCGAGAGTATTTCTTTTTTTAATTCTGTTTTTTAGGGTTTATCCAATTAGTTAAAGAAATTTTAAAAACAAAATGGGTTTTAAACTTGTTTACATAAAATTGGTTTTGATATATTAAGAGTTGCCAACATCGTAATTAATAATCCGTAATACTGTTAGGGCCAACATTTTTTTTTTTTTTTTACTCTAGGCATTTTTTAGAATCTTTTACTTCTAATTTCATCCTAAATTCACTTTGAGAGAATTACCATAATTTCTGGGAGATACCCCGCAGGTTATATAATCTAGTTTTGCCCCAGAAATTTCAATTGATAAATAAATTAATACTTGTACGAGCTCTTCCTTCAAAAAAGTATAGATTTCTCTATTAAATAAAATTTCGGGTGGAAAAATGACGCATGTTACCAGCGGGTTATCTACCAGAAATTACGATAGTATAAATATTATGTAGTGTGGAAAATTGGGTTGGCACTAAGAAACCTCGAGATTAGGTTGGCAACAAAAAGTAAATTATTACAGAATGACGCGAGGTGAAAAATATCATAACTCAATGGTGTCAACTTTTATAATTTATTCCTCAGTATTGTTAGTACAGCCCTCATTTCATACCACTTTTATTATAAGAGTAATTTTCTTTCTATTTTAGTTAAATTATTAGGGAAAAAATACTTAGAAAATTAATGGTGCGAAAAGAGGGCGTTGCTAAGATTGCTCCGGAATAAATTTTACAGTTGGCAGCTCTGCATATTTTTAAAACGTCCTCGTATTATTTCCTTTTCGATATGATAAAATTACTATATGATTTTAATAAAAGATAAAACTTTTATGTAATATTCTTATGTAATAAACCTTAAAATTTTAAAATTGGGCAATAACGCATGTCATGAAGTTCCCTCGAAATTTTAATTGTTTACATCGGAAATTCTCTTGCTTTTCGTATACGCCCACCCCACAAATAAAATATATTGTGAAGTACAGAAAAAATCTTATTCATAAAAGTGTAAAGGACATTGGGAGATTAATTTAATAGAATACAATGTCAACTGTGCTAAATTTAACAAATCATAAAATCATAGTACATTTTATTTACTATTTTTTCACGAATATATGTGTTTACACACATATATTAAAGGTGATTCTAAGATCACAAGGAAAACTAAGAGAGGGGGTAGAGATCATCATAAGGATTCATAATTGCATTAGAATCCAAGGCGCAAATATCATTTTAACCCTTTAAGAACAGGATGTTTTTGGCTACTGTGCACTACTAAGTACTAACTCCGCCTATTGTGTAAGTTTTAGAATCTTTCATACTTCATTATTTCGCAAACTCATACACAATGTTCGTATTAATACAATCTTTGCTGTAAAATACAGCGATTAAAAACACAATTTATTTATTTATGTAAACTTTACCATGTAAAAATTAATATTATTTTTTTAAATGCTACATTCGAGAGCCACGCCCATATCCCCACACACATCCGCTTTTAAAGGGTTAAAATGACAATTGCACCATTGGGTTCCTGTGCGATTCTGAATTATTGCGATGTTCTCTACCTTCCCTCCAAGTTTGCTCCATGATCTCTGTATTATCCTATACAGATAGATACATTGGCCCTTTTATTTATTTTATTTTTTATTTTTTTTCGATCATTTTAGCAATCAGCTTAGCTGCATGTTAATGAGAATGCATCAGTTTCTTATTTTAATGCAAGAAATTACTTCCATACCTAACGGCAAACCAGCGTTCCCAACTTTTATAATTTTTCACAATCGTTTTTAGTCCCGCCTCTTTTTCATACCGGAAATTTAGAAAAAATGATTTTCTTCTTATTTAATCGTTGTCGCATATTAAAGAGATATAATCTACTAAATTTCTGTTGCGAAAAGAAAGCGGGGCTAAAAATGATCGTGAATAAATTATAAAAGTTGGGAACACTGTGTTAAACTCAAAAACACAGCGGAAGGATAGAAGGAGGAGTTCCTAATTCAATAAGTTGAGCTTTAACCGAGTCTGATTGCGTGAATATGTTTCTTGATTATGGAAAACTGGGGTTGCTGGTGCCTACTGCGACCTCTTCTCTTAGAAGACACAATCAAATTATTCAAGCCCGTGAAAAAAAATTTGATTATACAACTTATTAAAAATTGCTTAGGAATCCATGTCCCCAAACATCTTTTTACCCCTTAAGAATTGGATGTTTTGGCCAATTGTGTACTACTAATTCAGCCTTCTGTATAAATTCTAAAATCCTGCATGCTTTATTATTTTATAAAATCATACACAATGTTCGTATTATTGCATATAACTGCGATAAAATACATAGAAAAAAAAATTATTTATGTAAACATTAGCATGTAAATCTTTTATTAAAAAATGGAACATTAAAGAGCCTCGCCCATATCTACGTAAAATCACCCAGAGTTAAAATGACGTTTGGGGACATGAGTTTCTCAGAGATGCTAACATTTAATTTATTCTGGAGAATTATTAGCCCTGCCTTTTTTTTTTTCATTAATATTTCACTTATTTTTTTAAGGATTTTTTTTTTTAATCGAAGTTACGTATTGGGGAAAATTTTTCTATAAAGTGGTACGAAGTAAAGGCGGGGTTAAAATATTTCGGAATAAATTAAACTATTAGCAGCTATGCAGCTATGCTTTCGGGTGGACTTGGGCCAGTAGAGGTATACAAACCAGCAGAGGTATTCATTCCATTTTCAACAGGGAATATTTGATAGTTAACTTGAATAGCATATTTCAGTTTCATTAAGATTTGTGTAAATTAAAGATATAAAAATATGTTTTGTATAAATACCTCTCATAGAACACAATGCTTTGGGATAATTTCGGGTGTCCCTGTACACAAACCACTAGAAGTATTCATTTCATTTTATATAGGGAGCATCCAATAGTGAACTTCAATGACATATATTAGTTTCAAGAAATTCCATGAATTATTATGGGATTTAGAGAGCGTGCAGACAGACAGACAGAGAAACCGAAGTCGTTAGCACTTTTCAACCTTGTTAGGGTACTCTTGGTTCAGAAGCAACCACTTGATGATCGATCCACGGGCTAACTTATGTGTCAGTTCCTAAGTTATATTAAACAGTCCCTAAATTAGCTTCTTTACAATTCTTTCATTATGATCGAACAATCCGCCTGGTTTAATATAGAATTCATAGATTTTGGCCTTCAGACGCTATCGCATTTTAAGTAATTTTAGCCCTTTGGCCGTAATAAAAAAGAGTATTATTATTATTATTATTATTATTATTATTATTATTATTTATTTAAATGCCATTGTGACTGGAACAAGAAAAAAAAAAAAACTGTAAGTATTCAACAAAATGTACACAGTTTTAGCGATGTGGATCTATAATATCTATATAATTTGTCAGCTCTATCGAATAAGACATTCAGACGCTATGGCATTTTAAAAATTTCGAGCCTATAGGCCATAATGTTAAGGAATTGTTCTGTGTGTCCCTGTAAAAAAGTAATGTGCTAGTTTCACCAAAATCAATAGGGTTCGTGCTACAACGAATCATTACATACGAATAAACTTTCAGCTCACTTGAATAAAGCGTTTAAACGCTATTATGTCTACTCTCACACATGTAGGCGGCGCTCAACCGAAAACTTCTGTTCATAGCAAAAGAAAAGATGCAAATTTATTGTCGAAATCGTTCTTAACACCTTTTTGTGTAAATGGTTTATAAGACATCGAGAAATGCGTTTATTGCGTAACTATGCCATAAATTTATAATAGAAATACAGAAAATTAAAATCAGGAATTTTGCGGAGCTTCGACTTCAGCTTTTATTAAATAAATATAAGGAGATTGCAAAACCAATGTTGGGAAAAAGTAAGTTAATAACTGTTATCTTGTGATAACTGATTATGGCTTTAGAATTATCTCTTAGTAATTAAATTAAATGAAATGCAGCTTTGAAAAAATTTATTACGTAAAACAATAAAGAGAATGAATTTGAAAGATTTCTTTATATAGGTAAAAAGGTATATTAAAATTTTAAATATCATTTAATATATCAATGAACACCACTAAAATGAAAACAAAAATTGTTTATATATTTTTCAATTAGCCGGTCTACAAATATTGTTACGTTAGTTCTAGTTGTTAAACGTAGGTTCGCCTAACGGCAGGATCTGCGGTGTATATACATATTGTTGTTAAGAGGGGACAATACCTAATCTCGCCGGCAGCCTTCGCCCATGTTATTCTATGGGAAAATTTGTTGCGACAATTACACATTACCTAATGAATATTTTTTAATTCTGTTTTCGCAGTCAGAAAATTCATAACCGTTAAATGAGTACTCCTTTTTGAAAAATTCATTTTTTTAAATTTTTACATTTTAATTTTGAGTTCAAAAATGCGATTTTTCACAAAATGCATTTTTCTCATTTTCTACTCGCAAAATGAAATACTAAAATTTAAAAAAATCAATTTTTGGAAAAGAAGTACTAATTTAACGCTTATGAATTTTCTAAATGTGAAAACAGAATTGAAAAATATTCATTAGGTAATGAGTAATTATGTGAACAAATTTTCCCATTGAATAACATGGGCGAAGGCTGCCGGCGAGATTAGGTATTGTCCGCTCTTAAAGCTTGACTGAAGGTATTTCATCTCTGCTTTTGTCGTCGAGAGTATTTCTTTTTTTAATTCTGTTTTTTAGGGTTTATCCAATTAGTTAAAGAAATTTTAAAAACAAAAAGTGTTTTAAACTTGTTTACATAAAATTGGTTTTGATATATTAAGAGTTGCCAACATCGTAATTAATAATCCGTAATACTGTTAGGGCCAACATTTTTTTTTTTTTTTTACTCTAGGCATTTTTTAGAATCTTTTACTTCTAATTTCATCCTAAATTCACTTTGAGAGAATTACCATAATTTCTGGGAGATACCCCGCAGGTTATATAATCTAGTTTTGCCCCAGAAATTTCAATTGATAAATAAATTAATACTTGTACGAGCTCTTCCTTCAAAAAAGTATAGATTTCTCTATTAAATAAAATTTCGGGTGGAAAAATGACGCATGTTACCAGCGGGTTATCTACCAGAAATTACGATAGTATAAATATTATGTAGTGTGGAAAATTGGGTTGGCACTAAGAAACCTCGAGATTAGGTTGGCAACAAAAAGTAAATTATTACAGAATGACGCGAGGTGAAAAATATCATAACTCAATGGTGTCAACTTTTATAATTTATTCCTCAGTATTGTTAGTACAGCCCTCATTTCATACCACTTTTATTATAAGAGTAATTTTCTTTCTATTTTAGTTAAATTATTAGGGAAAAAATACTTAGAAAATTAATGGTGCGAAAAGAGGGCGTTGCTAAGATTGCTCCGGAATAAATTTTACAGTTGGCAGCTCTGCATATTTTTAAAACGTCCTCGTATTATTTCCTTTTCGATATGATAAAATTACTATATGATTTTAATAAAAGATAAAACTTTTATGTAATATTCTTATGTAATAAACCTTAAAATTTTAAAATTGGGCAATAACGCATGTCATGAAGTTCCCTCGAAATTTTAATTGTTTACATCGGAAATTCTCTTGCTTTTCGTATACGCCCACCCCACAAATAAAATATATTGTGAAGTACAGAAAAAATCTTATTCATAAAAGTGTAAAGGACATTGGGAGATTAATTTAATAGAATACAATGTCAACTGTGCTAAATTTAACAAATCATAAAATCATAGTACATTTTATTTACTATTTTTTCACGAATATATGTGTTTACACACATATATTAAAGGTGATTCTAAGATCACAAGGAAAACTAAGAGAGGGGGTAGAGATCATCATAAGGATTCATAATTGCATTAGAATCCAAGGCGCAAATATCATTTTAACCCTTTAAGAACAGGATGTTTTTGGCTACTGTGCACTACTAAGTACTAACTCCGCCTATTGTGTAAGTTTTAGAATCTTTCATACTTCATTATTTCGCAAACTCATACACAATGTTCGTATTAATACAATCTTTGCTGTAAAATACAGCGATTAAAAACACAATTTATTTATTTATGTAAACTTTACCATGTAAAAATTAATATTATTTTTTTAAATGCTACATTCGAGAGCCACGCCCATATCCCCACACACATCCGCTTTTAAAGGGTTAAAATGACAATTGCACCATTGGGTTCCTGTGCGATTCTGAATTATTGCGATGTTCTCTACCTTCCCTCCAAGTTTGCTCCATGATCTCTGTATTATCCTATACAGATAGATACATTGGCCCTTTTATTTATTTTATTTTTTATTTTTTTTCGATCATTTTAGCAATCAGCTTAGCTGCATGTTAATGAGAATGCATCAGTTTCTTATTTTAATGCAAGAAATTACTTCCATACCTAACGGCAAACCAGCGTTCCCAACTTTTATAATTTTTCACAATCGTTTTTAGTCCCGCCTCTTTTTCATACCGGAAATTTAGAAAAAATGATTTTCTTCTTATTTAATCGTTGTCGCATATTAAAGAGATATAATCTACTAAATTTCTGTTGCGAAAAGAAAGCGGGGCTAAAAATGATCGTGAATAAATTATAAAAGTTGGGAACACTGTGTTAAACTCAAAAACACAGCGGAAGGATAGAAGGAGGAGTTCCTAATTCAATAAGTTGAGCTTTAACCGAGTCTGATTGCGTGAATATCTTTCTTGATTATGGAAAACTGGGGTTGCTGGTGCCTACTGCGACCTCTTCTCTTAGAAGACACAATCAAATTATTCAAGCCCGTGAAAAAAAATTTGATTATACAACTTATTAAAAATTGCTTAGGAATCCATGTCCCCAAACATCTTTTTACCCTTTAAGAATTGGATGTTTTGGCCAATTGTGTACTACTAATTCAGCCTTCTGTATAAATTCTAAAATCCTGCATGCTTTATTATTTTATAAAATCATACACAATGTTCGTATTATTGCATATAACTGCGATAAAATACATAGAAAAAAAAATTATTTATGTAAACATTAGCATGTAAATCTTTTATTAAAAAATGGAACATTAAAGAGCCTCGCCCATATCTACGTAAAATCACCCAGAGTTAAAATGACGTTTGGGGACATGAGTTTCTCAGAGATGCTAACATTTAATTTATTCTGGAGAATTATTAGCCCTGCCTTTTTTTTTTTCATTAATATTTCACTTATTTTTTTAAGGATTTTTTTTTTTTTAATCGAAGTTACGTATTGGGGAAAATTTTTCTATAAAGTGGTACGAAATAAAGGCGGGGTTAAAATATTTCGGAATAAATTAAACTATTAGCAGCTATGCAGCTATGCTTTCGGGTGGACTTGGGCCAGTAGAGGTATACAAACCAGCAGAGGTATTCATTCCATTTTCAACAGGGAATATTTGATAGTTAACTTGAATAGCATATTTCAGTTTCATTAAGATTTGTGTAAATTAAAGATATAAAAATATGTTTTGTATAAATACCTCTCATGGAACACAATGCTTTGGGATAATTTCGGGTGTCCCTGTACACAAACCACTAGAAGTATTCATTTCATTTTATATAGGGAGCATCCAATAGTGAACTTCAATGACATATATTAGTTTCAAGAAATTCCATGAATTATTATGGGATTTAGAGAGCGTGCAGACAGACAGACAGAGAAACCGAAGTCGTTAGCACTTTTCAACCTTGTTAGGGTACTCTTGGTTCAGAAGCAACCACTTGATGATCGATCCACGGGCTAACTTATGTGTCAGTTCCTAAGTTATATTAAACAGTCCCTAAATTAGCTTCTTTACAATTCTTTCATTATGATCGAACAATCCGCCTGGTTTAATATAGAATTCATAGATTTTGGCCTTCAGACGCTATCGCATTTTAAGTAATTTTAGCCCTTAGGCCGTAATAAAAAAGAGTATTATTATTATTATTATTATTATTATTATTATTATTATTTATTCAAATGCCATTGTGACTGGAACAAGAAAAAAAAAAAAAAACTGTAAGTATTCAACAAAATGTACACAGTTTTAGCGATGTGGATCTATAATATCTATATAATTTGTCAGCTCTATCGAATAAGACATTCAGACGCTATGGCATTTTAAAAATTTCGTGCCTATAGGCCATAATGTTAAGGAATTGTTCTGTGTGTCCCTGTAAAAAAGTAATGTGCTAGTTTCACCAAAATCAATAGGGTTCGTGCTACAACGAATCATTACATACGAATAAACTTTCAGCTCACTTGAATAAAGCGTTTAAACGCTATTATGTCTACTCTCACACATGTAGGCGGCGCTCAACCGAAAACTTCTGTTCATAGCAAAAGAAAAGATGCAAATTTATTGTCGAAATCGTTCTTAACACCTTTTTGTGTAAATGGTTTATAAGACATCGAGAAATGCGTTTATTGCGTAACTATGCCATAAATTTATAATAGAAATACAGAAAATTAAAATCAGGAATTTTGCGGAGCTTCGACTTCAGCTTTTATTAAATAAATATAAGGAGATTGCAAAACCAATGTTGGGAAAAAGTAAGTTAATAACTGTTATCTTGTGATAACTGATTATGGCTTTAGAATTATCTCTTAGTAATTAAATTAAATGAAATGCAGCTTTGAAAAAATTTATTACGTAAAACAATAAAGAGAATGAATTTGAAAGATTTCTTTATATAGGTAAAAAGGTATATTAAAATTTTAAATATCATTTAATATATCAATGAACACCACTAAAATGAAAACAAAAATTGTTTATATATTTTTCAATTAGCCGGTCTACAAATATTGTTACGTTAGTTCTAGTTGTTAAACGTAGGTTCGCCTAACGGCAGGATCTGCGGTGTATATACATATTGTTGTTAAGAGGGGACAATACCTAATCTCGCCGGCAGCCTTCGCCCATGTTATTCTATGGGAAAATTTGTTGCGACAATTACACATTACCTAATGAATATTTTTTAATTCTGTTTTCGCAGTCAGAAAATTCATAACCGTTAAATGAGTACTCCTTTTTGAAAAATTCATTTTTTTAAATTTTTACATTTTAATTTTGAGTTCAAAAATGCGATTTTTCACAAAATGCATTTTTCTCATTTTCTACTCGCAAAATGAAATACTAAAATTTAAAAAAATCAATTTTTGGAAAAGAAGTACTAATTTAACGCTTATGAATTTTCTAAATGTGAAAACAGAATTGAAAAATATTCATTAGGTAATGAGTAATTATGTGAACAAATTTTCCCATTGAATAACATGGGCGAAGGCTGCCGGCGAGATTAGGTATTGTCCGCTCTTAAAGCTTGACTGAAGGTATTTCATCTCTGCTTTTGTCGTCGAGAGTATTTCTTTTTTTAATTCTGTTTTTTAGGGTTTATCCAATTAGTTAAAGAAATTTTAAAAACAAAAAGTGTTTTAAACTTGTTTACATAAAATTGGTTTTGATATATTAAGAGTTGCCAACATCGTAATTAATAATCCGTAATACTGTTAGGGCCAACATTTTTTTTTTTTTTTACTCTAGGCAATTTTTAGAATCTTTTACTTCTAATTTCATCCTAAATTCACTTTGAGAGAATTACCATAATTTCTGGGAGATACCCCGCAGGTTATATAATCTAGTTTTGCCCCAGAAATTTCAATTGATAAATAAATTAATACTTGTACGAGCTCTTCCTTCAAAAAAGTATAGATTTCTCTATTAAATAAAATTTCGGGTGGAAAAATGACGCATGTTACCAGCGGGTTATCTACCAGAAATTACGATAGTATAAATATTATGTAGTGTGGAAAATTGGGTTGGCACTAAGAAACCTCGAGATTAGGTTGGCAACAAAAAGTAAATTATTACAGAATGACGCGAGGTGAAAAATATCATAACTCAATGGTGTCAACTTTTATAATTTATTCCTCAGTATTGTTAGTACAGCCCTCATTTCATACCACTTTTATTATAAGAGTAATTTTCTTTCTATTTTAGTTAAATTATTAGGGAAAAAATACTTAGAAAATTAATGGTGCGAAAAGAGGGCGTTGCTAAGATTGCTCCGGAATAAATTTTACAGTTGGCAGCTCTGCATATTTTTAAAACGTCCTCGTATTATTTCCTTTTCGATATGATAAAATTACTATATGATTTTAATAAAAGATAAAACTTTTATGTAATATTCTTATGTAATAAACCTTAAAATTTTAAAATTGGGCAATAACGCATGTCATGAAGTTCCCTCGAAATTTTAATTGTTTACATCGGAAATTCTCTTGCTTTTCGTATACGCCCACCCCACAAATAAAATATATTGTGAAGTACAGAAAAAATCTTATTCATAAAAGTGTAAAGGACATTGGGAGATTAATTTAATAGAATACAATGTCAACTGTGCTAAATTTAACAAATCATAAAATCATAGTACATTTTATTTACTATTTTTTCACGAATATATGTGTTTACACACATATATTAAAGGTGATTCTAAGATCACAAGGAAAACTAAGAGAGGGGGTAGAGATCATCATAAGGATTCATAATTGCATTAGAATCCAAGGCGCAAATATCATTTTAACCCTTTAAGAACAGGATGTTTTTGGCTACTGTGCACTACTAAGTACTAACTCCGCCTATTGTGTAAGTTTTAGAATCTTTCATACTTCATTATTTCGCAAACTCATACACAATGTTCGTATTAATACAATCTTTGCTGTAAAATACAGCGATTAAAAACACAATTTATTTATTTATGTAAACTTTACCATGTAAAAATTAATATTATTTTTTTAAATGCTACATTCGAGAGCCACGCCCATATCCCCACACACATCCGCTTTTAAAGGGTTAAAATGACAATTGCACCATTGGGTTCCTGTGCGATTCTGAATTATTGCGATGTTCTCTACCTTCCCTCCAAGTTTGCTCCATGATCTCTGTATTATCCTATACAGATAGATACATTGGCCCTTTTATTTATTTTATTTTTTATTTTTTTTCGATCATTTTAGCAATCAGCTTAGCTGCATGTTAATGAGAATGCATCAGTTTCTTATTTTAATGCAAGAAATTACTTCCATACCTAACGGCAAACCAGCGTTCCCAACTTTTATAATTTTTCACAATCGTTTTTAGTCCCGCCTCTTTTTCATACCGGAAATTTAGAAAAAATGATTTTCTTCTTATTTAATCGTTGTCGCATATTAAAGAGATATAATCTACTAAATTTCTGTTGCGAAAAGAAAGCGGGGCTAAAAATGATCGTGAATAAATTATAAAAGTTGGGAACACTGTGTTAAACTCAAAAACACAGCGGAAGGATAGAAGGAGGAGTTCCTAATTCAATAAGTTGAGCTTTAACCGAGTCTGATTGCGTGAATATCTTTCTTGATTATGGAAAACTGGGGTTGCTGGTGCCTACTGCGACCTCTTCTCTTAGAAGACACAATCAAATTATTCAAGCCCGTGAAAAAAAATTTGATTATACAACTTATTAAAAATTGCTTAGGAATCCATGTCCCCAAACATCTTTTTACCCTTTAAGAATTGGATGTTTTGGCCAATTGTGTACTACTAATTCAGCCTTCTGTATAAATTCTAAAATCCTGCATGCTTTATTATTTTATAAAATCATACACAATGTTCGTATTATTGCATATAACTGCGATAAAATACATAGAAAAAAAAATTATTTATGTAAACATTAGCATGTAAATCTTTTATTAAAAAATGGAACATTAAAGAGCCTCGCCCATATCTACGTAAAATCACCCAGAGTTAAAATGACGTTTGGGGACATGAGTTTCTCAGAGATGCTAACATTTAATTTATTCTGGAGAATTATTAGCCCTGCCTTTTTTTTTTTCATTAATATTTCACTTATTTTTTTAAGGATTTTTTTTTTTTAATCGAAGTTACGTATTGGGGAAAATTTTTCTATAAAGTGGTACGAAGTAAAGGCGGGGTTAAAATATTTCGGAATAAATTAAACTATTAGCAGCTATGCAGCTATGCTTTCGGGTGGACTTGGGCCAGTAGAGGTATACAAACCAGCAGAGGTATTCATTCCATTTTCAACAGGGAATATTTGATAGTTAACTTGAATAGCATATTTCAGTTTCATTAAGATTTGTGTAAATTAAAGATATAAAAATATGTTTTGTATAAATACCTCTCATGGAACACAATGCTTTGGGATAATTTCGGGTGTCCCTGTACACAAACCACTAGAAGTATTCATTTCATTTTATATAGGGAGCATCCAATAGTGAACTTCAATGACATATATTAGTTTCAAGAAATTCCATGAATTATTATGGGATTTAGAGAGCGTGCAGACAGACAGACAGAGAAACCGAAGTCGTTAGCACTTTTCAACCTTGTTAGGGTACTCTTGGTTCAGAAGCAACCACTTGATGATCGATCCACGGGCTAACTTATGTGTCAGTTCCTAAGTTATATTAAACAGTCCCTAAATTAGCTTCTTTACAATTCTTTCATTATGATCGAACAATCCGCCTGGTTTAATATAGAATTCATAGATTTTGGCCTTCAGACGCTATCGCATTTTAAGTAATTTTAGCCCTTAGGCCGTAATAAAAAAGAGTATTATTATTATTATTATTATTATTATTATTATTATTATTTATTCAAATGCCATTGTGACTGGAACAAGAAAAAAAAAAAAAAACTGTAAGTATTCAACAAAATGTACACAGTTTTAGCGATGTGGATCTATAATATCTATATAATTTGTCAGCTCTATCGAATAAGACATTCAGACGCTATGGCATTTTAAAAATTTCGTGCCTATAGGCCATAATGTTAAGGAATTGTTCTGTGTGTCCCTGTAAAAAAGTAATGTGCTAGTTTCACCAAAATCAATAGGGTTCGTGCTACAACGAATCATTACATACGAATAAACTTTCAGCTCACTTGAATAAAGCGTTTAAACGCTATTATGTCTACTCTCACACATGTAGGCGGCGCTCAACCGAAAACTTCTGTTCATAGCAAAAGAAAAGATGCAAATTTATTGTCGAAATCGTTCTTAACACCTTTTTGTGTAAATGGTTTATAAGACATCGAGAAATGCGTTTATTGCGTAACTATGCCATAAATTTATAATAGAAATACAGAAAATTAAAATCAGGAATTTTGCGGAGCTTCGACTTCAGCTTTTATTAAATAAATATAAGGAGATTGCAAAACCAATGTTGGGAAAAAGTAAGTTAATAACTGTTATCTTGTGATAACTGATTATGGCTTTAGAATTATCTCTTAGTAATTAAATTAAATGAAATGCAGCTTTGAAAAAATTTATTACGTAAAACAATAAAGAGAATGAATTTGAAAGATTTCTTTATATAGGTAAAAAGGTATATTAAAATTTTAAATATCATTTAATATATCAATGAACACCACTAAAATGAAAACAAAAATTGTTTATATATTTTTCAATTAGCCGGTCTACAAATATTGTTACGTTAGTTCTAGTTGTTAAACGTAGGTTCGCCTAACGGCAGGATCTGCGGTGTATATACATATTGTTGTTAAGAGGGGACAATACCTAATCTCGCCGGCAGCCTTCGCCCATGTTATTCTATGGGAAAATTTGTTGCGACAATTACACATTACCTAATGAATATTTTTTAATTCTGTTTTCGCAGTCAGAAAATTCATAACCGTTAAATGAGTACTCCTTTTTGAAAAATTCATTTTTTTAAATTTTTACATTTTAATTTTGAGTTCAAAAATGCGATTTTTCACAAAATGCATTTTTCTCATTTTCTACTCGCAAAATGAAATACTAAAATTTAAAAAAATCAATTTTTGGAAAAGAAGTACTAATTTAACGCTTATGAATTTTCTAAATGTGAAAACAGAATTGAAAAATATTCATTAGGTAATGAGTAATTATGTGAACAAATTTTCCCATTGAATAACATGGGCGAAGGCTGCCGGCGAGATTAGGTATTGTCCGCTCTTAAAGCTTGACTGAAGGTATTTCATCTCTGCTTTTGTCGTCGAGAGTATTTCTTTTTTTAATTCTGTTTTTTAGGGTTTATCCAATTAGTTAAAGAAATTTTAAAAACAAAAAGTGTTTTAAACTTGTTTACATAAAATTGGTTTTGATATATTAAGAGTTGCCAACATCGTAATTAATAATCCGTAATACTGTTAGGGCCAACATTTTTTTTTTTTTTTACTCTAGGCAATTTTTAGAATCTTTTACTTCTAATTTCATCCTAAATTCACTTTGAGAGAATTACCATAATTTCTGGGAGATACCCCGCAGGTTATATAATCTAGTTTTGCCCCAGAAATTTCAATTGATAAATAAATTAATACTTGTACGAGCTCTTCCTTCAAAAAAGTATAGATTTCTCTATTAAATAAAATTTCGGGTGGAAAAATGACGCATGTTACCAGCGGGTTATCTACCAGAAATTACGATAGTATAAATATTATGTAGTGTGGAAAATTGGGTTGGCACTAAGAAACCTCGAGATTAGGTTGGCAACAAAAAGTAAATTATTACAGAATGACGCGAGGTGAAAAATATCATAACTCAATGGTGTCAACTTTTATAATTTATTCCTCAGTATTGTTAGTACAGCCCTCATTTCATACCACTTTTATTATAAGAGTAATTTTCTTTCTATTTTAGTTAAATTATTAGGGAAAAAATACTTAGAAAATTAATGGTGCGAAAAGAGGGCGTTGCTAAGATTGCTCCGGAATAAATTTTACAGTTGGCAGCTCTGCATATTTTTAAAACGTCCTCGTATTATTTCCTTTTCGATATGATAAAATTACTATATGATTTTAATAAAAGATAAAACTTTTATGTAATATTCTTATGTAATAAACCTTAAAATTTTAAAATTGGGCAATAACGCATGTCATGAAGTTCCCTCGAAATTTTAATTGTTTACATCGGAAATTCTCTTGCTTTTCGTATACGCCCACCCCACAAATAAAATATATTGTGAAGTACAGAAAAAATCTTATTCATAAAAGTGTAAAGGACATTGGGAGATTAATTTAATAGAATACAATGTCAACTGTGCTAAATTTAACAAATCATAAAATCATAGTACATTTTATTTACTATTTTTTCACGAATATATGTGTTTACACACATATATTAAAGGTGATTCTAAGATCACAAGGAAAACTAAGAGAGGGGGTAGAGATCATCATAAGGATTCATAATTGCATTAGAATCCAAGGCGCAAATATCATTTTAACCCTTTAAGAACAGGATGTTTTTGGCTACTGTGCACTACTAAGTACTAACTCCGCCTATTGTGTAAGTTTTAGAATCTTTCATACTTCATTATTTCGCAAACTCATACACAATGTTCGTATTAATACAATCTTTGCTGTAAAATACAGCGATTAAAAACACAATTTATTTATTTATGTAAACTTTACCATGTAAAAATTAATATTATTTTTTTAAATGCTACATTCGAGAGCCACGCCCATATCCCCACACACATCCGCTTTTAAAGGGTTAAAATGACAATTGCACCATTGGGTTCCTGTGCGATTCTGAATTATTGCGATGTTCTCTACCTTCCCTCCAAGTTTGCTCCATGATCTCTGTATTATCCTATACAGATAGATACATTGGCCCTTTTATTTATTTTATTTTTTATTTTTTTTCGATCATTTTAGCAATCAGCTTAGCTGCATGTTAATGAGAATGCATCAGTTTCTTATTTTAATGCAAGAAATTACTTCCATACCTAACGGCAAACCAGCGTTCCCAACTTTTATAATTTTTCACAATCGTTTTTAGTCCCGCCTCTTTTTCATACCGGAAATTTAGAAAAAATGATTTTCTTCTTATTTAATCGTTGTCGCATATTAAAGAGATATAATCTACTAAATTTCTGTTGCGAAAAGAAAGCGGGGCTAAAAATGATCGTGAATAAATTATAAAAGTTGGGAACACTGTGTTAAACTCAAAAACACAGCGGAAGGATAGAAGGAGGAGTTCCTAATTCAATAAGTTGAGCTTTAACCGAGTCTGATTGCGTGAATATCTTTCTTGATTATGGAAAACTGGGGTTGCTGGTGCCTACTGCGACCTCTTCTCTTAGAAGACACAATCAAATTATTCAAGCCCGTGAAAAAAAATTTGATTATACAACTTATTAAAAATTGCTTAGGAATCCATGTCCCCAAACATCTTTTTACCCTTTAAGAATTGGATGTTTTGGCCAATTGTGTACTACTAATTCAGCCTTCTGTATAAATTCTAAAATCCTGCATGCTTTATTATTTTATAAAATCATACACAATGTTCGTATTATTGCATATAACTGCGATAAAATACATAGAAAAAAAAATTATTTATGTAAACATTAGCATGTAAATCTTTTATTAAAAAATGGAACATTAAAGAGCCTCGCCCATATCTACGTAAAATCACCCAGAGTTAAAATGACGTTTGGGGACATGAGTTTCTCAGAGATGCTAACATTTAATTTATTCTGGAGAATTATTAGCCCTGCCTTTTTTTTTTTCATTAATATTTCACTTATTTTTTTAAGGATTTTTTTTTTTTAATCGAAGTTACGTATTGGGGAAAATTTTTCTATAAAGTGGTACGAAGTAAAGGCGGGGTTAAAATATTTCGGAATAAATTAAACTATTAGCAGCTATGCAGCTATGCTTTCGGGTGGACTTGGGCCAGTAGAGGTATACAAACCAGCAGAGGTATTCATTCCATTTTCAACAGGGAATATTTGATAGTTAACTTGAATAGCATATTTCAGTTTCATTAAGATTTGTGTAAATTAAAGATATAAAAATATGTTTTGTATAAATACCTCTCATAGAACACAATGCTTTGGGATAATTTCGGGTGTCCCTGTACACAAACCACTAGAAGTATTCATTTCATTTTATATAGGGAGCATCCAATAGTGAACTTCAATGACATATATTAGTTTCAAGAAATTCCATGAATTATTATGGGATTTAGAGAGCGTGCAGACAGACAGACAGAGAAACCGAAGTCGTTAGCACTTTTCAACCTTGTTAGGGTACTCTTGGTTCAGAAGCAACCACTTGATGATCGATCCACGGGCTAACTTATATGTCAGTTCCTAAGTTATATTAAACAGTCCCTAAATTAGCTTCTTTACAATTCTTTCATTATGATCGAACAATCCGCCTGGTTTAATATAGAATTCATAGATTTTGGCCTTCAGACGCTATCGCATTTTAAGTAATTTTAGCCCTTAGGCCGTAATAAAAAAGAGTATTATTATTATTATTATTATTATTATTATTATTATTATTATTATTTATTTAAATGCCATTGTGACTGGAACAAGAAAAAAAAAAAACTGTAAGTATTCAACAAAATGTACACAGTTTTAGCGATGTGGATCTATAATATCTATATAATTTGTCAGCTCTATCGAATAAGACATTCAGACGCTATGGCATTTTAAAAATTTCGAGCCTATAGGCCATAATGTTAAGGAATTGTTCTGTGTGTCCCTGTAAAAAAGTAATGTGCTAGTTTCACCAAAATCAATAGGGTTCGTGCTACAACGAATCATTACATACGAATAAACTTTCAGCTCACTTGAATAAAGCGTTTAAACGCTATTATGTCTACTCTCACACATGTAGGCGGCGCTCAACCGAAAACTTCTGTTCATAGCAAAAGAAAAGATGCAAATTTATTGTCGAAATCGTTCTTAACACCTTTTTGTGTAAATGGTTTATAAGACATCGAGAAATGCGTTTATTGCGTAACTATGCCATAAATTTATAATAGAAATACAGAAAATTAAAATCAGGAATTTTGCGGAGCTTCGACTTCAGCTTTTATTAAATAAATATAAGGAGATTGCAAAACCAATGTTGGGAAAAAGTAAGTTAATAACTGTTATCTTGTGATAACTGATTATGGCTTTAGAATTATCTCTTAGTAATTAAATTAAATGAAATGCAGCTTTGAAAAAATTTATTACGTAAAACAATAAAGAGAATGAATTTGAAAGATTTCTTTATATAGGTAAAAAGGTATATTAAAATTTTAAATATCATTTAATATATCAATGAACACCACTAAAATGAAAACAAAAATTGTTTATATATTTTTCAATTAGCCGGTCTACAAATATTGTTACGTTAGTTCTAGTTGTTAAACGTAGGTTCGCCTAACGGCAGGATCTGCGGTGTATATACATATTGTTGTTAAGAGGGGACAATACCTAATCTCGCCGGCAGCCTTCGCCCATGTTATTCTATGGGAAAATTTGTTGCGACAATTACACATTACCTAATGAATATTTTTTAATTCTGTTTTCGCAGTCAGAAAATTCATAACCGTTAAATGAGTACTCCTTTTTGAAAAATTCATTTTTTTAAATTTTTACATTTTAATTTTGAGTTCAAAAATGCGATTTTTCACAAAATGCATTTTTCTCATTTTCTACTCGCAAAATGAAATACTAAAATTTAAAAAAATCAATTTTTGGAAAAGAAGTACTAATTTAACGCTTATGAATTTTCTAAATGTGAAAACAGAATTGAAAAATATTCATTAGGTAATGAGTAATTATGTGAACAAATTTTCCCATTGAATAACATGGGCGAAGGCTGCCGGCGAGATTAGGTATTGTCCGCTCTTAAAGCTTGACTGAAGGTATTTCATCTCTGCTTTTGTCGTCGAGAGTATTTCTTTTTTTAATTCTGTTTTTTAGGGTTTATCCAATTAGTTAAAGAAATTTTAAAAACAAAAAGTGTTTTAAACTTGTTTACATAAAATTGGTTTTGATATATTAAGAGTTGCCAACATCGTAATTAATAATCCGTAATACTGTTAGGGCCAACATTTTTTTTTTTTTTTACTCTAGGCATTTTTTAGAATCTTTTACTTCTAATTTCATCCTAAATTCACTTTGAGAGAATTACCATAATTTCTGGGAGATACCCCGCAGGTTATATAATCTAGTTTTGCCCCAGAAATTTCAATTGATAAATAAATTAATACTTGTACGAGCTCTTCCTTCAAAAAAGTATAGATTTCTCTATTAAATAAAATTTCGGGTGGAAAAATGACGCATGTTACCAGCGGGTTATCTACCAGAAATTACGATAGTATAAATATTATGTAGTGTGGAAAATTGGGTTGGCACTAAGAAACCTCGAGATTAGGTTGGCAACAAAAAGTAAATTATTACAGAATGACGCGAGGTGAAAAATATCATAACTCAATGGTGTCAACTTTTATAATTTATTCCTCAGTATTGTTAGTACAGCCCTCATTTCATACCACTTTTATTATAAGAGTAATTTTCTTTCTATTTTAGTTAAATTATTAGGGAAAAAATACTTAGAAAATTAATGGTGCGAAAAGAGGGCGTTGCTAAGATTGCTCCGGAATAAATTTTACAGTTGGCAGCTCTGCATATTTTTAAAACGTCCTCGTATTATTTCCTTTTCGATATGATAAAATTACTATATGATTTTAATAAAAGATAAAACTTTTATGTAATATTCTTATGTAATAAACCTTAAAATTTTAAAATTGGGCAATAACGCATGTCATGAAGTTCCCTCGAAATTTTAATTGTTTACATCGGAAATTCTCTTGCTTTTCGTATACGCCCACCCCACAAATAAAATATATTGTGAAGTACAGAAAAAATCTTATTCATAAAAGTGTAAAGGACATTGGGAGATTAATTTAATAGAATACAATGTCAACTGTGCTAAATTTAACAAATCATAAAATCATAGTACATTTTATTTACTATTTTTTCACGAATATATGTGTTTACACACATATATTAAAGGTGATTCTAAGATCACAAGGAAAACTAAGAGAGGGGGTAGAGATCATCATAAGGATTCATAATTGCATTAGAATCCAAGGCGCAAATATCATTTTAACCCTTTAAGAACAGGATGTTTTTGGCTACTGTGCACTACTAAGTACTAACTCCGCCTATTGTGTAAGTTTTAGAATCTTTCATACTTCATTATTTCGCAAACTCATACACAATGTTCGTATTAATACAATCTTTGCTGTAAAATACAGCGATTAAAAACACAATTTATTTATTTATGTAAACTTTACCATGTAAAAATTAATATTATTTTTTTAAATGCTACATTCGAGAGCCACGCCCATATCCCCACACACATCCGCTTTTAAAGGGTTAAAATGACAATTGCACCATTGGGTTCCTGTGCGATTCTGAATTATTGCGATGTTCTCTACCTTCCCTCCAAGTTTGCTCCATGATCTCTGTATTATCCTATACAGATAGATACATTGGCCCTTTTATTTATTTTATTTTTTATTTTTTTTCGATCATTTTAGCAATCAGCTTAGCTGCATGTTAATGAGAATGCATCAGTTTCTTATTTTAATGCAAGAAATTACTTCCATACCTAACGGCAAACCAGCGTTCCCAACTTTTATAATTTTTCACAATCGTTTTTAGTCCCGCCTCTTTTTCATACCGGAAATTTAGAAAAAATGATTTTCTTCTTATTTAATCGTTGTCGCATATTAAAGAGATATAATCTACTAAATTTCTGTTGCGAAAAGAAAGCGGGGCTAAAAATGATCGTGAATAAATTATAAAAGTTGGGAACACTGTGTTAAACTCAAAAACACAGCGGAAGGATAGAAGGAGGAGTTCCTAATTCAATAAGTTGAGCTTTAACCGAGTCTGATTGCGTGAATATCTTTCTTGATTATGGAAAACTGGGGTTGCTGGTGCCTACTGCGACCTCTTCTCTTAGAAGACACAATCAAATTATTCAAGCCCGTGAAAAAAAATTTGATTATACAACTTATTAAAAATTGCTTAGGAATCCATGTCCCCAAACATCTTTTTACCCTTTAAGAATTGGATGTTTTGGCCAATTGTGTACTACTAATTCAGCCTTCTGTATAAATTCTAAAATCCTGCATGCTTTATTATTTTATAAAATCATACACAATGTTCGTATTATTGCATATAACTGCGATAAAATACATAGAAAAAAAAATTATTTATGTAAACATTAGCATGTAAATCTTTTATTAAAAAATGGAACATTAAAGAGCCTCGCCCATATCTACGTAAAATCACCCAGAGTTAAAATGACGTTTGGGGACATGAGTTTCTCAGAGATGCTAACATTTAATTTATTCTGGAGAATTATTAGCCCTGCCTTTTTTTTTTCATTAATATTTCACTTATTTTTTTAAGGATTTTTTTTTTTTTAATCGAAGTTACGTATTGGGGAAAATTTTTCTATAAAGTGGTACGAAGTAAAGGCGGGGTTAAAATATTTCGGAATAAATTAAACTATTAGCAGCTATGCAGCTATGCTTTCGGGTGGACTTGGGCCAGTAGAGGTATACAAACCAGCAGAGGTATTCATTCCATTTTCAACAGGGAATATTTGATAGTTAACTTGAATAGCATATTTCAGTTTCATTAAGATTTGTGTAAATTAAAGATATAAAAATATGTTTTGTATAAATACCTCTCATAGAACACAATGCTTTGGGATAATTTCGGGTGTCCCTGTACACAAACCACTAGAAGTATTCATTTCATTTTATATAGGGAGCATCCAATAGTGAACTTCAATGACATATATTAGTTTCAAGAAATTCCATGAATTATTATGGGATTTAGAGAGCGTGCAGACAGACAGACAGAGAAACCGAAGTCGTTAGCACTTTTCAACCTTGTTAGGGTACTCTTGGTTCAGAAGCAACCACTTGATGATCGATCCACGGGCTAACTTATGTGTCAGTTCCTAAGTTATATTAAACAGTCCCTAAATTAGCTTCTTTACAATTCTTTCATTATGATCGAACAATCCGCCTGGTTTAATATAGAATTCATAGATTTTGGCCTTCAGACGCTATCGCATTTTAAGTAATTTTAGCCCTTAGGCCGTAATAAAAAAGAGTATTATTATTATTATTATTATTATTATTATTATTTATTTAAATGCCATTGTGACTGGAACAAGAAAAAAAAAAAAACTGTAAGTATTCAACAAAATGTACACAGTTTTAGCGATGTGGATCTATAATATCTATATAATTTGTCAGCTCTATCGAATAAGACATTCAGACGCTATGGCATTTTAAAAATTTCGAGCCTATAGGCCATAATGTTAAGGAATTGTTCTGTGTGTCCCTGTAAAAAAGTAATGTGCTAGTTTCACCAAAATCAATAGGGTTCGTGCTACAACGAATCATTACATACGAATAAACTTTCAGCTCACTTGAATAAAGCGTTTAAACGCTATTATGTCTACTCTCACACATGTAGGCGGCGCTCAACCGAAAACTTCTGTTCATAGCAAAAGAAAAGATGCAAATTTATTGTCGAAATCGTTCTTAACACCTTTTTGTGTAAATGGTTTATAAGACATCGAGAAATGCGTTTATTGCGTAACTATGCCATAAATTTATAATAGAAATACAGAAAATTAAAATCAGGAATTTTGCGGAGCTTCGACTTCAGCTTTTATTAAATAAATATAAGGAGATTGCAAAACCAATGTTGGGAAAAAGTAAGTTAATAACTGTTATCTTGTGATAACTGATTATGGCTTTAGAATTATCTCTTAGTAATTAAATTAAATGAAATGCAGCTTTGAAAAAATTTATTACGTAAAACAATAAAGAGAATGAATTTGAAAGATTTCTTTATATAGGTAAAAAGGTATATTAAAATTTTAAATATCATTTAATATATCAATGAACACCACTAAAATGAAAACAAAAATTGTTTATATATTTTTCAATTAGCCGGTCTACAAATATTGTTACGTTAGTTCTAGTTGTTAAACGTAGGTTCGCCTAACGGCAGGATCTGCGGTGTATATACATATTGTTGTTAAGAGGGGACAATACCTAATCTCGCCGGCAGCCTTCGCCCATGTTATTCTATGGGAAAATTTGTTGCGACAATTACACATTACTTAATGAATATTTTTTAATTCTGTTTTCGCAGTCAGAAAATTCATAACCGTTAAATGAGTACTCCTTTTTGAAAAATTCATTTTTTTAAATTTTTACATTTTAATTTTGAGTTCAAAAATGCGATTTTTCACAAAATGCATTTTTCTCATTTTCTACTCGCAAAATGAAATACTAAAATTTAAAAAAATCAATTTTTGGAAAAGAAGTACTAATTTAACGCTTATGAATTTTCTAAATGTGAAAACAGAATTGAAAAATATTCATTAGGTAATGAGTAATTATGTGAACAAATTTTCCCATTGAATAACATGGGCGAAGGCTGCCGGCGAGATTAGGTATTGTCCGCTCTTAAAGCTTGACTGAAGGTATTTCATCTCTGCTTTTGTCGTCGAGAGTATTTCTTTTTTTAATTCTGTTTTTTAGGGTTTATCCAATTAGTTAAAGAAATTTTAAAAACAAAAAGTGTTTTAAACTTGTTTACATAAAATTGGTTTTGATATATTAAGAGTTGCCAACATCGTAATTAATAATCCGTAATACTGTTAGGGCCAACATTTTTTTTTTTTTTTTACTCTAGGCATTTTTTAGAATCTTTTACTTCTAATTTCATCCTAAATTCACTTTGAGAGAATTACCATAATTTCTGGGAGATACCCCGCAGGTTATATAATCTAGTTTTGCCCCAGAAATTTCAATTGATAAATAAATTAATACTTGTACGAGCTCTTCCTTCAAAAAAGTATAGATTTCTCTATTAAATAAAATTTCGGGTGGAAAAATGACGCATGTTACCAGCGGGTTATCTACCAGAAATTACGATAGTATAAATATTATGTAGTGTGGAAAATTGGGTTGGCACTAAGAAACCTCGAGATTAGGTTGGCAACAAAAAGTAAATTATTACAGAATGACGCGAGGTGAAAAATATCATAACTCAATGGTGTCAACTTTTATAATTTATTCCTCAGTATTGTTAGTACAGCCCTCATTTCATACCACTTTTATTATAAGAGTAATTTTCTTTCTATTTTAGTTAAATTATTAGGGAAAAAATACTTAGAAAATTAATGGTGCGAAAAGAGGGCGTTGCTAAGATTGCTCCGGAATAAATTTTACAGTTGGCAGCTCTGCATATTTTTAAAACGTCCTCGTATTATTTCCTTTTCGATATGATAAAATTACTATATGATTTTAATAAAAGATAAAACTTTTATGTAATATTCTTATGTAATAAACCTTAAAATTTTAAAATTGGGCAATAACGCATGTCATGAAGTTCCCTCGAAATTTTAATTGTTTACATCGGAAATTCTCTTGCTTTTCGTATACGCCCACCCCACAAATAAAATATATTGTGAAGTACAGAAAAAATCTTATTCATAAAAGTGTAAAGGACATTGGGAGATTAATTTAATAGAATACAATGTCAACTGTGCTAAATTTAACAAATCATAAAATCATAGTACATTTTATTTACTATTTTTTCACGAATATATGTGTTTACACACATATATTAAAGGTGATTCTAAGATCACAAGGAAAACTAAGAGAGGGGGTAGAGATCATCATAAGGATTCATAATTGCATTAGAATCCAAGGCGCAAATATCATTTTAACCCTTTAAGAACAGGATGTTTTTGGCTACTGTGCACTACTAAGTACTAACTCCGCCTATTGTGTAAGTTTTAGAATCTTTCATACTTCATTATTTCGCAAACTCATACACAATGTTCGTATTAATACAATCTTTGCTGTAAAATACAGCGATTAAAAACACAATTTATTTATTTATGTAAACTTTACCATGTAAAAATTAATATTATTTTTTTAAATGCTACATTCGAGAGCCACGCCCATATCCCCACACACATCCGCTTTTAAAGGGTTAAAATGACAATTGCACCATTGGGTTCCTGTGCGATTCTGAATTATTGCGATGTTCTCTACCTTCCCTCCAAGTTTGCTCCATGATCTCTGTATTATCCTATACAGATAGATACATTGGCCCTTTTATTTATTTTATTTTTTATTTTTTTTCGATCATTTTAGCAATCAGCTTAGCTGCATGTTAATGAGAATGCATCAGTTTCTTATTTTAATGCAAGAAATTACTTCCATACCTAACGGCAAACCAGCGTTCCCAACTTTTATAATTTTTCACAATCGTTTTTAGTCCCGCCTCTTTTTCATACCGGAAATTTAGAAAAAATGATTTTCTTCTTATTTAATCGTTGTCGCATATTAAAGAGATATAATCTACTAAATTTCTGTTGCGAAAAGAAAGCGGGGCTAAAAATGATCGTGAATAAATTATAAAAGTTGGGAACACTGTGTTAAACTCAAAAACACAGCGGAAGGATAGAAGGAGGAGTTCCTAATTCAATAAGTTGAGCTTTAACCGAGTCTGATTGCGTGAATATCTTTCTTGATTATGGAAAACTGGGGTTGCTGGTGCCTACTGCGACCTCTTCTCTTAGAAGACACAATCAAATTATTCAAGCCCGTGAAAAAAAATTTGATTATACAACTTATTAAAAATTGCTTAGGAATCCATGTCCCCAAACATCTTTTTACCCTTTAAGAATTGGATGTTTTGGCCAATTGTGTACTACTAATTCAGCCTTCTGTATAAATTCTAAAATCCTGCATGCTTTATTATTTTATAAAATCATACACAATGTTCGTATTATTGCATATAACTGCGATAAAATACATAGAAAAAAAAATTATTTATGTAAACATTAGCATGTAAATCTTTTATTAAAAAATGGAACATTAAAGAGCCTCGCCCATATCTACGTAAAATCACCCAGAGTTAAAATGACGTTTGGGGACATGAGTTTCTCAGAGATGCTAACATTTAATTTATTCTGGAGAATTATTAGCCCTGCCTTTTTTTTTTTTTCATTAATATTTCACTTATTTTTTTAAGGATTTTTTTTTTTTTAATCGAAGTTACGTATTGGGGAAAATTTTTCTATAAAGTGGTACGAAGTAAAGGCGGGGTTAAAATATTTCGGAATAAATTAAACTATTAGCAGCTATGCAGCTATGCTTTCGGGTGGACTTGGGCCAGTAGAGGTATACAAACCAGCAGAGGTATTCATTCCATTTTCAACAGGGAATATTTGATAGTTAACTTGAATAGCATATTTCAGTTTCATTAAGATTTGTGTAAATTAAAGATATAAAAATATGTTTTGTATAAATACCTCTCATGGAACACAATGCTTTGGGATAATTTCGGGTGTCCCTGTACACAAACCACTAGAAGTATTCATTTCATTTTATATAGGGAGCATCCAATAGTGAACTTCAATGACATATATTAGTTTCAAGAAATTCCATGAATTATTATGGGATTTAGAGAGCGTGCAGACAGACAGACAGAGAAACCGAAGTCGTTAGCACTTTTCAACCTTGTTAGGGTACTCTTGGTTCAGAAGCAACCACTTGATGATCGATCCACGGGCTAACTTATGTGTCAGTTCCTAAGTTATATTAAACAGTCCCTAAATTAGCTTCTTTACAATTCTTTCATTATGATCGAACAATCCGCCTGGTTTAATATAGAATTCATAGATTTTGGCCTTCAGACGCTATCGCATTTTAAGTAATTTTAGCCCTTAGGCCGTAATAAAAAAGAGTATTATTATTATTATTATTATTATTATTATTATTATTATTATTTATTTAAATGCCATTGTGACTGGAACAAGAAAAAAAAAAAAAACTGTAAGTATTCAACAAAATGTACACAGTTTTAGCGATGTGGATCTATAATATCTATATAATTTGTCAGCTTTATCGAATAAGACATTCAGACGCTATGGCATTTTAAAAATTTCGTGCCTATAGGCCATAATGTTAAGGAATTGTTCTGTGTGTCCCTGTAAAAAAGTAATGTGCTAGTTTCACCAAAATCAATAGGGTTCGTGCTACAACGAATCATTACATACGAATAAACTTTCAGCTCACTTGAATAAAGCGTTTAAACGCTATTATGTCTACTCTCACACATGTAGGCGGCGCTCAACCGAAAACTTCTGTTCATAGCAAAAGAAAAGATGCAAATTTATTGTCGAAATCGTTCTTAACACCTTTTTGTGTAAATGGTTTATAAGACATCGAGAAATGCGTTTATTGCGTAACTATGCCATAAATTTATAATAGAAATACAGAAAATTAAAATCAGGAATTTTGCGGAGCTTCGACTTCAGCTTTTATTAAATAAATATAAGGAGATTGCAAAACCAATGTTGGGAAAAAGTAAGTTAATAACTGTTATCTTGTGATAACTGATTATGGCTTTAGAATTATCTCTTAGTAATTAAATTAAATGAAATGCAGCTTTGAAAAAATTTATTACGTAAAACAATAAAGAGAATGAATTTGAAAGATTTCTTTATATAGGTAAAAAGGTATATTAAAATTTTAAATATCATTTAATATATCAATGAACACCACTAAAATGAAAACAAAAATTGTTTATATATTTTTCAATTAGCCGGTCTACAAATATTGTTACGTTAGTTCTAGTTGTTAAACGTAGGTTCGCCTAACGGCAGGATCTGCGGTGTATATACATATTGTTGTTAAGAGGGGACAATACCTAATCTCGCCGGCAGCCTTCGCCCATGTTATTCTATGGGAAAATTTGTTGCGACAATTACACATTACCTAATGAATATTTTTTAATTCTGTTTTCGCAGTCAGAAAATTCATAACCGTTAAATGAGTACTCCTTTTTGAAAAATTCATTTTTTTAAATTTTTACATTTTAATTTTGAGTTCAAAAATGCGATTTTTCACAAAATGCATTTTTCTCATTTTCTACTCGCAAAATGAAATACTAAAATTTAAAAAAATCAATTTTTGGAAAAGAAGTACTAATTTAACGCTTATGAATTTTCTAAATGTGAAAACAGAATTGAAAAATATTCATTAGGTAATGAGTAATTATGTGAACAAATTTTCCCATTGAATAACATGGGCGAAGGCTGCCGGCGAGATTAGGTATTGTCCGCTCTTAAAGCTTGACTGAAGGTATTTCATCTCTGCTTTTGTCGTCGAGAGTATTTCTTTTTTTAATTCTGTTTTTTAGGGTTTATCCAATTAGTTAAAGAAATTTTAAAAACAAAAAGTGTTTTAAACTTGTTTACATAAAATTGGTTTTGATATATTAAGAGTTGCCAACATCGTAATTAATAATCCGTAATACTGTTAGGGCCAACATTTTTTTTTTTTTTTTACTCTAGGCATTTTTTAGAATCTTTTACTTCTAATTTCATCCTAAATTCACTTTGAGAGAATTACCATAATTTCTGGGAGATACCCCGCAGGTTATATAATCTAGTTTTGCCCCAGAAATTTCAATTGATAAATAAATTAATACTTGTACGAGCTCTTCCTTCAAAAAAGTATAGATTTCTCTATTAAATAAAATTTCGGGTGGAAAAATGACGCATGTTACCAGCGGGTTATCTACCAGAAATTACGATAGTATAAATATTATGTAGTGTGGAAAATTGGGTTGGCACTAAGAAACCTCGAGATTAGGTTGGCAACAAAAAGTAAATTATTACAGAATGACGCGAGGTGAAAAATATCATAACTCAATGGTGTCAACTTTTATAATTTATTCCTCAGTATTGTTAGTACAGCCCTCATTTCATACCACTTTTATTATAAGAGTAATTTTCTTTCTATTTTAGTTAAATTATTAGGGAAAAAATACTTAGAAAATTAATGGTGCGAAAAGAGGGCGTTGCTAAGATTGCTCCGGAATAAATTTTACAGTTGGCAGCTCTGCATATTTTTAAAACGTCCTCGTATTATTTCCTTTTCGATATGATAAAATTACTATATGATTTTAATAAAAGATAAAACTTTTATGTAATATTCTTATGTAATAAACCTTAAAATTTTAAAATTGGGCAATAACGCATGTCATGAAGTTCCCTCGAAATTTTAATTGTTTACATCGGAAATTCTCTTGCTTTTCGTATACGCCCACCCCACAAATAAAATATATTGTGAAGTACAGAAAAAATCTTATTCATAAAAGTGTAAAGGACATTGGGAGATTAATTTAATAGAATACAATGTCAACTGTGCTAAATTTAACAAATCATAAAATCATAGTACATTTTATTTACTATTTTTTCACGAATATATGTGTTTACACACATATATTAAAGGTGATTCTAAGATCACAAGGAAAACTAAGAGAGGGGGTAGAGATCATCATAAGGATTCATAATTGCATTAGAATCCAAGGCGCAAATATCATTTTAACCCTTTAAGAACAGGATGTTTTTGGCTACTGTGCACTACTAAGTACTAACTCCGCCTATTGTGTAAGTTTTAGAATCTTTCATACTTCATTATTTCGCAAACTCATACACAATGTTCGTATTAATACAATCTTTGCTGTAAAATACAGCGATTAAAAACACAATTTATTTATTTATGTAAACTTTACCATGTAAAAATTAATATTATTTTTTTAAATGCTACATTCGAGAGCCACGCCCATATCCCCACACACATCCGCTTTTAAAGGGTTAAAATGACAATTGCACCATTGGGTTCCTGTGCGATTCTGAATTATTGCGATGTTCTCTACCTTCCCTCCAAGTTTGCTCCATGATCTCTGTATTATCCTATACAGATAGATACATTGGCCCTTTTATTTATTTTATTTTTTATTTTTTTTCGATCATTTTAGCAATCAGCTTAGCTGCATGTTAATGAGAATGCATCAGTTTCTTATTTTAATGCAAGAAATTACTTCCATACCTAACGGCAAACCAGCGTTCCCAACTTTTATAATTTTTCACAATCGTTTTTAGTCCCGCCTCTTTTTCATACCGGAAATTTAGAAAAAATGATTTTCTTCTTATTTAATCGTTGTCGCATATTAAAGAGATATAATCTACTAAATTTCTGTTGCGAAAAGAAAGCGGGGCTAAAAATGATCGTGAATAAATTATAAAAGTTGGGAACACTGTGTTAAACTCAAAAACACAGCGGAAGGATAGAAGGAGGAGTTCCTAATTCAATAAGTTGAGCTTTAACCGAGTCTGATTGCGTGAATATCTTTCTTGATTATGGAAAACTGGGGTTGCTGGTGCCTACTGCGACCTCTTCTCTTAGAAGACACAATCAAATTATTCAAGCCCGTGAAAAAAAATTTGATTATACAACTTATTAAAAATTGCTTAGGAATCCATGTCCCCAAACATCTTTTTACCCTTTAAGAATTGGATGTTTTGGCCAATTGTGTACTACTAATTCAGCCTTCTGTATAAATTCTAAAATCCTGCATGCTTTATTATTTTATAAAATCATACACAATGTTCGTATTATTGCATATAACTGCGATAAAATACATAGAAAAAAAAATTATTTATGTAAACATTAGCATGTAAATCTTTTATTAAAAAATGGAACATTAAAGAGCCTCGCCCATATCTACGTAAAATCACCCAGAGTTAAAATGACGTTTGGGGACATGAGTTTCTCAGAGATGCTAACATTTAATTTATTCTGGAGAATTATTAGCCCTGCCTTTTTTTTTTCATTAATATTTCACTTATTTTTTTAAGGATTTTTTTTTTTTTAATCGAAGTTACGTATTGGGGAAAATTTTTCTATAAAGTGGTACGAAGTAAAGGCGGGGTTAAAATATTTCGGAATAAATTAAACTATTAGCAGCTATGCAGCTATGCTTTCGGGTGGACTTGGGCCAGTAGAGGTATACAAACCAGCAGAGGTATTCATTCCATTTTCAACAGGGAATATTTGATAGTTAACTTGAATAGCATATTTCAGTTTCATTAAGATTTGTGTAAATTAAAGATATAAAAATATGTTTTGTATAAATACCTCTCATAGAACACAATGCTTTGGGATAATTTCGGGTGTCCCTGTACACAAACCACTAGAAGTATTCATTTCATTTTATATAGGGAGCATCCAATAGTGAACTTCAATGACATATATTAGTTTCAAGAAATTCCATGAATTATTATGGGATTTAGAGAGCGTGCAGACAGACAGACAGAGAAACCGAAGTCGTTAGCACTTTTCAACCTTGTTAGGGTACTCTTGGTTCAGAAGCAACCACTTGATGATCGATCCACGGGCTAACTTATGTGTCAGTTCCTAAGTTATATTAAACAGTCCCTAAATTAGCTTCTTTACAATTCTTTCATTATGATCGAACAATCCGCCTGGTTTAATATAGAATTCATAGATTTTGGCCTTCAGACGCTATCGCATTTTAAGTAATTTTAGCCCTTAGGCCGTAATAAAAAAGAGTATTATTATTATTATTATTATTATTATTATTATTTATTTAAATGCCATTGTGACTGGAACAAGAAAAAAAAAAAAACTGTAAGTATTCAACAAAATGTACACAGTTTTATCGATGTGGATCTATAATATCTATATAATTTGTCAGCTCTATCGAATAAGACATTCAGACGCTATGGCATTTTAAAAATTTCGAGCCTATAGGCCATAATGTTAAGGAATTGTTCTGTGTGTCCCTGTAAAAAAGTAATGTGCTAGTTTCACCAAAATCAATAGGGTTCGTGCTACAACGAATCATTACATACGAATAAACTTTCAGCTCACTTGAATAAAGCGTTTAAACGCTATTATGTCTACTCTCACACATGTAGGCGGCGCTCAACCGAAAACTTCTGTTCATAGCAAAAGAAAAGATGCAAATTTATTGTCGAAATCGTTCTTAACACCTTTTTGTGTAAATGGTTTATAAGACATCGAGAAATGCGTTTATTGCGTAACTATGCCATAAATTTATAATAGAAATACAGAAAATTAAAATCAGGAATTTTGCGGAGCTTCGACTTCAGCTTTTATTAAATAAATATAAGGAGATTGCAAAACCAATGTTGGGAAAAAGTAAGTTAATAACTGTTATCTTGTGATAACTGATTATGGCTTTAGAATTATCTCTTAGTAATTAAATTAAATGAAATGCAGCTTTGAAAAAAATTATTACGTAAAACAATAAAGAGAATGAATTTGAAAGATTTCTTTATATAGGTAAAAAGGTATATTAAAATTTTAAATATCATTTAATATATCAATGAACACCACTAAAATGAAAACAAAAATTGTTTATATATTTTTCAATTAGCCGGTCTACAAATATTGTTACGTTAGTTCTAGTTGTTAAACGTAGGTTCGCCTAACGGCAGGATCTGCGGTGTATATACATATTGTTGTTAAGAGGGGACAATACCTAATCTCGCCGGCAGCCTTCGCCCATGTTATTCTATGGGAAAATTTGTTGCGACAATTACACATTACTTAATGAATATTTTTTAATTCTGTTTTCGCAGTCAGAAAATTCATAACCGTTAAATGAGTACTCCTTTTTGAAAAATTCATTTTTTTAAATTTTTACATTTTAATTTTGAGTTCAAAAATGCGATTTTTCACAAAATGCATTTTTCTCATTTTCTACTCGCAAAATGAAATACTAAAATTTAAAAAAATCAATTTTTGGAAAAGAAGTACTAATTTAACGCTTATGAATTTTCTAAATGTGAAAACAGAATTGAAAAATATTCATTAGGTAATGAGTAATTATGTGAACAAATTTTCCCATTGAATAACATGGGCGAAGGCTGCCGGCGAGATTAGGTATTGTCCGCTCTTAAAGCTTGACTGAAGGTATTTCATCTCTGCTTTTGTCGTCGAGAGTATTTCTTTTTTTAATTCTGTTTTTTAGGGTTTATCCAATTAGTTAAAGAAATTTTAAAAACAAAAAGTGTTTTAAACTTGTTTACATAAAATTGGTTTTGATATATTAAGAGTTGCCAACATCGTAATTAATAATCCGTAATACTGTTAGGGCCAACATTTTTTTTTTTTTTTTACTCTAGGCATTTTTTAGAATCTTTTACTTCTAATTTCATCCTAAATTCACTTTGAGAGAATTACCATAATTTCTGGGAGATACCCCGCAGGTTATATAATCTAGTTTTGCCCCAGAAATTTCAATTGATAAATAAATTAATACTTGTACGAGCTCTTCCTTCAAAAAAGTATAGATTTCTCTATTAAATAAATTTTCGGGTGGAAAAATGACGCATGTTACCAGCGGGTTATCTACCAGAAATTACGATAGTATAAATATTATGTAGTGTGGAAAATTGGGTTGGCACTAAGAAACCTCGAGATTAGGTTGGCAACAAAAAGTAAATTATTACAGAATGACGCGAGGTGAAAAATATCATAACTCAATGGTGTCAACTTTTATAATTTATTCCTCAGTATTGTTAGTACAGCCCTCATTTCATACCACTTTTATTATAAGAGTAATTTTCTTTCTATTTTAGTTAAATTATTAGGGAAAAAATACTTAGAAAATTAATGGTGCGAAAAGAGGGCGTTGCTAAGATTGCTCCGGAATAAATTTTACAGTTGGCAGCTCTGCATATTTTTAAAACGTCCTCGTATTATTTCCTTTTCGATATGATAAAATTACTATATGATTTTAATAAAAGATAAAACTTTTATGTAATATTCTTATGTAATAAACCTTAAAATTTTAAAATTGGGCAATAACGCATGTCATGAAGTTCCCTCGAAATTTTAATTGTTTACATCGGAAATTCTCTTGCTTTTCGTATACGCCCACCCCACAAATAAAATATATTGTGAAGTACAGAAAAAATCTTATTCATAAAAGTGTAAAGGACATTGGGAGATTAATTTAATAGAATACAATGTCAACTGTGCTAAATTTAACAAATCATAAAATCATAGTACATTTTATTTACTATTTTTTCACGAATATATGTGTTTACACACATATATTAAAGGTGATTCTAAGATCACAAGGAAAACTAAGAGAGGGGGTAGAGATCATCATAAGGATTCATAATTGCATTAGAATCCAAGGCGCAAATATCATTTTAACCCTTTAAGAACAGGATGTTTTTGGCTACTGTGCACTACTAAGTACTAACTCCGCCTATTGTGTAAGTTTTAGAATCTTTCATACTTCATTATTTCGCAAACTCATACACAATGTTCGTATTAATACAATCTTTGCTGTAAAATACAGCGATTAAAAACACAATTTATTTATTTATGTAAACTTTACCATGTAAAAATTAATATTATTTTTTTAAATGCTACATTCGAGAGCCACGCCCATATCCCCACACACATCCGCTTTTAAAGGGTTAAAATGACAATTGCACCATTGGGTTCCTGTGCGATTCTGAATTATTGCGATGTTCTCTACCTTCCCTCCAAGTTTGCTCCATGATCTCTGTATTATCCTATACAGATAGATACATTGGCCCTTTTATTTATTTTATTTTTTATTTTTTTTCGATCATTTTAGCAATCAGCTTAGCTGCATGTTAATGAGAATGCATCAGTTTCTTATTTTAATGCAAGAAATTACTTCCATACCTAACGGCAAACCAGCGTTCCCAACTTTTATAATTTTTCACAATCGTTTTTAGTCCCGCCTCTTTTTCATACCGGAAATTTAGAAAAAATGATTTTCTTCTTATTTAATCGTTGTCGCATATTAAAGAGATATAATCTACTAAATTTCTGTTGCGAAAAGAAAGCGGGGCTAAAAATGATCGTGAATAAATTATAAAAGTTGGGAACACTGTGTTAAACTCAAAAACACAGCGGAAGGATAGAAGGAGGAGTTCCTAATTCAATAAGTTGAGCTTTAACCGAGTCTGATTGCGTGAATATCTTTCTTGATTATGGAAAACTGGGGTTGCTGGTGCCTACTGCGACCTCTTCTCTTAGAAGACACAATCAAATTATTCAAGCCCGTGAAAAAAAATTTGATTATACAACTTATTAAAAATTGCTTAGGAATCCATGTCCCCAAACATCTTTTTACCCTTTAAGAATTGGATGTTTTGGCCAATTGTGTACTACTAATTCAGCCTTCTGTATAAATTCTAAAATCCTGCATGCTTTATTATTTTATAAAATCATACACAATGTTCGTATTATTGCATATAACTGCGATAAAATACATAGAAAAAAAAATTATTTATGTAAACATTAGCATGTAAATCTTTTATTAAAAAATGGAACATTAAAGAGCCTCGCCCATATCTACGTAAAATCACCCAGAGTTAAAATGACGTTTGGGGACATGAGTTTCTCAGAGATGCTAACATTTAATTTATTCTGGAGAATTATTAGCCCTGCCTTTTTTTTTTTTCATTAATATTTCACTTATTTTTTTAAGGATTTTTTTTTTTTTAATCGAAGTTACGTATTGGGGAAAATTTTTCTATAAAGTGGTACGAAGTAAAGGCGGGGTTAAAATATTTCGGAATAAATTAAACTATTAGCAGCTATGCAGCTATGCTTTCGGGTGGACTTGGGCCAGTAGAGGTATACAAACCAGCAGAGGTATTCATTCCATTTTCAACAGGGAATATTTGATAGTTAACTTGAATAGCATATTTCAGTTTCATTAAGATTTGTGTAAATTAAAGATATAAAAATATGTTTTGTATAAATACCTCTCATGGAACACAATGCTTTGGGATAATTTCGGGTGTCCCTGTACACAAACCACTAGAAGTATTCATTTCATTTTATATAGGGAGCATCCAATAGTGAACTTCAATGACATATATTAGTTTCAAGAAATTCCATGAATTATTATGGGATTTAGAGAGCGTGCAGACAGACAGACAGAGAAACCGAAGTCGTTAGCACTTTTCAACCTTGTTAGGGTACTCTTGGTTCAGAAGCAACCACTTGATGATCGATCCACGGGCTAACTTATGTGTCAGTTCCTAAGTTATATTAAACAGTCCCTAAATTAGCTTCTTTACAATTCTTTCATTATGATCGAACAATCCGCCTGGTTTAATATAGAATTCATAGATTTTGGCCTTCAGACGCTATCGCATTTTAAGTAATTTTAGCCCTTAGGCCGTAATAAAAAAGAGTATTATTATTATTATTATTATTATTATTATTATTATTATTATTTATTTAAATGCCATTGTGACTGGAACAAGAAAAAAAAAAAAACTGTAAGTATTCAACAAAATGTACACAGTTTTAGCGATGTGGATCTATAATATCTATATAATTTGTCAGCTTTATCGAATAAGACATTCAGACGCTATGGCATTTTAAAAATTTCGTGCCTATAGGCCATAATGTTAAGGAATTGTTCTGTGTGTCCCTGTAAAAAAGTAATGTGCTAGTTTCACCAAAATCAATAGGGTTCGTGCTACAACGAATCATTACATACGAATAAACTTTCAGCTCACTTGAATAAAGCGTTTAAACGCTATTATGTCTACTCTCACACATGTAGGCGGCGCTCAACCGAAAACTTCTGTTCATAGCAAAAGAAAAGATGCAAATTTATTGTCGAAATCGTTCTTAACACCTTTTTGTGTAAATGGTTTATAAGACATCGAGAAATGCGTTTATTGCGTAACTATGCCATAAATTTATAATAGAAATACAGAAAATTAAAATCAGGAATTTTGCGGAGCTTCGACTTCAGCTTTTATTAAATAAATATAAGGAGATTGCAAAACCAATGTTGGGAAAAAGTAAGTTAATAACTGTTATCTTGTGATAACTGATTATGGCTTTAGAATTATCTCTTAGTAATTAAATTAAATGAAATGCAGCTTTGAAAAAATTTATTACGTAAAACAATAAAGAGAATGAATTTGAAAGATTTCTTTATATAGGTAAAAAGGTATATTAAAATTTTAAATATCATTTAATATATCAATGAACACCACTAAAATGAAAACAAAAATTGTTTATATATTTTTCAATTAGCCGGTCTACAAATATTGTTACGTTAGTTCTAGTTGTTAAACGTAGGTTCGCCTAACGGCAGGATCTGCGGTGTATATACATATTGTTGTTAAGAGGGGACAATACCTAATCTCGCCGGCAGCCTTCGCCCATGTTATTCTATGGGAAAATTTGTTGCGACAATTACACATTACCTAATGAATATTTTTTAATTCTGTTTTCGCAGTCAGAAAATTCATAACCGTTAAATGAGTACTCCTTTTTGAAAAATTCATTTTTTTAAATTTTTACATTTTAATTTTGAGTTCAAAAATGCGATTTTTCACAAAATGCATTTTTCTCATTTTCTACTCGCAAAATGAAATACTAAAATTTAAAAAAATCAATTTTTGGAAAAGAAGTACTAATTTAACGCTTATGAATTTTCTAAATGTGAAAACAGAATTGAAAAATATTCATTAGGTAATGAGTAATTATGTGAACAAATTTTCCCATTGAATAACATGGGCGAAGGCTGCCGGCGAGATTAGGTATTGTCCGCTCTTAAAGCTTGACTGAAGGTATTTCATCTCTGCTTTTGTCGTCGAGAGTATTTCTTTTTTTAATTCTGTTTTTTAGGGTTTATCCAATTAGTTAAAGAAATTTTAAAAACAAAAAGTGTTTTAAACTTGTTTACATAAAATTGGTTTTGATATATTAAGAGTTGCCAACATCGTAATTAATAATCCGTAATACTGTTAGGGCCAACATTTTTTTTTTTTTTTACTCTAGGCAATTTTTAGAATCTTTTACTTCTAATTTCATCCTAAATTCACTTTGAGAGAATTACCATAATTTCTGGGAGATACCCCGCAGGTTATATAATCTAGTTTTGCCCCAGAAATTTCAATTGATAAATAAATTAATACTTGTACGAGCTCTTCCTTCAAAAAAGTATAGATTTCTCTATTAAATAAAATTTCGGGTGGAAAAATGACGCATGTTACCAGCGGGTTATCTACCAGAAATTACGATAGTATAAATATTATGTAGTGTGGAAAATTGGGTTGGCACTAAGAAACCTCGAGATTAGGTTGGCAACAAAAAGTAAATTATTACAGAATGACGCGAGGTGAAAAATATCATAACTCAATGGTGTCAACTTTTATAATTTATTCCTCAGTATTGTTAGTACAGCCCTCATTTCATACCACTTTTATTATAAGAGTAATTTTCTTTCTATTTTAGTTAAATTATTAGGGAAAAAATACTTAGAAAATTAATGGTGCGAAAAGAGGGCGTTGCTAAGATTGCTCCGGAATAAATTTTACAGTTGGCAGCTCTGCATATTTTTAAAACGTCCTCGTATTATTTCCTTTTCGATATGATAAAATTACTATATGATTTTAATAAAAGATAAAACTTTTATGTAATATTCTTATGTAATAAACCTTAAAATTTTAAAATTGGGCAATAACGCATGTCATGAAGTTCCCTCGAAATTTTAATTGTTTACATCGGAAATTCTCTTGCTTTTCGTATACGCCCACCCCACAAATAAAATATATTGTGAAGTACAGAAAAAATCTTATTCATAAAAGTGTAAAGGACATTGGGAGATTAATTTAATAGAATACAATGTCAACTGTGCTAAATTTAACAAATCATAAAATCATAGTACATTTTATTTACTATTTTTTCACGAATATATGTGTTTACACACATATATTAAAGGTGATTCTAAGATCACAAGGAAAACTAAGAGAGGGGGTAGAGATCATCATAAGGATTCATAATTGCATTAGAATCCAAGGCGCAAATATCATTTTAACCCTTTAAGAACAGGATGTTTTTGGCTACTGTGCACTACTAAGTACTAACTCCGCCTATTGTGTAAGTTTTAGAATCTTTCATACTTCATTATTTCGCAAACTCATACACAATGTTCGTATTAATACAATCTTTGCTGTAAAATACAGCGATTAAAAACACAATTTATTTATTTATGTAAACTTTACCATGTAAAAATTAATATTATTTTTTTAAATGCTACATTCGAGAGCCACGCCCATATCCCCACACACATCCGCTTTTAAAGGGTTAAAATGACAATTGCACCATTGGGTTCCTGTGCGATTCTGAATTATTGCGATGTTCTCTACCTTCCCTCCAAGTTTGCTCCATGATCTCTGTATTATCCTATACAGATAGATACATTGGCCCTTTTATTTATTTTATTTTTTATTTTTTTTCGATCATTTTAGCAATCAGCTTAGCTGCATGTTAATGAGAATGCATCAGTTTCTTATTTTAATGCAAGAAATTACTTCCATACCTAACGGCAAACCAGCGTTCCCAACTTTTATAATTTTTCACAATCGTTTTTAGTCCCGCCTCTTTTTCATACCGGAAATTTAGAAAAAATGATTTTCTTCTTATTTAATCGTTGTCGCATATTAAAGAGATATAATCTACTAAATTTCTGTTGCGAAAAGAAAGCGGGGCTAAAAATGATCGTGAATAAATTATAAAAGTTGGGAACACTGTGTTAAACTCAAAAACACAGCGGAAGGATAGAAGGAGGAGTTCCTAATTCAATAAGTTGAGCTTTAACCGAGTCTGATTGCGTGAATATCTTTCTTGATTATGGAAAACTGGGGTTGCTGGTGCCTACTGCGACCTCTTCTCTTAGAAGACACAATCAAATTATTCAAGCCCGTGAAAAAAAATTTGATTATACAACTTATTAAAAATTGCTTAGGAATCCATGTCCCCAAACATCTTTTTACCCTTTAAGAATTGGATGTTTTGGCCAATTGTGTACTACTAATTCAGCCTTCTGTATAAATTCTAAAATCCTGCATGCTTTATTATTTTATAAAATCATACACAATGTTCGTATTATTGCATATAACTGCGATAAAATACATAGAAAAAAAAATTATTTATGTAAACATTAGCATGTAAATCTTTTATTAAAAAATGGAACATTAAAGAGCCTCGCCCATATCTACGTAAAATCACCCAGAGTTAAAATGACGTTTGGGGACATGAGTTTCTCAGAGATGCTAACATTTAATTTATTCTGGAGAATTATTAGCCCTGCCTTTTTTTTTTTCATTAATATTTCACTTATTTTTTTAAGGATTTTTTTTTTTTAATCGAAGTTACGTATTGGGGAAAATTTTTCTATAAAGTGGTACGAAGTAAAGGCGGGGTTAAAATATTTCGGAATAAATTAAACTATTAGCAGCTATGCAGCTATGCTTTCGGGTGGACTTGGGCCAGTAGAGGTATACAAACCAGCAGAGGTATTCATTCCATTTTCAACAGGGAATATTTGATAGTTAACTTGAATAGCATATTTCAGTTTCATTAAGATTTGTGTAAATTAAAGATATAAAAATATGTTTTGTATAAATACCTCTCATAGAACACAATGCTTTGGGATAATTTCGGGTGTCCCTGTACACAAACCACTAGAAGTATTCATTTCATTTTATATAGGGAGCATCCAATAGTGAACTTCAATGACATATATTAGTTTCAAGAAATTCCATGAATTATTATGGGATTTAGAGAGCGTGCAGACAGACAGACAGAGAAACCGAAGTCGTTAGCACTTTTCAACCTTGTTAGGGTACTCTTGGTTCAGAAGCAACCACTTGATGATCGATCCACGGGCTAACTTATGTGTCAGTTCCTAAGTTATATTAAACAGTCCCTAAATTAGCTTCTTTACAATTCTTTCATTATGATCGAACAATCCGCCTGGTTTAATATAGAATTCATAGATTTTGGCCTTCAGACGCTATCGCATTTTAAGTAATTTTAGCCCTTAGGCCGTAATAAAAAAGAGTATTATTATTATTATTATTTATTTAAATGCCATTGTGACTGGAACAAGAAAAAAAAAAAACTGTAAGTATTCAACAAAATGTACACAGTTTTAGCGATGTGGATCTATAATATCTATATAATTTGTCAGCTCTATCGAATAAGACATTCAGACGCTATGGCATTTTAAAAATTTCGAGCCTATAGGCCATAATGTTAAGGAATTGTTCTGTGTGTCCCTGTAAAAAAGTAATGTGCTAGTTTCACCAAAATCAATAGGGTTCGTGCTACAACGAATCATTACATACGAATAAACTTTCAGCTCACTTGAATAAAGCGTTTAAACGCTATTATGTCTACTCTCACACATGTAGGCGGCGCTCAACCGAAAACTTCTGTTCATAGCAAAAGAAAAGATGCAAATTTATTGTCGAAATCGTTCTTAACACCTTTTTGTGTAAATGGTTTATAAGACATCGAGAAATGCGTTTATTGCGTAACTATGCCATAAATTTATAATAGAAATACAGAAAATTAAAATCAGGAATTTTGCGGAGCTTCGACTTCAGCTTTTATTAAATAAATATAAGGAGATTGCAAAACCAATGTTGGGAAAAAGTAAGTTAATAACTGTTATCTTGTGATAACTGATTATGGCTTTAGAATTATCTCTTAGTAATTAAATTAAATGAAATGCAGCTTTGAAAAAATTTATTACGTAAAACAATAAAGAGAATGAATTTGAAAGATTTCTTTATATAGGTAAAAAGGTATATTAAAATTTTAAATATCATTTAATATATCAATGAACACCACTAAAATGAAAACAAAAATTGTTTATATATTTTTCAATTAGCCGGTCTCCAAATATTGTTACGTTAGTTCTAGTTGTTAAACGTAGGTTCGCCTAACGGCAGGATCTGCGGTGTATATACATATTGTTGTTAAGAGGGGACAATACCTAATCTCGCCGGCAGCCTTCGCCCATGTTATTCTATGGGAAAATTTGTTGCGACAATTACACATTACCTAATGAATATTTTTTAATTCTGTTTTCGCAGTCAGAAAATTCATAACCGTTAAATGAGTACTCCTTTTTGAAAAATTCATTTTTTTAAATTTTTACATTTTAATTTTGAGTTCAAAAATGCGATTTTTCACAAAATGCATTTTTCTCATTTTCTACTCGCAAAATGAAATACTAAAATTTAAAAAAATCAATTTTTGGAAAAGAAGTACTAATTTAACGCTTATGAATTTTCTAAATGTGAAAACAGAATTGAAAAATATTCATTAGGTAATGAGTAATTATGTGAACAAATTTTCCCATTGAATAACATGGGCGAAGGCTGCCGGCGAGATTAGGTATTGTCCGCTCTTAAAGCTTGACTGAAGGTATTTCATCTCTGCTTTTGTCGTCGAGAGTATTTCTTTTTTTAATTCTGTTTTTTAGGGTTTATCCAATTAGTTAAAGAAATTTTAAAAACAAAAAGTGTTTTAAACTTGTTTACATAAAATTGGTTTTGATATATTAAGAGTTGCCAACATCGTAATTAATAATCCGTAATACTGTTAGGGCCAACATTTTTTTTTTTTTTTACTCTAGGCATTTTTTAGAATCTTTTACTTCTAATTTCATCCTAAATTCACTTTGAGAGAATTACCATAATTTCTGGGAGATACCCCGCAGGTTATATAATCTAGTTTTGCCCCAGAAATTTCAATTGATAAATAAATTAATACTTGTACGAGCTCTTCCTTCAAAAAAGTATAGATTTCTCTATTAAATAAAATTTCGGGTGGAAAAATGACGCATGTTACCAGCGGGTTATCTACCAGAAATTACGATAGTATAAATATTATGTAGTGTGGAAAATTGGGTTGGCACTAAGAAACCTCGAGATTAGGTTGGCAACAAAAAGTAAATTATTACAGAATGACGCGAGGTGAAAAATATCATAACTCAATGGTGTCAACTTTTATAATTTATTCCTCAGTATTGTTAGTACAGCCCTCATTTCATACCACTTTTATTATAAGAGTAATTTTCTTTCTATTTTAGTTAAATTATTAGGGAAAAAATACTTAGAAAATTAATGGTGCGAAAAGAGGGCGTTGCTAAGATTGCTCCGGAATAAATTTTACAGTTGGCAGCTCTGCATATTTTTAAAACGTCCTCGTATTATTTCCTTTTCGATATGATAAAATTACTATATGATTTTAATAAAAGATAAAACTTTTATGTAATATTCTTATGTAATAAACCTTAAAATTTTAAAATTGGGCAATAACGCATGTCATGAAGTTCCCTCGAAATTTTAATTGTTTACATCGGAAATTCTCTTGCTTTTCGTATACGCCCACCCCACAAATAAAATATATTGTGAAGTACAGAAAAAATCTTATTCATAAAAGTGTAAAGGACATTGGGAGATTAATTTAATAGAATACAATGTCAACTGTGCTAAATTTAACAAATCATAAAATCATAGTACATTTTATTTACTATTTTTTCACGAATATATGTGTTTACACACATATATTAAAGGTGATTCTAAGATCACAAGGAAAACTAAGAGAGGGGGTAGAGATCATCATAAGGATTCATAATTGCATTAGAATCCAAGGCGCAAATATCATTTTAACCCTTTAAGAACAGGATGTTTTTGGCTACTGTGCACTACTAAGTACTAACTCCGCCTATTGTGTAAGTTTTAGAATCTTTCATACTTCATTATTTCGCAAACTCATACACAATGTTCGTATTAATACAATCTTTGCTGTAAAATACAGCGATTAAAAACACAATTTATTTATTTATGTAAACTTTACCATGTAAAAATTAATATTATTTTTTTAAATGCTACATTCGAGAGCCACGCCCATATCCCCACACACATCCGCTTTTAAAGGGTTAAAATGACAATTGCACCATTGGGTTCCTGTGCGATTCTGAATTATTGCGATGTTCTCTACCTTCCCTCCAAGTTTGCTCCATGATCTCTGTATTATCCTATACAGATAGATACATTGGCCCTTTTATTTATTTTATTTTTTATTTTTTTTCGATCATTTTAGCAATCAGCTTAGCTGCATGTTAATGAGAATGCATCAGTTTCTTATTTTAATGCAAGAAATTACTTCCATACCTAACGGCAAACCAGCGTTCCCAACTTTTATAATTTTTCACAATCGTTTTTAGTCCCGCCTCTTTTTCATACCGGAAATTTAGAAAAAATGATTTTCTTCTTATTTAATCGTTGTCGCATATTAAAGAGATATAATCTACTAAATTTCTGTTGCGAAAAGAAAGCGGGGCTAAAAATGATCGTGAATAAATTATAAAAGTTGGGAACACTGTGTTAAACTCAAAAACACAGCGGAAGGATAGAAGGAGGAGTTCCTAATTCAATAAGTTGAGCTTTAACCGAGTCTGATTGCGTGAATATCTTTCTTGATTATGGAAAACTGGGGTTGCTGGTGCCTACTGCGACCTCTTCTCTTAGAAGACACAATCAAATTATTCAAGCCCGTGAAAAAAAATTTGATTATACAACTTATTAAAAATTGCTTAGGAATCCATGTCCCCAAACATCTTTTTACCCTTTAAGAATTGGATGTTTTGGCCAATTGTGTACTACTAATTCAGCCTTCTGTATAAATTCTAAAATCCTGCATGCTTTATTATTTTATAAAATCATACACAATGTTCGTATTATTGCATATAACTGCGATAAAATACATAGAAAAAAAAATTATTTATGTAAACATTAGCATGTAAATCTTTTATTAAAAAATGGAACATTAAAGAGCCTCGCCCATATCTACGTAAAATCACCCAGAGTTAAAATGACGTTTGGGGACATGAGTTTCTCAGAGATGCTAACATTTAATTTATTCTGGAGAATTATTAGCCCTGCCTTTTTTTTTTTCATTAATATTTCACTTATTTTTTTAAGGATTTTTTTTTTTTAATCGAAGTTACGTATTGGGGAAAATTTTTCTATAAAGTGGTACGAAGTAAAGGCGGGGTTAAAATATTTCGGAATAAATTAAACTATTAGCAGCTATGCAGCTATGCTTTCGGGTGGACTTGGGCCAGTAGAGGTATACAAACCAGCAGAGGTATTCATTCCATTTTCAACAGGGAATATTTGATAGTTAACTTGAATAGCATATTTCAGTTTCATTAAGATTTGTGTAAATTAAAGATATAAAAATATGTTTTGTATAAATACCTCTCATAGAACACAATGCTTTGGGATAATTTCGGGTGTCCCTGTACACAAACCACTAGAAGTATTCATTTCATTTTATATAGGGAGCATCCAATAGTAAACTTCAATGACATATATTAGTTTCAAGAAATTCCATGAATTATTATGGGATTTAGAGAGCGTGCAGACAGACAGACAGAGAAACCGAAGTCGTTAGCACTTTTCAACCTTGTTAGGGTACTCTTGGTTCAGAAGCAACCACTTGATGATCGATCCACGGGCTAACTTATGTGTCAGTTCCTAAGTTATATTAAACAGTCCCTAAATTAGCTTCTTTACAATTCTTTCATTATGATCGAACAATCCGCCTGGTTTAATATAGAATTCATAGATTTTGGCCTTCAGACGCTGTCGCATTTTAAGTAATTTTAGCCCTTAGGCCGTAATAAAAAAGAGTATTATTATTATTATTATTATTATTATTATTATTATTATTTATTTAAATGCCATTGTGACTGGAACAAGAAAAAAAAAAAAACTGTAAGTATTCAACAAAATGTACACAGTTTTAGCGATGTGGATCTATAATATCTATATAATTTGTCAGCTCTATCGAATAAGACATTCAGACGCTATGGCATTTTAAAAATTTCGAGCCTATAGGCCATAATGTTAAGGAATTGTTCTGTGTGTCCCTGTAAAAAAGTAATGTGCTAGTTTCACCAAAATCAATAGGGTTCGTGCTACAACGAATCATTACATACGAATAAACTTTCAGCTCACTTGAATAAAGCGTTTAAACGCTATTATGTCTACTCTCACACATGTAGGCGGCGCTCAACCGAAAACTTCTGTTCATAGCAAAAGAAAAGATGCAAATTTATTGTCGAAATCGTTCTTAACACCTTTTTGTGTAAATGGTTTATAAGACATCGAGAAATGCGTTTATTGCGTAACTATGCCATAAATTTATAATAGAAATACAGAAAATTAAAATCAGGAATTTTGCGGAGCTTCGACTTCAGCTTTTATTAAATAAATATAAGGAGATTGCAAAACCAATGTTGGGAAAAAGTAAGTTAATAACTGTTATCTTGTGATAACTGATTATGGCTTTAGAATTATCTCTTAGTAATTAAATTAAATGAAATGCAGCTTTGAAAAAATTTATTACGTAAAACAATAAAGAGAATGAATTTGAAAGATTTCTTTATATAGGTAAAAAGGTATATTAAAATTTTAAATATCATTTAATATATCAATAAACACCACTAAAATGAAAACAAAAATTGTTTATATATTTTTCAATTAGCCGGTCTACAAATATTGTTACGTTAGTTCTAGTTGTTAAACGTAGGTTCGCCTAACGGCAGGATCTGCGGTGTATATACATATTGTTGTTAAGAGGGGACAATACCTAATCTCGCCGGCAGCCTTCGCCCATGTTATTCTATGGGAAAATTTGTTGCGACAATTACACATTACCTAATGAATATTTTTTAATTCTGTTTTCGCAGTCAGAAAATTCATAACCGTTAAATGAGTACTCCTTTTTGAAAAATTCATTTTTTTAAATTTTTACATTTTAATTTTGAGTTCAAAAATGCGATTTTTCACAAAATGCATTTTTCTCATTTTCTACTCGCAAAATGAAATACTAAAATTTAAAAAAATCAATTTTTGGAAAAGAAGTACTAATTTAACGCTTATGAATTTTCTAAATGTGAAAACAGAATTGAAAAATATTCATTAGGTAATGAGTAATTATGTGAACAAATTTTCTCATTGAATAACATGGGCGAAGGCTGCCGGCGAGATTAGGTATTGTCCGCTCTTAAAGCTTGACTGAAGGTATTTCATCTCTGCTTTTGTCGTCGAGAGTATTTCTTTTTTTAATTCTGTTTTTTAGGGTTTATCCAATTAGTTAAAGAAATTTTAAAAACAAAAAGTGTTTTAAACTTGTTTACATAAAATTGGTTTTGATATATTAAGAGTTGCCAACATCGTAATTAATAATCCGTAATACTGTTAGGGCCAACATTTTTTTTTTTTTTACTCTAGGCATTTTTTAGAATCTTTTACTTCTAATTTCATCCTAAATTCACTTTGAGAGAATTACCATAATTTCTGGGAGATACCCCGCAGGTTATATAATCTAGTTTTGCCCCAGAAATTTCAATTGATAAATAAATTAATACTTGTACGAGCTCTTCCTTCAAAAAAGTATAGATTTCTCTATTAAATAAAATTTCGGGTGGAAAAATGACGCATGTTACCAGCGGGTTATCTACCAGAAATTACGATAGTATAAATATTATGTAGTGTGGAAAATTGGGTTGGCACTAAGAAACCTCGAGATTAGGTTGGCAACAAAAAGTAAATTATTACAGAATGACGCGAGGTGAAAAATATCATAACTCAATGGTGTCAACTTTTATAATTTATTCCTCAGTATTGTTAGTACAGCCCTCATTTCATACCACTTTTATTATAAGAGTAATTTTCTTTCTATTTTAGTTAAATTATTAGGGAAAAAATACTTAGAAAATTAATGGTGCGAAAAGAGGGCGTTGCTAAGATTGCTCCGGAATAAATTTTACAGTTGGCAGCTCTGCATATTTTTAAAACGTCCTCGTATTATTTCCTTTTCGATATGATAAAATTACTATATGATTTTAATAAAAGATAAAACTTTTATGTAATATTCTTATGTAATAAACCTTAAAATTTTAAAATTGGGCAATAACGCATGTCATGAAGTTCCCTCGAAATTTTAATTGTTTACATCGGAAATTCTCTTGCTTTTCGTATACGCCCACCCCACAAATAAAATATATTGTGAAGTACAGAAAAAATCTTATTCATAAAAGTGTAAAGGACATTGGGAGATTAATTTAATAGAATACAATGTCAACTGTGCTAAATTTAACAAATCATAAAATCATAGTACATTTTATTTACTATTTTTTCACGAATATATGTGTTTACACACATATATTAAAGGTGATTCTAAGATCACAAGGAAAACTAAGAGAGGGGGTAGAGATCATCATAAGGATTCATAATTGCATTAGAATCCAAGGCGCAAATATCATTTTAACCCTTTAAGAACAGGATGTTTTTGGCTACTGTGCACTACTAAGTACTAACTCCGCCTATTGTGTAAGTTTTAGAATCTTTCATACTTCATTATTTCGCAAACTCATACACAATGTTCGTATTAATACAATCTTTGCTGTAAAATACAGCGATTAAAAACACAATTTATTTATTTATGTAAACTTTACCATGTAAAAATTAATATTATTTTTTTAAATGCTACATTCGAGAGCCACGCCCATATCCCCACACACATCCGCTTTTAAAGGGTTAAAATGACAATTGCACCATTGGGTTCCTGTGCGATTCTGAATTATTGCGATGTTCTCTACCTTCCCTCCAAGTTTGCTCCATGATCTCTGTATTATCCTATACAGATAGATACATTGGCCCTTTTATTTATTTTATTTTTTATTTTTTTTCGATCATTTTAGCAATCAGCTTAGCTGCATGTTAATGAGAATGCATCAGTTTCTTATTTTAATGCAAGAAATTACTTCCATACCTAACGGCAAACCAGCGTTCCCAACTTTTATAATTTTTCACAATCGTTTTTAGTCCCGCCTCTTTTTCATACCGGAAATTTAGAAAAAATGATTTTCTTCTTATTTAATCGTTGTCGCATATTAAAGAGATATAATCTACTAAATTTCTGTTGCGAAAAGAAAGCGGGGCTAAAAATGATCGTGAATAAATTATAAAAGTTGGGAACACTGTGTTAAACTCAAAAACACAGCGGAAGGATAGAAGGAGGAGTTTCTAATTCAATAAGTTGAGCTTTAACCGAGTCTGATTGCGTGAATATCTTTCTTGATTATGGAAAACTGGGGTTGCTGGTGCCTACTGCGACCTCTTCTCTTAGAAGACACAATCAAATTATTCAAGCCCGTGAAAAAAAATTTGATTATACAACTTATTAAAAATTGCTTAGGAATCCATGTCCCCAAACATCTTTTTACCCTTTAAGAATTGGATGTTTTGGCCAATTGTGTACTACTAATTCAGCCTTCTGTATAAATTCTAAAATCCTGCATGCTTTATTATTTTATAAAATCATACACAATGTTCGTATTATTGCATATAACTGCGATAAAATACATAGAAAAAAAAAATTATTTATGTAAACATTAGCATGTAAATCTTTTATTAAAAAATGGAACATTAAAGAGCCTCGCCCATATCTACGTAAAATCACCCAGAGTTAAAATGACGTTTGGGGACATGAGTTTCTCAGAGATGCTAACATTTAATTTATTCTGGAGAATTATTAGCCCTGCCTTTTTTTTTTTCATTAATATTTCACTTATTTTTTTAAGGATTTTTTTTTTTTAATCGAAGTTACGTATTGGGGAAAATTTTTCTATAAAGTGGTACGAAGTAAAGGCGGGGTTAAAATATTTCGGAATAAATTAAACTATTAGCAGCTATGCAGCTATGCTTTCGGGTGGACTTGGGCCAGTAGAGGTATACAAACCAGCAGAGGTATTCATTCCATTTTCAACAGGGAATATTTGATAGTTAACTTGAATAGCATATTTCAGTTTCATTAAGATTTGTGTAAATTAAAGATATAAAAATATGTTTTGTATAAATACCTCTCATAGAACACAATGCTTTGGGATAATTTCGGGTGTCCCTGTACACAAACCACTAGAAGTATTCATTTCATTTTATATAGGGAGCATCCAATAGTGAACTTCAATGACATATATTAGTTTCAAGAAATTCCATGAATTATTATGGGATTTAGAGAGCGTGCAGACAGACAGACAGAGAAACCGAAGTCGTTAGCACTTTTCAACCTTGTTAGGGTACTCTTGGTTCAGAAGCAACCACTTGATGATCGATCCACGGGCTAACTTATGTGTCAGTTCCTAAGTTATATTAAACAGTCCCTAAATTAGCTTCTTTACAATTCTTTCATTATGATCGAACAATCCGCCTGGTTTAATATAGAATTCATAGATTTTGGCCTTCAGACGCTATCGCATTTTAAGTAATTTTAGCCCTTAGGCCGTAATAAAAAAGAGTATTATTATTATTATTATTATTATTATTATTATTATTATTATTTATTTAAATGCCATTGTGACTGGAACAAGAAAAAAAAAAAAAACTGTAAGTATTCAACAAAATGTACACAGTTTTAGCGATGTGGATCTATAATATCTATATAATTTGTCAGCTCTATCAAATAAGACATTCAGACGCTATGGCATTTTAAAAATTTCGAGCCTATAGGCCATAATGTTAAGGAATTGTTCTGTGTGTCCCTGTAAAAAAGTAATGTGCTAGTTTCACCAAAATCAATAGGGTTCGTGCTACAACGAATCATTACATACGAATAAACTTTCAGCTCACTTGAATAAAGCGTTTAAACGCTATTATGTCTACTCTCACACATGTAGGCGGCGCTCAACCGAAAACTTCTGTTCATAGCAAAATAAAAGATGCAAATTTATTGTCGAAATCGTTCTTAACACCTTTTTGTGTAAATGGTTTATAAGACATCGAGAAATGCGTTTATTGCGTAACTATGCCATAAATTTATAATAGAAATACAGAAAATTAAAATCAGGAATTTTGCGGAGCTCCGACTTCAGCTTTTATTAAATAAATATAAGGAGATTGCAAAACCAATGTTGGGAAAAAGTAAGTTAATAACTGTTATCTTGTGATAACTGATTATGGCTTTAGAATTATCTCTTAGTAATTAAATTAAATGAAATGCAGCTTTGAAAAAATTTATTACGTAAAACAATAAAGAGAATGAATTTGAAAGATTTCTTTATATAGGTAAAAAGGTATATTAAAATTTTAAATATCATTTAATATATCAATGAACACCACTAAAATGAAAACAAAAATTGTTTATATATTTTTCAATTAGCCGGTCTACAAATATTGTTACGTTAGTTCTAGTTGTTAAACGTAGGTTCGCCTAACGGCAGGATCTGCGGTGTATATACATATTGTTGTTAAGAGGGGACAATACCTAATCTCGCCGGCAGCCTTCGCCCATGTTATTCTATGGGAAAATTTGTTGCGACAATTACACATTACCTAATGAATATTTTTTAATTCTGTTTTCGCAGTCAGAAAATTCATAACCGTTAAATGAGTACTCCTTTTTGAAAAATTCATTTTTTTAAATTTTTACATTTTAATTTTGAGTTCAAAAATGCGATTTTTCACAAAATGCATTTTTCTCATTTTCTACTCGCAAAATGAAATACTAAAATTTAAAAAAATCAATTTTTGGAAAAGAAGTACTAATTTAACGCTTATGAATTTTCTAAATGTGAAAACAGAATTGAAAAATATTCATTAGGTAATGAGTAATTATGTGAACAAATTTTCCCATTGAATAACATGGGCGAAGGCTGCCGGCGAGATTAGGTATTGTCCGCTCTTAAAGCTTCACTGAAGGTATTTCATCTCTGCTTTTGTTGTCGAGAGTATTTCTTTTTTTAATTCTGTTTTTTGGGTTTATCCAATTAGTTAAAGAAATTTTAAAAACAAAAAGTGTTTTAAACTTGTTTACATAAAATTGGTTTTGATATATTAAGAGTTGCCAACATCGTAATTAATAATCCGTAATACTGTTAGGGCCAACATTTTTTTTTTTTTTTTACTCTAGGCATTTTTTAGAATCTTTTACTTCTAATTTCATCCTAAATTCACTTTGAGAGAATTACCATAATTTCTGGGAGATACCCCGCAGGTTATATAATCTAGTTTTGCCCCAGAAATTTCAATTGATAAATAAATTAATACTTGTACGAGCTCTTCCTTCAAAAAAGTATAGATTTCTCTATTAAATAAAATTTCGGGTGGAAAAATGACGCATGTTACCAGCGGGTTATCTACCAGAAATTACGATAGTATAAATATTATGTAGTGTGGAAAATTGGGTTGGCACTAAGAAACCTCGAGATTAGGGTGGCAACGAAAAGTAAATTATTACAGAATGACGCGAGGTGAAAAATATCATAACTCAATGGTGTCAACTTTTATAATTTATTCCTCAGTATTGTTAGTACAGCCCTCATTTCATACCACTTTTATTATAAGAGTAATTTTCTTTCTATTTTAGTTAAATTATTAGGGAAAAAATACTTAGAAAATTAATGGTGCGAAAAGAGGGCGTTGCTAAGATTGCTCCGGAATAAATTTTACAGTTGGCAGCTCTGCATATTTTTAAAACGTCCTCGTATTATTTCCTTTTCGATATGATAAAATTACTATATGATTTTAATAAAAGATAAAACTTTTATGTAATATTCTTATGTAATAAACTTTAAAATTTTAAAATTGGGCAATAACGCATGTCATGAAGTTCCCTCGAAATTTTAATTGTTTACATCGGAAATTCTCTTGCTTTTCGTATACGCCCACCCCACAAATAAAATATATTGTGAAGTACAGAAAAAATCTTATTCATAAAAGTGTAAAGGACATTGGGAGATTAATTTAATAGAATACAATGTCAACTGTGCTAAATTTAACAAATCATAAAATCATAGTACATTTTATTTACTATTTTTTCACGAATATATGTGTTTACACACATATATTAAAGGTGATTCTAAGATCACAAGGAAAACTAAGAGAGGGGGTAGAGATCATCATAAGGATTCATAATTGCATTAGAATCCAAGGCGCAAATATCATTTTAACCCTTTAAGAACAGGATGTTTTTGGCTACTGTGCACTACTAAGTACTAACTCCGCCTATTGTGTAAGTTTTAGAATCTTTCATACTTCATTATTTCGCAAACTCATACACAATGTTCGTATTAATACAATCTTTGCTGTAAAATACAGCGATTAAAAACACAATTTATTTATTTATGTAAACTTTACCATGTAAAAATTAATATTATTTTTTTAAATGCTACATTCGAGAGCCACGCCCATATCCCCACACACATCCGCTTTTAAAGGGTTAAAATGACAATTGCACCATTGGGTTCCTGTGCGATTCTGAATTATTGCGATGTTCTCTACCTTCCCTCCAAGTTTGCTCCATGATCTCTGTATTATCCTATACAGATAGATACATTGGCCCTTTTATTTATTTTATTTTTTATTTTTTTTCGATAATTTTAGCAATCAGCTTAGCTGCATGTTAATGAGAATGCATCAGTTTCTTATTTTAATGCAAGAAATTACTTCCATACCTAACGGCAAACCAGCGTTCCCAACTTTTATAATTTTTCACAATCGTTTTTAGTCCCGCCTCTTTTTCATACCGGAAATTTAGAAAAAATGATTTTCTTCTTATTTAATCGTTGTCGCATATTAAAGAGATATAATCTACTAAATTTCTGTTGCGAAAAGAAAGCGGGGCTAAAAATGATCGTGAATAAATTATAAAAGTTGGGAACACTGTGTTAAACTCAAAAACACAGCGAAAGGATAGAAGGAGGAGTTCCTAATTCAATAAGTTGAGCTTTAACCGAGTCTGATTGCGTGAATATCTTTCTTGATTATGGAAAACTGGGGTTGCTGGTGCCTACTGCGACCTCTTCTCTTAGAAGACACAATCAAATTATTCAAGCCCGTGAAAAAAAAATTTGATTATACAACTTATTAAAAATTGCTTAGGAATCCATGTCCCCAAACATCTTTTTACCCTTTAAGAATTGGATGTTTTGGCCAATTGTGTACTACTAATTCAGCCTTCTGTTTAAATTCTAAAATCCTGCATGCTTTATTATTTTATAAAATCATACACAATGTTCGTATTATTGCATATAACTGCGATAAAATACATAGAAAAAAAAATTATTTATGTAAACATTAGCATGTAAATCTTTTATTAAAAAATGGAACATTAAAGAGCCTCGCCCATATCTACGTAAAATCACCCAGAGTTAAAATGACGTTTGGGGACATGAGTTTCTCAGAGATGCTAACATTTAATTTATTCTGGAGAATTATTAGCCCTGCCTTTTTTTTTTTCATTAATATTTCACTTATTTTTTTAAGGATTTTTTTTTTTAATCGAAGTTACGTATTGGGGAAAATTTTTCTATAAAGTGGTACGAAGTAAAGGCGGGGTTAAAATATTTCGGAATAAATTAAACTATTAGCAGCTATGCAGCTATGCTTTCGGGTGGACTTGGGCCAGTAGAGGTATACAAACCAGCAGAGGTATTCATTCCATTTTCAACAGGGAATATTTGATAGTTAACTTGAATAGCATATTTCAGTTTCATTAAGATTTGTGTAAATTAAAGATATAAAAATATGTTTTGTATAAATACCTCTCATAGAACACAATGCTTTGGGATAATTTCGGGTGTCCCTGTACACAAACCACTAGAAGTATTCATTTCATTTTATATAGGGAGCATCCAATAGTGAACTTCAATGACATATATTAGTTTCAAGAAATTCCATGAATTATTATGGGATTTAGAGAGCGTGCAGACAGACAGACAGAGAAACCGAAGTCGTTAGCACTTTTCAACCTTGTTAGGGTACTCTTGGTTCAGAAGCAACCACTTGATGATCGATCCACGGGCTTACTTATGTGTCAGTTCCTAAGTTATATTAAACAGTCCCTAAATTAGCTTCTTTACAATTCTTTCATTATGATCGAACAATCCGCCTGGTTTAATATAGAATTCATAGATTTTGGCCTTCAGACGCTATCGCATTTTAAGTAATTTTAGCCCTTAGGCCGTAATAAAAAAGAGTATTATTATTATTATTATTATTATTATTATTATTTATTTAAATGCCATTGTGACTGGAACAAGAAAAAAAAAAAACTGTAAGTATTCAACAAAATGTACACAGTTTTAGCGATGTGGATCTATAATATCTATATAATTTGTCAGCTCTATCGAATAAGACATTCAGACGCTATGGCATTTTAAAAATTTCGAGCCTATAGGCCATAATGTTAAGGAATTGTTCTGTGTGTCCCTGTAAAAAAGTAATGTGCTAGTTTCACCAAAATCAATAGGGTTCGTGCTACAACGAATCATTACATACGAATAAACTTTCAGCTCACTTGAATAAAGCGTTTAAACGCTATTATGTCTACTCTCACACATGTAGGCGGCGCTCAACCGAAAACTTCTGTTCATAGCAAAAGAAAAGATGCAAATTTATTGTCGAAATCGTTCTTAACACCTTTTTGTGTAAATGGTTTATAAGACATCGAGAAATGCGTTTATTGCGTAACTATGCCATAAATTTATAATAGAAATACAGAAAATTAAAATCAGGAATTTTGCGGAGCTTCGACTTCAGCTTTTATTAAATAAATATAAGGAGATTGCAAAACCAATGTTGGGAAAAAGTAAGTTAATAACTGTTATCTTGTGATAACTGATTATGGCTTTAGAATTATCTCTTAGTAATTAAATTAAATGAAATGCAGCTTTGAAAAAATTTATTACGTAAAACAATAAAGAGAATGAATTTGAAAGATTTCTTTATATAGGTAAAAAGGTATATTAAAATTTTAAATATCATTTAATATATCAATGAACACCACTAAAATGAAAACAAAAATTGTTTATATATTTTTCAATTAGCCGGTCTACAAATATTGTTACGTTAGTTCTAGTTGTTAAACGTAGGTTCGCCTAACGGCAGGATCTGCGGTGTATATACATATTGTTGTTAAGAGGGGACAATACCTAATCTCGCCGGCAGCCTTCGCCCATGTTATTCTATGGGAAAATTTGTTGCGACAATTACACATTACCTAATGAATATTTTTTAATTCTGTTTTCGCAGTCAGAAAATTCATAACCGTTAAATGAGTACTCCTTTTTGAAAAATTCATTTTTTTAAATTTTTACATTTTAATTTTGAGTTCAAAAATGCGATTTTTCACAAAATGCATTTTTCTCATTTTCTACTCGCAAAATGAAATACTAAAATTTAAAAAAATCAATTTTTGGAAAAGAAGTACTAATTTAACACTTATGAATTTTCTAAATGTGAAAACAGAATTGAAAAATATTCATTAGGTAATGAGTAATTATGTGAACAAATTTTCCCATTGAATAACATGGGCGAAGGCTGCCGGCGAGATTAGGTATGGTCCGCTCTTAAAGCTTGACTGAAGGTATTTCATCTCTGCTTTTGTCGTCGAGAGTATTTCTTTTTTTAATTCTGTTTTTTAGGGTTTATCCAATTAGTTAAAGAAATTTTAAAAACAAAAAGTGTTTTAAACTTGTTTACATAAATTTGGTTTTGATATATTAAGAGTTGCCAACATCGTAATTAATAATCCGTAATACTGTTAGGGCCAACATTTTTTTTTTTTTTTACTCTAGGCATTTTTTAGAATCTTTTACTTCTAATTTCATCCTAAATTCACTTTGAGAGAATTACCATAATTTCTGGGAGATACCCCGCAGGTTATATAATCTAGTTTTGCCCCAGAAATTTCAATTGATAAATAAATTAATACTTGTACGAGCTCTTCCTTCAAAAAAGTATAGATTTCTCTATTAAATAAAATTTCGGGTGGAAAAATGACGCATGTTACCAGCGGGTTATCTACCAGAAATTACGATAGTATAAATATTATGTAGTGTGGAAAATTGGGTTGGCACTAAGAAACCTCGAGATTAGGTTGGCAACAAAAAGTAAATTATTACAGAATGACGCGAGGTGAAAAATATCATAACTCAATGGTGTCAACTTTTATAATTTATTCCTCAGTATTGTTAGTACAGCCCTCATTTCATACCACTTTTATTATAAGAGTAATTTTCTTTCTATTTTAGTTAAATTATTAGGGAAAAAATACTTAGAAAATTAATGGTGCGAAAAGAGGGCGTTGCTAAGATTGCTCCGGAATAAATTTTACAGTTGGCAGCTCTGCATATTTTTAAAACGTCCTCGTATTATTTCCTTTTCGATATGATAAAATTACTATATGATTTTAATAAAAGATAAAACTTTTATGTAATATTTTTATGTAATAAACTTTAAAATTTTAAAATTGGGCAATAACGCATGTCATGAAGTTCCCTCGAAATTTTAATTGTTTACATCGGAAATTCTCTTGCTTTTCGTATACGCCCACCCCACAAATAAAATATATTGTGAAGTACAGAAAAAATCTTATTCATAAAAGTGTAAAGGACATTGGGAGATTAATTTAATAGAATACAATGTCAACTGTGCTAAATTTAACAAATCATAAAATCATAGTACATTTTATTTACTATTTTTTCACGAATATATGTGTTTACACACATATATTAAAGGTGATTCTAAGATCACAAGGAAAACTAAGAGAGGGGGTAGAGATCATCATAAGGATTCATAATTGCATTAGAATCCAAGGCGCAAATATCATTTTAACCCTTTAAGAACAGGATGTTTTTGGCTACTGTGCACTACTAAGTACTAACTCCGCCTATTGTGTAAGTTTTAGAATCTTTCATACTTCATTATTTCGCAAACTCATACACAATGTTCGTATTAATACAATCTTTGCTGTAAAATACAGCGATTAAAAACACAATTTATTTATTTATGTAAACTTTACCATGTAAAAATTAATATTATTTTTTTAAATGCTACATTCGAGAGCCACGCCCATATCCCCACACACATCCGCTTTTAAAGGGTTAAAATGACAATTGCACCATTGGGTTCCTGTGCGATTCTGAATTATTGCGATGTTCTCTACCTTCCCTCCAAGTTTGCTCCATGATCTCTGTATTATCCTATACAGATAGATACATTGGCCCTTTTATTTATTTTATTTTTTATTTTTTTTCGATCATTTTAGCAATCAGCTTAGCTGCATGTTAATGAGAATGCATCAGTTTCTTATTTTAATGCAAGAAATTACTTCCATACCTAACGGCAAACCAGCGTTCCCAACTTTTATAATTTTTCACAATCGTTTTTAGTCCCGCCTCTTTTTCATACCGGAAATTTAGAAAAAATGATTTTCTTCTTATTTAATCGTTGTCGCATATTAAAGAGATATAATCTACTAAATTTCTGTTGCGAAAAGAAAGCGGGGCTAAAAATGATCGTGAATAAATTATAAAAGTTGGGAACACTGTGTTAAACTCAAAAACACAGCGGAAGGATAGAAGGAGGAGTTCCTAATTCAATATGTTAAGCTTTAACCAAGTCTGATCGCGTGAATATCTTTCTTGTTTATGGAAAACCGTGGTTCCTGGTACTTACTGCGACCTCTTCTCTTAGAAGACACCACGAAATTATTGAAGCCCGTGAAAAAAATTTGATTATACAAAGTCACACATGCTGGTGGCCTCAGTCCGATGTTTAGCAGCAAATACTATACCGGATTCATTTACTATCTCACTTACTAGTTGAAGTAAAAAATAACAGTAAAAATAATCTCTTTCTTATTGCTAAAGTTTCACTTATGTATATATATTGTTGAAAAGTAAGTAAATGCGGAAAAATGCATTTTTTTGTTTTCCAATTCGATGCCATTTTCATACTGGGATGAAAAATTATGGGGTTCGCACAGAGTGTCAATACTTTCCAATTGTGAGTTCTCATTGCATCGTATAACCTTCGTCGAACTTAGACTACGTGATCATTCAATGGACAGAAAGTAGAGCAGAAAGATAGAGTGATCATCAAAATTCCGAAAGAAAAATACTGGTGGAAGAATGAGGGAAAATATTTGGCGTGTAGCTACCGTGATCTTAATGCTAATTTTACTATACTCTATAGAAAGCAATTTGTTGTGTATATGTATTATTGTTATTTTCATTATGATTTGTGCAAATAAAAGTACTAAAATATGATTCATAGAAAAACCTTTCGTAGAACGCAATGCTTTAGAATTTTTTCGGATTTCCCCGTAGACAAACCTTCGGTGATATTTAAAAAATTTTCAGTAATAAACATCGCATAGTGAACTTGAACAACATATACCAGTTTCAAGAAATTCCATGAAAATTTACAGGAATTAGAGCGCAGACAGACAAACAGAGAAACCGAAGTCCATGAACACTTTTGAATTTTGTTGAAAAGCGCTGAAAAAGGCGCCAGTGAATCAGAAAAGCATCAAGGCGTACTCGCTTCTGCATTAAGAAATTTAAAGTGCTTTTACAAATGACATCCTCTGAAACATTGTTTTTAAATTTCAAAGTAGTGCTGCTATCTGTCGATCAGAAAAAAAATAAAAGATAAATAATCGATTAAAACAACGAAAAAACATTTAAAATTTGTTGCATAAAAAACTGTAAAATGTTTGTTTTCACTGTGAAACCAAAGTATATTAAAATTTTAACCTTGAGGTCATTATAAACATATTCAATAAAAATCTAAAGTAATTTATAACGCCTATTTCACAAAATGTTTTTCACGTTTATTTTTCAACGTACGCTCTCGGATATAAGTACTCAAAATAAAGACAGGGATGGAACAGTGGCACAGAACTCATACCAGTATGTGTTTAAGAAAATTCTGTACGTATAATGTCGTTGATTTAAGAATCAGAAAATTTTGTTTCATTAATAGTGGTATGAGTTCTACGCTAGTGTTCCATCCCTGTAAAGATATGGGTAAATCCCCTTTAGCGTTTTTCATTAGAGTCCCAAGAATAATAGAAGCGGACACATCAACCGCCAGCTTTCTCGCAGTTATGTACTTCATCATCATCATCATGTAGGATATGAGCAGGGAGGGAACACGGGCGCTGAACTCAGCCGGGTATTTCTTTAAGAAATTTTTACACCTTTATTATTGTTAATTTAAGCAGAAAAGTTTGTTACATTGATAGTGGTATGAGTTCTGCGCCCCTGTTTCATTTCCGTATGTGAAATAATAATATTATAGTTTTAAAAAATTAAAGAACACGCTTTTATAGAAATGTGAACTAAAAAGCACGAAATATCTATCTTAGTATTAAAATGCCATGTAAGAGAAAATCGTGTGAGTGACACACCATAATATTTACATACATTTAAATCTTTAATTAAAATAATTTAGAATTAAACAAAAACCATTTTTAAAAAATCTCCCCTGACTGGGCTCGAACGCTGGACCTTTAGGTTCGTAGAGCGGCTCTTTACCTCGCAGCCACGGCGATCACGTACGAAAAGTTTTCTTTTACAATATAGATTTTTTGTTTGCTACCAGAGTGGTTACAAACATACGAACAAACATACATACATACAGGTGAAGCTAATAAAAGCGTGTTAAAATATGAACATTTTTTACATCCTTTCCTAGAGTGATTTGAGAAAATTATCATAGCTGGCAATATTTTAATTTATTCCGGAGTACTTTTAGCCCCGCCTTTATTTCGCACCACTTTATTTATAGGAAGATTTTCTTCTATACATAACTTCGATAAATTAAGAAAAAATTACTTTAAAAAAATAAGTGGTACGAAATAACGGCGGGACTAAAATTACTCCGGAATAAATTAAAATATTGGCAGCTATGATTTATTGCTGAAAGATTTCTTATAACATATACTGTTAAGCTAGAATTACAAAAAAATAATAAGAAATGTAACACAAAGAAACACATGATGGCCGAAACAGGGGCATATCGCTTTATAATCTACGGATTCGCTGCGGTATATGTGGCAACTCTAAGGTAAAAAAACATCGGATGCGTCAGCTTGTACATATAGGAGTCTTAGTCTTCTCTTCTTTTTTCTTTCTTTCTTTCATTCCTTTTTCTTTCTTTCTCTCTTTCTTTCTTTTTTTTTAAGTACTTGAAATTCAACTCTACGATGTCTTTCTGAATTTTAACAACATTTGCTTTTTTCTTTTTCTTTTCTTTTTTCTTTTTTTTGTTAAGAATAAGTTTATACACTTGGCTAGTAAATTATATGAAATAAATTTTAGTAGAGCTTATGAATGCACAGTTAAATATTATTAGTGAAAATGCTCATACTTCATTAGATATTTTGCATTTTTACTTTCTTATAGATTTACGCACAGGGGGATTCCCAGACCATGGGACAAACTTGGAGGGGAAGTAGAGAACATCACAAGGATTAAAAATTGCTTAGGAATCCATGTCCCCAAACATCTTTTTACCCTTTAAGAACTGGATGTTTTGGGCTATCCGCGTTTGTAATGATCGATAGATGGCGCATTCTCAACTGCAGTTGTTAGTAAATATAATAGCCACGTGTATTTATTATTGTTCTTTCTTGTTGTTCTATCATTGTTTCAGTGTGAAAACTATCAGTGGTAGGTAAATTTCACCTTAGTTCACCAGAGGGCGAGCATTTCGTTACAATTGCGGATTGTGTATTACTAATTCCGCCTTCTGTGTAAATTTCAAAATCTTGCATACTTTATTATTTCATAAAATGATACACAATGTTTGTGTTATTGCATATAACTGCGATAAAATACATCCGAAAAAAACGAAAAAAAAAAAAAACAGAATTTATTTATTTATGTCAACATTAGCATGTAAAACTTAAAAAAAAAAAGGAACATTGAAGAGCCACGCCCATATCCACGTAAAATCACCCAGTTCTTAACGTTATGACATTTGGGGACATGGGTTTCTCAGAGATGCTAACATTTTAATTTATTTTGGAAAATTTTTAGCCCAGCCTTTTTTCATACCACTTATTTTTTCAAAGATAATTTTTTATTTTATTTTATCGAAGTTATGTATTGGAGAAATGTTTTCTTTAAATAAAGTGGTGCGGAATAAAGGCGGGGTTAAAACACTCCGGAATAAATTAAACTAATGGCATCTATGCAGTTATGTATAGTGCCAGTAGAGGTATTCATTTCATTATCAGCAGGGAATATTGGATAGTGAACTTGAATAGCATATTTGAGTTTCATTAAGATTTGTGTAAAGTAAAGGCATAAAAATATGGTTTGTATAAATACCTCTCATAGAACACAATGCTTTGAATACTTTCCGGTGTCCCTGTACACAAACCACTAGAAGTATTCATTTCATTTTATATAGAGAACATCCAATAGTGAACCTGAATGACATATATCAGTTTCAAGAAATTCCATGAATATTTACAGGAGTTAGAGAGAGAATAGACAGACAGAGAGAAAAACCGAAGTCGTTAACATTTTCAATCTTGTTAGGGTACTCTTGGTTCAAAAGCAGATGACCGATCCACTGGCTAACTTATGTGTCAGTTCCTAAGTTATATTATACAGTCCCTAAATTAGCATCTTTACAATTCTTTCATTATTAACGGTGAATCCGCCCGGTTTAATTTAGAATTCATAGCTTTTGGCGTTCAGACGCTATCGCATTTTAAATAATTTTAGCCCTTACACCGTATAAAGAAGAGTATATATATATATATATATATTTTTATGCCATTGTGATCCTGACTAACAACAACAAAAAAAACTAAGTGTAAGTATTCAACAAAATCTACACAGTTCTTGCGATGGTGTTCTATAATATGTATATAATTTTTCAGCTCTATCGAATAAGACATTTAGATGCTATGGCATTTTAAAGGTTTCGGCCATAATTTTAAAGAATTTTTTTGTGTGTCCCTACAAAAAAGTAATGTGCTAGTTTCACCAAAATCAATAGGGTTCGTGCTACAGCGACTTATTACATACGAATAAAGTTTCAGCTGACTTGAATAAAGCGTTTAGACGCTATTATGTCAACTCTCACACATGTAGGCGGCACTCAACCGAAAACTTCTGTTCATAGCAAAAGAAAAGATGCAATTTTATTGTCGAAATCGTTCTTAACATCTTTTTGTGTAAATGGTTTATTTTATAAGACATCGAGAAATGCGTTTATCGCATAACTATGCTATAAATTTATAATAGAAATATTATAGAAAATTAAAATCGGGAATTTGACGGATCTTCAACTCCAGCTTTTATTAAATAATAGCTAAAACAATGTAATGAAAAAGTAAGTTAATAAGTGTAATCTTGTGACAACTGATTATTGCTTTAGAATTATCTCTTAGTAATTGAATTAGATGAAATGTAGATTTGAAAAAATCTATTACGTAAAACAATGAAGAGAATGAATTTGAAAGATTTGTTTATATAGCTGAAAAGGTATACTAAAATTTAAATATTATTTAATATATATATCAACACCACTGAAATGTTTATAAAAATTATGTATATAATTTAATTAGCCGATTCATAGAGAATCTGAATCGAAGTAAGACTCCTTCACTCCTCCCTCATTCAGAGGTTGCATTTCTAAATAAACTTAATTGTTATTAATCAATCGTTTTTACATAATATTTAGTGCCTTAAAAAGTGTATTTTATATTATATTATAATTTATCAATATAAAATTGACAACAAACTCTGCTATTTTGGCAATTTATATAATAATTTAAATACTTTTAAGTATGCTTACCAAAAAATACAGACATGTTATAGAATAACATCTTTAGAAAAAAAGAGTTTTTATTTGAAACAAACAGTAATTTTCTCTCTCTCTTTCAATCTTTTTCTTTTCTTACCCCATAGTAATGATTTTCAAATAAACTTTTAATTGAGAAAATGGGTAAAATACTAAAACCAGCTAACAAAACTAAAAAAAAAAAAAGAGATTAATCAATTAAAATTTCACCTCTTCTGAAAATTGTAAATTCTCATTTTGAGATAAATCTAGCGTTTGCTGGAAAGCCCCCCCCCCCTTTTTTTTTTTTTGTATTTCACTGCAACTTTGAATTTCAGAAGATTTATATCCAATGTCTGTTATACATACAATTCTCAATTCTTTTCACAAATGATCTCATACTTTTAGCACTTTCAATAACCTTTATCTCCCCTCCTTCCCCCCCCCCCTATTGTTTAAGTGACACCCATCAAAGAGATTAATATAAATCTGCTTCATTCTTTATCTCAAATCTGAATTCTTTAAAAAATGACTAGCTTTTTTAAACTGGAAAAGTTTCTAAAACTATCTTCTTCAGATCATAAAAGAATTTTCCTCGGATATGAAAATTTTAATCTTCAAAAAAGTTGCCTTTTATTAGTAGTATCCCATAATCAGAGATTCCTTAGAGGAGGTATGAGTAAAATTTATCAGCTGTGTTTTCAAAACATTTCAATGGATAACAATTTAATTAGTATTCAATCATTTTATTACTTTTAATAATAATAAGAAGAAGAGAAAGCTGTAAAATTACAACTGGTGAAAAATCAGCCCCCCCCCCCCTTCCCATAAAAAATATTTGGAAGGAGTTTACTTGTAAATCATTGCTCATAGTTATTGATCAGTAATAAGAAATCAACATTTTTAGTTACTTCATATTTTCCTGTTTGTTTATATATTTTTTAGAAGAGCTTCAATGGATAACAAATAAATTGTCAAAAATAGTACAAAAAGTGACTTTATTATTTTTATGACAAACCAAAGGATAAAAATATAATTTACATGTGATAATCCTATTTTATTTTATATATGTATGTATATATATTAATCTTTATATTATAACTGTAAGCTCTTATTATCAATATGTGTATATATATATATATATATTATTTTGAAAAGTGTAGTTGTGTCTTTTTAAATGGAAAAAGTTTCTAAAACTGTTATGCAAGCTATCTCTTTCTGAATGTAATTTTTATATATATATATATATATATAATGATTGGAGATGAATCAAGAGAAGAGATTTTCAAGTTTTGAGATGATAAACTCAAAAATAAAATTTATATAGTAGCAAAAAGAATAGGTAATAATATTTTTGAAAATGTCTTTATTAGAATATAAATCAAAAGTATATAATATAATAGAGTATTAAATAAAACTATACATTTTGTGTGCATTATATACAGTGTTAAATCAAGTCAGTTACAAAATAAAACAAAGCATATTCTTGAATTAATGATATAATTTAAATATGCATGATGTCGAAAAAAATTACTTGAATGGTCAAATTTTTGAATTATTTATTATTTTATACTTATATATTTGAAAACATTACATATATAATATATATATATTACTAGGTATATAATTATATTTTTGAATTATTTAGTATACTAATATATTTGAAAACATTACATATATAATATATATATATTACTAGATGTATAATTATATCTCTGCAAAAAATAACAACACACAAAACAAAATAATTAGGGTATTTATTTGAAAGAAATGAAAGGGGACGAGGATTTCAAAATATACGTGAAAAAAAAAAAAAAAAAAAAAAAGTAATAATTGAAGAAAATCTGTTCAGAAATTTAACTTAACCCAAAATTTAACCACCTCGATTATTAATATTGGGTACAAATACACAAAAAGTGAGAGCATTAATTTAGTATTAAACTTGACACTATTAATTTAGTTCAACATTTATAAATAGAGTATCTAGAATAATAGTATATAATAATTATCTAAAAAATTAGAGTACACGAGCGTTTATTAAACGATTTAAATAAAAAATAAAATTCCATTTGTTTATCAAAGTCATAAATCAGCAGTTTTTTTTTTTTTTTTTTTTTTTTTAATGTCAGTAACACACAATATATTAAGCACTGTATATAATGCACATAAAATTTACAGTTTTAATTAATACCATGTTATTATACATTATACACTTATATTATACATTTATATTATACACTTTTAATTTATACTCTAACAAAGAAATTCCCAAAAATATTATTACCTGTTAATTTTCACTTCCGAGGAAATTTTATTTTCCGAGTTCGTCATCTGAAAACTTGACAATCTGCTTCCATAATTCAACTCCAATGAGATATTTTTTAGTTATCCTTCTTTTCTTTAATCAATTCCATCAACATATTAATTTTATATACATCCACAGCACTGAAATATCATTCCTTCAATAAATACTGAAAATGTAAACACTCTCACGTTGATTATAAAACCAACATGGCGGAGAACGGGAGAAAATTATCGGAACGATTGTATGGGGAGCTTGGTTGTTCGACGACAGCCAAACGATGTCGGCTTATCGGGACGACAAATACGTCCTCAAATCGGTGGGTGTGAAAGCACGTGGTATATAGCACTGTATTTTGCCTGCACGGATGTCGGATAACGCCAATCGAATACGTTTTATCGGTGTCGTGTCGGCAAGTGTGAAAGCGCTCTTAAGGGGCCGCTTCACTGACCGTCGCCGGAAGCTCAAGCCAATGTTTTCCTATGGAGAGTTTAATTATAGCTCTTTAATAAATTCATAATTTTAAATTCTGTTTTCACATTCAGAAAATTCACAATTGTTAAATTGGCCGCCGTTTTATGAAAACAGATTTTTTTAAATTTTTAATATTTTATTTTTATGCAGTAACATGCAAAATTTCACATATTAAAAATTCGTATTTTACAGCTTTAAAATAAAACATTTAAAATTTAAAAAATCCATTTTTAGAAAACGGCGGCCAATTTAACAACTGTGAATTTTCTGAATGTGGAAACATAATAAAAAAATATGAATTAGTTAATGAGTTATAATTGAACAAAATTCTCTATAGAATAACATTGGCTTGGGTTTACGGCGACGGTCAGTGAAGCGGCCCCTTAAACGTAGGTTCGCCTGACGGCAGGATCTGCGGTGTATTTGCATATTAATAACGCTTGGCGATGTAGGTGATTTCCTCTCTGCGTTTGTCAGCGAGAGTATTTCTTTTAAAATTCAGTTTTTTAGGACTAGCGTTTGTGGATACAATGTGGTAGTATGGAGCCGAACCAATCAGAATTCAACCACTGAAAATTTATAACACCACTGTTGATTGGTTATCAGTTCTTATAGCAACCTGTTAGCGAATTGGCGATGAAATGAATGGCTTGCTCTTGCAAAATCTTTTTGATATTAATTCTGTACATCTCGCCAGCGATTTGTTTACAGTTTACATCATGGAATATTTACATTACCATTCGACATCCCTTTTGCGCACTTTGTTTATATGAGTCTTGTCTTGAATATGGAAAACGTTCAAAAATAAAAATAAAACATTTATTTTTTTTAATGTATTTTTTAAATTAATATCGTTTCATTTATAACAATCAAATAAGAAAAAAAAAAAAAGTTGAGGAATTCATTTATCTTCATTAGAAGTATAATTATTTACTTTTCTTGCTATATTTTGGTTACATTTTAGAACAACTAGAAAATATAATTAGTTTTGCATATGTTATATAATTATTATTATCTTAAGCTTTTTTTTTTTTTTATTTTTTTTTTTTTTTTTACTTCTTTTTAATGATGAAAATGAAAGTACTTAATATTTAAAGTTGTTGAGCAAAGAAAATATATATATATATATATATATATATAATCTACACATTACTACTCTAAAAATTGTAAAATGTTACTTTGACTCATTGTTTTTAACATTTTTAGTTAGAATTCTCAGTTCGATTTTAAAAGACAAAAGCACATATGTGGCGATAAATATTTCCCTTCGTAAAAATCCTTAAAACCTGCGGAAAAATGTTTACAAAGTTTTTTATGTAGCCATTGTGAAAATAATTTAGATTTTATCTAGTCTAAAAGTAGAATGTATGCACTTAGTATTATTTTGTAAATGACCATATAAAAACATTTAATATTGCATATAAATAGTAAAATTCAGAAAAAATATTTTAAAAGTAAGCTTTAAATATTTACTTATTCTTTCTAAGATATTATATATTATATTTTCTTTTTTGCTTTCTCTTAATGAACACAAGATCATGGTAAATATCTATATATATCACTTTGTCATGTTTTTTTAAACTTAAACAGTACATGGAAAGAAATTAAGTACTTAAAGTATTATTATACTATGGCATGTCTGTTATTTTTAGGGATGAAACGGATTGAGATTTTGCCGGATATCGGATATCCAGAGCTCTTTTGCCTGTCCGATATGGATATCCGGCATTAGTTTTGTTTTTTGTATGGTTCTTTTCTTTTTCATTATTTTAAAACAATAAAATATAACCCACCTTTAAAAAAATTTTAAATGTAATTTATTTAAACATTTTTATTTAATATTCTATTTATTTGTGCAATATTGCCATGAAGAATAAAACTTTAAGCGTAACATACTTATTCCTACACTTGCAATTTGTGGTGAAAAGCATAGTCACAAAGAAATAGGTTTTGTTCAGGATTATAAAACTAAAACTTATTATTTACATATTTTTTGCAATATTAATATAAAAAAAAAAAAAATGAAACAAAATACAGTAACCGCCGCTTAATAAAATCACTGGTTAATAAAATCAGCCGCTTAATCTGATCAAATTGCCAGGATCGGAATCAAATCAATGCAAACCAACTTTAAAACTGCCTTTTAATAAAATCAGCATCGCCGGTTAATAAACTAAACAATTCTCGTCAGAATCAAAAATACCATTTATGCATGCTGAGTAAATTCTTATTTACACTCCGAAGTTTTATTTTTTAAATAAAAAATAAAATAAATACAGAAATATCTCTGTTATCTCTCTTTGTCGAAAATTTTACAACATTAAATTTTACATTTGCAGCAATTAAACACGCCCCATCACTTGACTTAGGAACAATTTCAAGGAATGTATTCTTCAAAGCGTAATAAGTTAATTTGTAATAAGTTACAAATTTGATTTAATTAGCCTGTGATTTTTTTTATTTTATTTTTAATTATTTAAAGACAATTCTTAATTCTTATTCTGAAATAACTAAGAAGTAAGATGTTTAAACGAAAGTATTTTAAAGAAAGGCGTGAACTTTTAGCAAAGTAATGATGATTTTCCTCAAAGGAAAGCGCATCGGACACCTTTTTATTGTGTGCAGGAACGTTGGCCGGATATAAAAATCAGCCGCATTATAAAATCACTTTTGCTCAGAACGAATGTGATTTTAATAAGTGGCGGGTACTGTATTTTACTAATGAAATCATAGTCGAAGAGTTATTTTCATAGGAAAACTAATATATTGTGGCCATCATAAATCTTTCTTCTATATTATTCTGTATAACAGCGTCACTTACTGTTTAAATTGTACAAAAATTTGCCCATAGCTTCTCACAATAAATGTTTTACGTACCACTTTCTTTATAGGAAGATTTTCTTCTATACATAACTTCGATAAATTAAGAAAAATATACTTTAAAAAATAAGTGGTACGAAATAGCGGCGGGGCTAAAATTACTCCGGAATAAATTAAAATATTGGCAGCTATGATTTATTGCTGAAAGATTTCTTATAACAAAAACTGTTAAGCTAGAATTACAAAAAATAATAAGAAATGTGACACATGATGGCCGAAAGAGTGTCATACCGCTTTATAATCTACGGATTCGCTGCGGTATATGTGGCAACTTTAAGGTAAAAAAACATCGGATGCGTCAGCTTGTACATATAGGAGTCTTAGTCTTCTTTTCTTTTTTCTTTCTTTCTTTCGCTCTTTCTTTCTTTTTTTTTTTTTTAAGTACTTGAAATTCAACTCTACGATGTCTATGTCTTTCTGAATTTTAACAACATTTGCTTTTTTCTTTTACTTTCTTTTTTTCTTTTTTTTTTTTTTGTTAAGAATAAGTTTAAACACTTGGCTAGTAAATTATATGAAATAAATTTTAGTAGCGCTTATGAATGCACAGTTAAATATTATTAGTAAAAATGCTCATACTTCATTAGATATTTTACATTTTTACTTTCTTCTAGATTTACGCACAGGGGGATTCCCAGACCATGGGGCAAACTTGGAGGGGAAGTAGAGAACAGTGTTGCCAGATGTAGGGATTTCTCCCTACAGTAGGGTTTTTTAGCTCTGATTTTGGCGTAGGGGGGTGTGACGTGATTTGTTAGTGGAAAACAAATAACATTAGAGATCTTATATATTCCAATTAAATTTTAAGTAATCATTAAGCCAGGTTCGTCTTTTACATTGAATGGAGTTTATATCAGAAATGCATGAATATTGAGGGTACTTGCCAAATTAGCAGAGTGGCCTTTTGTGAACTAAGCTGTCTCTTAAAGAAAAATATAATCATAACAGTTTTGTTACACATTACATGAACCACTAAAAAAAATCCTTTATAGATTTGAACTATTTCATTTTACTTGATTAATATGTTGTTTTTACATTTCCATCTATGTTAAGTACTTCATAAATCCCCTTTAAAAATAAGGGGCAAAACCTATTACTTCTACGGCATTACCATTCTTATCGTACCGTAACTTAAACACATCGTGAGATATGCATACTGTAGATTACAATCGAAAATCTTCTTTGTAGTTTCCATTATACGAGGGTTACTTTGTAACGATTCAACTATGTTTTACATGATGCTTTAATTTTACTTCGATGACTTTACATTAATTCAAATACTGCCTTGAAGTTATGAAGATAAGCTACGACATCTTTCAATCTTCCTTCGTTCAAAAAATCCCGCAGTCGTTGCCATTCTTGGGGAAAGAACTCAGAGAGGCGGCTTAAGCCACACCCCTTTGAAGTGGTGACGTCAAGGCGCACAAGCAAGTTCATGTAGGCAAAATGTTTTGCTATAATATGTGGCGGAATTTAACGCCACATATATCCCCCCTGGGACAGAGGAAAAAAAAAATGTGAAACATACAACACAAGATTACAGTTCATACAGTCTATCATTAGGTAAATCAGTTTATATAGTCCTTCTATCATGGACATCATACTCAGAGCATCTAGCAATGTTGTGGTATACCTAATACCTTTGCTTATTATACCCTCATTGGTATTATACATATATTTCTGCCTTAATTTTTTTTTTTTTTTTTTGAACACATTGTGAAATTGCCATGTAGTACAATATTCCATTTTGGCAAAAAAAAAAAAAAAAAAAATTAATCACAAAAAAAAATCTTTGATAAAGCTACACAAAACTACAAAATTTTAAAGTACAAATTGAAATAATAAAAATCTTGATTAATACAATTATATATTCAATAAACAGATTTATACTTTAGAGTAATTATTAATACCCTTTTTTATATAATATTGACTAAATATCACACAGTACAACTGTAGATAGTAAAATGAAATAGGAAACATAACCTGAATACAATTAATACTTTAACATAAAAATAAAAGACAAAATAAGGAACTGGTTTTAAAGCCAAAAAGGGCAGAAAGAAAAAAAAATCTAAAAATTAATAAAATGTTCCCTAATACAGGGATGGAACACGGGCGCAGAATTCATACCACTATCAATGTAAGAAAATTTTCTTCTTCTTAAATCAGCGATATTATAGGTAGAAAAATTTCTTAAACGGATTCCGGTATGAATTCTGCGCCCGTGTTCCATCCCTGCTAATACAATCAGTGTATAAACTATCATGTGAAATCATATATGACGACAGATTAGAGGTCTGTACAAATGTCATACAAGATACAACCCAGAACTAGTGTTAACTTAACACTCTAGAATATCATTTATTTATTTTTGTTTATTTGTTTTCATATCTGTACCTTTTTTTTTTTTTTTTTTTTTTTTTTTACATCAATCATAAATGTTCTACTGCCTTATTATTACTTGTTGACAAGGTTACAAAGCTAATAGAATTATACTTTATTTATTAACACTAAATTAGCAACATTCATTAGTTCTCAACTTTTTTTCCTGCATTAATGAAGTGTCCCAAGATATATAGTATAGCGACCAGCACCGAGAATGAATATATCCCAAAACACACCAAAAAGGCAAAAATAACAATTCCAAAACTGTTCCTATGGCCACTTGGAACAGGAAAAAAATTGTTGTGAAGAGATCAATGCCTGTTTCTAAAATTGTATCTATTCTGCTTAGCATCAGTTATTGGAGAACTGTATACAGTGTCATTTTCTAAATATTGTTTTCTATGAGGAGCAGATCTAAGGCGATCCACATGCACTTTAAAAATATGAGCATGAGTGTCACCAGTAATACGAATTTTGTAATTATACGGATTACATCTTTCAATGATTTCATATGGACCTGTATACTTTGGCTTGAATTTATCTTTAGATTTTAAATAAACTATTTCATTAACTTTAAGATTTCTAAGTTTTGCTTTTTCCATTTGTTTATTGTTTTGTTCTAATTGCTTTCTTTCTAAATTAGAGTAGCATTCTCTATAATACTTATTGAGTGATGTCAAGATATGAGCTAAGTATTGGGTTTTGTCAAGTTGTATGGGATGTGTATCTGGTTGAAAAGTGTCAAACATTAATGATAATTCTCTCCCGTAGTGTAACAAATTAGGGGTGAATCCAGTTGAAGAGTGAACAGACCCATTGTACAAATTTTTGTGTATGTTTAATGCATTAATAAACTGATGTCCCTCTTCCATTAAATTTAACACTGTTGATTTTATGCTGGTATTCATCCGTTCACTTAAAGAATTGCATTGTGGTCTACCAGAACTTGTGTGCATAAGTTTTATGCCTAGAGTCTTATTAATTGTGTTGAAAGTTTCTGACGAAAATTGTTTGCCTAAATCAGTCAAAATTTCACTGGGCCTCCCATGTGAAGCAATGTATGAAAATAAGTGTTTTGCCACATTTTCAGCTGTAATACACTGCATTGGGTACAATTCTAGATGTCGGCTAAAATGATCAATGACAGTCATAACATATTGGTTATTTTGCAATGGGCCCAAAATATCTAGTGAAATATACATTCCAGGTCTCTCAGGAATCCAATTAGATCCAAATGGTGCCTTTTGAGTTGCATATGGTTTGGACTTAATGCAATTATTACATGATAATACAAAATTTAGAGTGTCAGAGTATATACCAAACCAAAAATATTTAGTACTAACAAAGCGATATGTTTTCTCAACACCTTGGTGCGCCAGATGAGCAATGGATAATACTTTATGTTTTAGGGAGTTAGGTACCACAACCTTATGTACAATATTATTCGAATGCTTCTCTTTGTAAATGTACATCAGTACTTTGGTAGATGGGTGAATAAAATACCTTTCCCTATTCTTTGTATGTTTGTATGTGTTTTCTGTATCTTTCGCAGCTTGTGCTGAAATCTCCTTTAAAATCAATAAAGTGCATTTTAGACACCCATTCTTTTTGGTAAATCTATTTGAACACTCTAAATTTGAGGGTATACTTGGGTATGAATTTATGGAGAAATATAACATTAAATTATGTTCAGGTTCTCATTCTATACTGATTGGCAGAGTGGCCTTTTGTGAACTAAGCTGTCTCTTAAAGAAAAATATAATCATAACAGTTTTGTTACACATTACATGAACCACTAAAAAAAATCCTTTATAGATTTGAACTATTTCATTTTACTTGATTAATATGTTGTTTTTACATTTCCATCTATGTTAAGTACTTCATAAATCCCCTTTAAAAATAAGGGGCAAAACCTATTACTTCTACGGCATTACCATTCTTATCGTACCGTAACTTAAACACATCGTGAGATATGCATACTGTAGATTACAATCGAAAATCTTCTTTGTAGTTTTCATTATACGAGGGTTACTTTGTAACGATTCAACTATGTTTTACATGATGCTTTAATTTTACTTCGATGACTTTACATTAATTCAAATACTGCCTTGAAGTTATGAAGATAAGCTACGCAAGGCCCGATTAAGCTTTGAAGCTAGGGGAAGCTCAGCATCGTTTCGGGGCCCCCTTTCATTTCGGAAAATCTTGTTTTCCTGTTACATATTGTAATATAAAAATGCTATAGACCAAAAAATAGTGTGTTTATTATTATTATTTTTTTTTCATACATCTGGGTGGTTACTACACATAACATTAAAATCATACAACATTTTAATTACGAACATTCAGATTATTGAGGTTAAATAATAGATTTTTCCCGAAATAGTGAGTGTTTTGTCTTGTTTTAGGTAACCTTTCTCAGAAAAAATTCAATCTCAGAGTTAAAATATGAAACAAAAAATTCAAGACCATGTTTTTAATCCTTATGGGGCCCCCTCTTAAATTTTAGAGGGGAAGCTTGTGCTTTCTGAGCCTTTTGGATAATCAGGCCCTGAAGCTACGACATCTTTCAATCTTCCTTCGTTCAAAAAATCCCGCAGTCGTTGCCATTCTTGGGGAAAGAACTCAGAGAGGCGGCTTAAGCCACACCCCTTTGAAGTGGTGACGTCAAGGCGCACAAGCAAGTTCATGTAGGCAAAATGTTTTGCTATAGAGCATTTCCTCGTGACGTCAATAAGTAAAGGGCACCCTGGTGGATGGCAAAAGAGCTCGACTTTCCCGCGCCCACCATTGTTTTCAATTGACGATCCTAGTTTTATCATATGCTATTATTTTCGCTATATTTGTATTTTTTTTAAATCATTCGCCTTATTTAAAAGAAAATTAATAATATTTCTTCTTTATGTTTTCCTATCAATTCATTTTTTATAGTAAATATGGTGACAAATTGCTGTACAAACGAACATGCTAGACACAGATGTTGAAATAATTTCAAAGCATGCAACGATAAAAAATATATGGATTAACGCCATTAGAGAGAGAAATTACACTGTTGTACCTTAAAAGTGTGGATAACATCTTTAGATTGGTAAAAATTTTTTACTTACGTACTACATTTTTGCATCTATTTTTAATTTCTTGTGTGACTCGTTTACTATATCACGCAAGGCTTAATAATCATATGTTGTGTTGTGATTATTTCATACGAAGTTTTATTTAAGTTGATTTCGTTATTTAAAATAAAAGTTGAGTAATATAGTATTTAGAAACAGAGAAGTGTTAAAAATTTAAGCAGTTCTTACAGTTTACATAATTATTAATTTTTATTTTTAATGGTGTACGTACATATGTTTGACAAAAACTTGGTTTGGTTTCTCTATCTCTGCATAATTTTTATACTGTTCTGGGTTTTAAAAAAAAACATATTAACCATGCTTATGTGTTAATTTATTGTTGCTTCATGTACTCGAAATTTTGAACTTTATTTAAGTTATAATTAAAGAAAAACATATTCATGTCTTTTTATTAAAAATTAAAAAGGGGGGAAATATCCAAATTTAGCAGATAACTCTTAATGAACGTTATATGAAAACAGCGAAATGGAAATAAAAATATGAAACGAAAGTAATAAACAGATTAAATAATGAAATATAAAATCGATGACACTGCTGAAATTTGTGACACTTTTTAAAAATTGATTGCTTATAAACTAATGCAGAAGAGAGTTAAAAGTTACATTAAAATTTAAGTAAATATATTAGCACCATCAGTGTATGTTACCATAGAAAAGTAAAATTAATCAATTTAATTTTCTTTCACTAAAATAAGTACTGATTAATTTGCATTTGTAAAACTTATAAAAAGCATTTTGATATTGTGTTTCATGTGAGAAAAATATGTTGCATAAATATTTAAGTAAAAATAATCACTATTTGGTTCAATTGTAATTTTTATCTTTTTATTTCCACTCTGCCATAGATAAACTAAAACATTAACTAAAGTTTCCTTTGTTAAAATATTTATATAGATTCATTTAAAATAAATCTTGTAAAAATATTTATAAATTATCTTTCATGTGGCTATACTAAATTACTTAAAAAAAATAAGTTATTTTAGTGCAGTTAGATTTTTTTTTTTTTTTTCTTAACTATAATTTTCCATAGATAAACTAAACATTACTGTGATTTGCTATTGCTAAAATAATTAATTTTTCAAAATAGTTCTTGTAAATGAAATGACACATATCTTTTGTATAAAATAATAAATCATTATTATAATTTAGAGAAACTATAAATTTTCTTTACTGTTATCATAAACAAAACTATGGAAGAATTTCCCATTGCTAAAATAGTCATTTAAAGCGTCTTATGATAATTTAAAAACACTTTATTTTTTATATTTAATTATACGTGATATATTTTCTTGTATAACTGATAGTTGAAAGAAAATACTGTATAATAAATATCTTTAATATATGTTTATCTTATTTTTTTTGGTATGTGTGTGGAGGGGGAGGATAAGATAAAGCTATTTAATATTTTTTTGTAGTTCAATCCAAAATATTACTTATAAAGGTGAAGCAATCCTTAGAGTGGCTAGCTTTATGGCTCTATAGTAGTCTATATTTTCAAATAAGTCACTTTTCTATATATATGTATATATATTTTAATTTCCTCCTGCTTTTTTATTTATTTTTACTCATATTTCAAGTACTTAATTCTTTAACATTCATTGGTTTCTCTCTCCTCACTTTCAAATAAGTCACTTTCAAAAGAGCGAAAGAAAAGTTGAAGTTTCTCTCTCCTCAATTCAACCATGAACTCTGAAAGTCCACACTGAGACAGCCCACAGAACTATGAATGACCACCCTCTAAGGCACCCCTTCTGCAGAGGTCAACGACCATGGGTCACTGTAACTAAAGTCAAAAGCCTGGTGAGTGTCTAAATTGTGCGGTGTATATTAAAAAGCTGCACGACTGAGGCACTTCTCCCTGGCAATAAATGAGTGGACATCGATCACATCTAAGAAACGCTATATACAGGTAATTTTATATTTTCTTTTTCACTTAAGTTTAAATTGATTTTTTTTTTTTTTTACTGAAATTAATTTTTACTTGATTTTATGTTGTTGCTTTAAATTACTTCTATTAAATATTAATTGTCGTAAAAATGTTATTATATTAACTTTTTGTCTTTTGTGTGTGAATTTGTTCAATCAGCTAAACAGATAAAACTTAATTGAATACTAAATCATAAAATCATTTCTTTTTTAGAAATTGAAGATTATAAAATATATTTCTTACTCTAATACAATAAATTTTGTTATGTATTTAATTTCAATGTCTTGTCTTGGCATATAGTAATACAGTTTAATCTTCGTCTTTTTGATCACATCCCTGATCAAAAGATAGTTTTGTTATGACTCGCAAAGCTCAATTGTGATGACTATATTCCAGAGACACACCAAAGTAAAAGAGAACTTTTTATTTTCTCTACTACTATTTGAATATAACTGTACTTGTAATTAGATGGTAATAAACTGTATCCAAACAGTAGTGAAAAAAAAGGACATTGTGTCAGTTTCTCAATTTATGTTAATTTTAATTATAAATTTAAATAACAGTTCAATGTATAAATATTTACACAACATTAAAAATGCCAATGTAAAAAATATTAAGAGCAAACTGCAGTTTTCGTACCATATAGCATACTGCACTAAATACGTTGGCATTTTCAATGTTATATTTCTGTTTAATATCAAGTCTTATTACATATTTTAACTGCTCAATGTGCTAAAAATCTGTTGTTCAAATTTAATATATAAACTTTGTCAGACGATACGAAAAAGTGAAAAAAAAAAAAAAAAATCATCTTACAAGGAAACATTCAAAAGGTGTCGTCTTCAAAAAATATTGAAAAAAATGTATGTGATTCTACTTTTTCTAAAACACCAGAAAGGGAAAACATTATCGGCTGAAATGAATTCACAAAAAGTTATCAAAATTAAGTATATTTGGCGATTGATTTTGAATACTCAGCGAAGAAACAAAACACGGTTCTGTTCGTACATGGCAATCTCGGTGCTAGCAAACTGAACGCCTAACAGCACTAAATCGCCAAATAGGCTTAATTTTGATAATTTTTTGTGGTCGCTGTAATTCATTTCAGCCGATATTTTTTTCACTTCCTGGTGTTTTATGAAAAGTAGAATCACATATTTTTTTCAATATTTTTTGAAGACGACACCTTTTGAATGTTTCCTTGTTAGGTAAACATAACTCTCCATCAGGCAAAAAAAGTTATGCAAGAGTGCATGAAAATGCCACTTATGTCTCCTTTTTTGCCTGATGAAATGTTGTACTATTATTTTTATCTAAAGCAGTTGGAGTATTTTTTATTTCATAATTTGTGTTTCATTACAAAGTTTTTCATGTACGAAAAAATTAACACACTTCTAAAGTGCTGCACCAAGAACTCAGTATGTGCTCGGTGTCGGTGAATACTGAGTAGGTATAAAAATTTCATTTTTAAGCCTTCTGGAAGACAGATCTTTATTAATAAATCAAACTATTAAGCAAAAAGCTTCTAGGTAAAACCACTCCAAAAAAAATTTCTGGACGGCGATTTTATTTTGATAAATTGCAGGATGTGTTATATTAGATTCTATTTCGTTATACAAAGTAAACAGTTCACTGATCTCTACAAAAATTTGTACATTTATTAACCAGACAAAAATCTATCTAGCGCTGCAACTTTTAAATCAATAGGATAATTATTTTGCAAGATATTAAATAAAAACCCCATTTTCACTTCAAAATTAAAAAAGAAAAAAAAAAACTTCCTTACACATGAAAATAACACAGAAAATTTCTAAATTAAAAATTTCGTGGTCTATGGAGTTGTGCTACGATTATTATTGTCTCACCTGATATATCTGCGTTTGCAGACTCGGTGACTTTGCCAATGCATATTATTCGAGAAGTACCTTGCTGGTTGTCAGCCAGGGTAGCTCAGTGGTAGAGCATCCGTGCGTTAAGCGGAGGTGCCTGGGTTCGATTCCCGGCTCTGGTATTTTTCGCATAGTTGGTAATAAAAATAAAAATATCAAGCTTTACACTCCAATTTGATTTAAATAAATACATTTAATTAAACGTGAACATTAAAAAATTATAAAAAGTTAAATTATGCATATCACAAAAATTGACGTCATTATCACTTTAAAAATTTTATGCATATTAATAAGAGCTCTATGATTCATCAGAAAATTTAAAACATGGTATATAAAAAGTTTTTTTTTTTTTTTAATCTTATAATTATTTTTATTTCATTTTTCACACGCACTTTTTATTTCCTAATTCAATTTTTTTTTTTTTAAAGAAAAAACTTTTTCGATAGTGTTTGTATGTAGGAATTGACTTAAAAATTTTTCTTTTTATATTCCTTGTTTTAAAGTAACCGTGTTTCTAATCAACATAATGAACCTCAAATAGTTGAATGTCATTTATATTTTCTTAACAGCTGTATATGACGGTACTTAACCATGACTTTCATTTGCTGAAAATAGGGCACAACTTTAGTATGAGACTCTCTTGGCGAAATTTGTGATTTTTTTCTTTCCCATTTTTTATTCAATCTTCCAAATAAAGAATAAATTTTTATTTCTTTATTTCAATAAAATGTTTTAGCAATGATAACAGTTTACAGTGTTACTTTTCGGGCACTTGTTTTATTAGGCTTATTAATAAAGAAAATAAGCTTTTAAAAGATTAGCTTATTATTAAGAAGCTGTTTATAAGATTAAAAAAAAAAAAAAAAAAAAAAAAAATGAATAAATAAACAATTATGCTTATGTTGTTGCAAGTTGTGAATTTTTCAATGATTTTTACTCTAACTTACATTTTACAGAAAGCCAAAAATTAATCTTATAGGAGGAATACAGCTTTCAGATTGTTTTTGTTTTTCATTCATGATCAATTATAACTTGAGAGTGATTCATAATTTGATCTATTGTAGTTAATAATTTTGAATCTATTAAATGTGGGGTTCGAACTCAGGACTAGCTTGTCAGACTGGGAGTTCAGAGATTTTTCTGAAACTTACATGAATGTGAGCTAGGACTCTTTATAAAGAGACCCACGGAAAGGCCACCACCCATGCTTATGGTCCTCTCATAGTCAATTTATGTTAAACAACACAACACCCTCCATTATATGTGATATGTGTGTATGTGGGGTGGGGGGGGGGGGGGGTGATCTTTTAAGGATTTTCTTTAATGAAATCTTGTGTACAAATGCGAGTAATTCAGAAAATTGTGAAGTTTAAATTGACATGAACAATCAGTATAATATCCAATAATGGTAAAGGGCAAAACTGGATCGTGTTGTGTAGGTTGGGACTGATTGACTATGCAAGGGTTCTAGGCCATGTTTATGCAAGTTTCAGGAAAAACCCTGTAAAACTCCAAACAGCTAAGATGAATGTGACTTAGGATCGAACCCAGCATCTTCTCCCTTATGGCCATATCACATGAGGGATTTCGCTCAGCTTTTTTACTAAACACATTATGCTAAATTTTTCTGAAAGACAGTCGAAAAAGTTGATGACACACTGACCTCGAATCTTTTAAAAACCATTAATACACATTTCACTAACAGCGTTAAAAAAAAAAAAAAAAAAAACTAATGACTGCTTTCTTTTTTAGTTAAAAATACAAGAAAATTTAATTTTTTCTTTCGACAGTGCTAATGCTTAATATTTAATAGTCTAAATTAATGTTTTGAAACAACAAATTAGAGGTGAAATTGATAGTAAATTGACGTAGAAAAGTGTATGTATGGGAGGGGGATTTATTTTTTTTCTTCTCACAGGTACGGAGCTTCATCACATTCACATCTAACACACACACACACACACACACACACACACAGTCAGTTTCTGAATGGTCAAATCATGTTTAGAACATCTTTAACCCCTTGAACTGCAATTTATTTTCAGTCAGCACTGCTCATGCAGACAATTTAATTTTCTTAGTTTTAATAGGTGGGATTCATATAGAAACTTACGGTTTTGTTGCTCAAATAATTTGTTATTATTAAAAATAATACAGTAAAACCTCTCTAAGGTTGACACCTACGGTTCCAAGAAAAAGTGTCCAACTTAGAGAGGTTCCAACTTATAGGGGTTAGACATAATGTTAATGGATATATTCCGTTCCGAGAAAAAGCGTCCAACTTAGAGGGGTGTCCAACTTGAGAGGTTTCACACATTTATATGAATGTTTGTTATATATACATATAAGAACATAATTAGTGTTACGAAATTCATGACAAGCTGGACTCATCATTTAAGTTCAAGGGGTTAAATATGCAATCCATTGAAGACTAGAAGTTGAAAGGTTTTACGAATCCAATACTTTCTTTTATGAATATTGCAGAAAGTAAAAATATGTTTTAAAAGAATATTTCTTATGGACTTTCATATATTTTGATAGATTCTTGTAAAAAAGGCTAGAAAATATTTTTAATTTAGGATGCATAAGGTTTAACTTTCGACTGGAAAAATTACAATTAAAAATAAAAATATTTTTCAGCTCAATTTTCTATGAATAATTAAGGCATTAAAAAAATTCTTTCAAATACAAGTTTCATGACAAATTAACTAAAACTTCTGATGAAGAAATTACTCGAATGTAAAATTATATATAAAAAAAATAAGCTAATCGTTATATTAATAATTTAATCAGTCACCATATTTAAAAAGGTATAAATTTCAAAACATTCATTGACTAACTAATTCAGTCCTAAATAATAATAATAAAAAAAAGATTTAATTCTAGAATTATAAAAAAATTCCTGTTAAATTTTAACATTTTGAGGTAAATAATTGACAAAATTCATAAATTAAATACATAATAAAAATGGAAAACTTATTAATAAAAGAATAATTCGACAACAGAAAGGTATTATTAAGTATGACAAAATCTCGTAACATGACAGGTGCAAAATGCAATGCTATACAGCAACTACTGTATTCGAATAATATTCATGTTTTAGTTATAAAGTAATAGAATCCATAAGTATTATGGATACATTATTAAATAAATCACGTCGTGAATAAACCTTATGAAAATTTGATTACATTAATCATCCCATTTTTCCCCAACAAATTGCCTTCGATGGAACACTGATTGGCCTAACGGCCGATCGCTTTTTCCTAAGAAATATGAATCTGTATGATATTATATCCTTTTATATGGGCTTCGTCGAGCTTAATTTTTAAATGTATTTTTTATTTCAAACACATTCTGAAACATCTGCATAAGTAGAACGAAATATAAATGATTTAAATATCTCTATGATCAAAAACAGCCATAGTCGTCAATGGTGGGAACGAGTGCTTTCTGCCAACCACTAGCGAGAGTTGAGATGTTTGTTTACAAACAAGGAACTGCCCTATAATATGTGGCGGAATTCAACGCCACAGGGGGGATTTTTTTTTTAAATTCTATTTTGTAGGGATTTTTCTATTATCAAATGAAAATTTTAAAATTATTTTTAAAAACGCAAAAAGTTTTAAACTTATCTGTAAGAAAGTTGCTTACAATACCTTGTTTCTGATACATTATTTTATTACAGATTGATGCAAAGTGAAACATCTATAGATATGGTAATAAGATATAGATTGATCAGCGACTGGAAAAAAGTGATACCCTTTTTCTCGGTAAAAGTCACTCTAATGGCTGCCATTTCCCGAGTAAATCACACACAGGAATACACACGGATAATTTAGCAAATAAAATTTATGAATAATTTATTTACTAAAGGTGAATGAAAAACTCCAGACACAGTTTCAAATTCATTTTTCTTTTTTTCAATACTCTCTAATGGCGGATTTTAGAACTTTTTTCGGCATCAAAAATTTTTGCTCGATAACATGGGGATGACTGATCTATATATATTACTATATCTCTGGAAACCATTGAAACATCTCGTAACTCATAGTTGCCAGCATCTATAATTTATTCCAGTGTATTATTAGTACCGACCTCTACTTCTCGTACATTTTTATAAGAGTTATTTTCTTCCTATTTAATCTCAGTTACATACTGGGGAAAATTACTCAAGAAAATTAGTAAGGGAGAAAAAAGGGCATTATTATGATTGCGCCGGCATAAATTATAATAGTCGGAAAATTTGCATATTTTTTAAATGTCCTCCCTTTTATTATTATTACTATTATTTCGAAATGGTAAATTTATTATATAATTTTAATAAAAAATATAACATTTATTTAATATTTTGATATAATTAACATCAACGTTTAAAAATAAATTGGACAATAAGTCATGTACATGTTCAAATTAAATTTCCTCGAAATGCCAATTGTCAAGTTATTTGTAATTTGTATACACCCACCCCTCAAATAAAATATATTGTGCAATACAAAATCTTAATCGTAAATATATTATACTGATCTAAATGTGTATTTTATTTTGTTTTGCGTCAGAATGCGTTGTCTTTCGTTTTCCTTTCTGTAAATTAGTCTTTTTATTTCTCTTTGATGTGATCACACCACCCATTTCGTGTAGCCACACCCCCTAAGGAGTCGGAGTATGGTACCTATCAAGTCGATATATGCTGGTTTAACATTGATTATTCTTTTCTAAATTAAATTTATTAGGTAAGTTTGATGCGAAAAGATGTCAATGGAGACTAGCTGTTTGATTTAATAATTTAATAGAATAAACGGCTGAAAGTATTAAATTTAAACAAATTATAGAAACATAGTTCATTTTATTTACTGTGTTTTCACGAATATACATTTTTATACATATATTAGGTACTTGTTTTTATTTGTCCGTTTGTTTCAACAATCAACTTAGGTGTAAATAAGAATAGATCATTTTTTTAATGCTAGAAAGTATTAAAATAATAATAATAATATGATTTTATATAATTTCTATTAATAGTTTTGAATCGTAGGGTATTTTGTAGGGTAAAAATATTTTAACGTAGGGAATGTAGGGATTTTTTCTACATAAAGTAGGGATAATTTAAATTTTCATCTGGCAACACTGGTAGAGAACATCACAAGGATTAAAAATTGCTTAGGAATCCATGTCCCCAAACATCTTTTTACCCTTTAAGAACTGGATGTTTTGGGCTATCCGCGTTTGTAATGATCGATAGATGGCGCATTCTCAACTGCAGTTGTTAGTAAATAAAATAGCCACGTGTATTAAAAAAAAAAAGTTGAGGAATTCATTTATCTTCATTAGAAGTATAATTATTTACTTTTCTTGCTATATTTTGGTTACATTTTAGAACAACTAGAAAATATAATTAATTTTGCATATGTTATATAATTATTATTATCTTAAGCTAATTTTTTTTAACTTCTTTTTAATGATGAAAATGAAAGTACTTAATATTTAAAGTTGTTGAGCAAAGAAAAAAAAAAAAATATATATACATATATATATATGTATATATAATCTACACATTACAGTAGCCTACTCTAAAAATTGTAAAATGTTACTTTGACTCATTGTTTTTAACATTTTTAGTTAGAATTCTCAGTTCGATTTTAAAAGACAAAAGCACATTTGTGGCGATAAATATTTCCCTTTGTAAAAATCCTTAAAAACCTGCGGAAAAATGTTTTTAAAGTTTTTTATGTAGCCATTGTGAAAATAATTTAGATTTTATCTAGTCTAAAATTAGAATGTATGCACTTAGTATTATTTTGTAAATGACCATATAAAAACATTTAATATTGCATATAAATAGTAAAATTCAGAAAAAATATTTTAAAAGTAAGCTTTAAATATTTACTTATTCTTTCTAAGATATTATATATTATATTTTCTTTTTTGCTTTCTGTTAATGAACACAAGATCATGGTAAATATCTACATATATCATTTTGTCATGTTTTTTTAAACTTAAACAGTACATGGAAAGAAATTAAGTACTTAAAGTATTATTATACTATGGCATGTCTGTTATTTTTAGGGATGAAACGGATAGAGATTTTGCCGGATATCGGATATCCAGAGCTCTTTTGCCTGTCGGATATGGATATCCGGCATTAGTTTTGTTTTTTGTATGGTTCTTTTCTTTTTCATTATTTTAAAACAATAAAATATAACCCACCTTTTAAAAATTTTTAAATGTAATTTATTTAAACATATTTATTTAATATTCTATTTATTTGTGCAATATTGCCATGAAGAATAAAACTTTAAGCGTAACATACTTATTCCTACACTTGCAATTTGTGGTGAAAAGCATTGTCACAAAGAAATAGGTTTTGTTCAGGATTATAAAACTAAAACTTATTATTTACATATTTTTTGCAATATTAATAAAAAAAAATAAAAAAATGAAACAAAATACAGTAACCGCCGCTTAATAAAATCAGCCGCTTAATCTGATCAAATTGCCAGGATCGGAATCAAATCAATGCAAACCAACTTTAAAACTGCCTTTTAATAAAATCAGCATCGCCGGTTAATAAACTAAACAATTCTCGTCAGAATCAAAAATACCATTTATGCATGCTGAGTAAATTCTTATTTACACTCCGAAGTTTTATTTTTTAAATAAAAAATAAATTTAATACAGAAATACCTGTGTTATCTCTCTTTGTCGAAAATTTTACAACATTAAATTTTACATTTGCAGCAATTAAACACGCCCCATCACTTGACTTAGGAACAATTTCAAGGAATGTATTCTTCAAAGCGTAATAAGTTAATTTGTAATTAAGTTACAAATTTGATTTAATTAGCCAGTGATTTATTTTATTTTATTTTTAATTATTTAAAGACAATTCTTAATTCTTATTCTGAAATAACTAAGAAGTAAGATGTTTAAACGAAAGTATTTTAAAGAAAGGCGTGAACTTTTAGCAAAGTAATGATGATTTTCCTCAAAGGAAAGCGCATCGGACACCTTTTTATTGTGTGCAGGAAAGTTAGCCGGATATAAAAATCAGCTGCTTAATAAAATCACTTTTGCTCAGAACGAATGTGATTTTAATAAGTGGCGGGTACTGTATTTTACTAATGAAATCATAGTCGAAGAGTTATTTTCATAGGAAAACTAATATATTGTGGCCATCATAAATCTTTCCTCTATATTATTCTGTATAACAGCGTCACTTACTGTTTAAATTGTACAAAAATTTGCCCATAGCTTCTCACAATAAATGTTTTACGTATGGAGTTTGGTGCAATTTTAATCAACAGATGCTGAGATATAGGCTTATGAAAAATCATGGGGTAAATTGCAGGGCAGTAATGCTACCTGTTAGCTGATATACATTCAAAGTAAAATCACGATAGTGTTTCATAATGGCCGACTCTCTCACATACCAAGTTTTGTGCAATTATACACGGTAGAATCTGAGATAAGCTTTCCCGTATTGGGGGAAATTCCAGTATTGCAGCGCTACCTATCGGCCAACATGCGCCCAAATTGAATCAGTATAACTTCTCATAATGCCCTTCTAACATAAAGTTTCGTGTAATTATGCGCTTTAGAACATAAGTTATAGCCTTCTCTAAAATTGCAGAAAGTACTGTATAACAGCACCACGTGTTGAGTGATTGGCACCAAAACTTAATAGGCTCTAATACATGCCAAGGTGCATGTACATATAAATTTATATGAAATTCTGTGCAGTAGTTCCTGAGATAGAGCCTTCTTATAGGTTGCCGAAATCTCAGTGCGCCAGAATCTGTTGAGCCATTTGCACCAAAAGTTGATAGACACTAATTTATGTCATGGTGAAACTACATATAAATTTATATGTAATTTAATTTTTTATTTTAATTTCAGAACTACTACGTAGTTCTGGAGATATAGTTGAACAGAATTAAGTGATCAAGACAGATTCTGGACCTCTCAAAATGTGTAAATCCATTGAAAACCAGAAGTTGAAAATTTTTATAAATCCAATACTTTCTTTTGAGACATTCATAAGAAAACATAAAACAAAGGGGAAAAAAAAAAAAAAACTAAAAGCTTCAAACTAGTATGTTATGGCCATCACAAAACTTTCTTCTATATCACTCTGTATAACAATGCTACATGCTGTTTAACATGCACAGAAGAAATTTAATCATAGCTTCTCTCAATAAAGAGATTAGATATGGAGTTTAGTGCAATTTTAATCAAAAGGTTGAGATGTAGCCATGTGGAGAAGCACAGAAGGTGAGGAACAGCGCCACCTGTAGGTCAATATACACCGAAATTAAGCCAGCTTTCGTTCTCATATTATTTATCTTGCATATCAAGTGAAGTGCAGTTAAATGTTATAGATGTTGAGATTTAGCCTTCCTATAGACAGAGTAAATTGCAGCATAATATTGCCATCTATCGCCCAATATACACCAAAATTTAATCAACATGATGTTTTATAAAAATGGCCCTCTCACATACAAAATTTTGTGTAATTATACACAAATAAATCTGAATGAACTTCTCTATTCACAGGAAAAATTGAAGTATAGCAGCATCAGCTATTGGCCGATGTGCACAGAAATTAAACAAACATGTTTCATGATAGTCCTATGGCATACCTAGTTTTTTTTTTTTTTTTTTTTTTTTTTTTTTTTTTTAATTATACACAATAGAAGCTGAGATATAGTCTTCAATTAAATGAGAGAAATCACAGTATGGTAGTTCCATCTGTTGAGTGATTTGCATCAAAAACTGATGTGCACTATTTTTTTTTTTAATGTATAAATTTATATGAAATTCTGTGCATTAGTTCTTGAACTACAGCTGCTACACAAAATTTTTACCAGACAGACGTTCTCTAAGAATGGTCAAATTGTGTTCTAATCCCCTCAAAATGTGTAAATACACTGAAAATTGGTAGTAATAAATTTTTACACATGCTTTATGTCCTATTTAACATAGAAGAAAGTAATAATTCAAAAATTTATATATTATTTTCTTTGTATACATTTTATATTTTTATATAGTGTACAGATAAGAAAGAATATCTTAGATTACTTATTAAAATTTTGTAAATTTCAAGCTATAACTTTTCAACATAAGGCATCGAGGGGGGGGGGGGTTAGACCACCCCTTCCAAAAGTGCAGTCTTCGTCATACTAACACCCAACCAATGCCAAATTTAAAATTTCGTAAAGATAGGACTGTGCTAGACACCAGGGGGGGGGGGGAGGGTAAGACTCTCACCATTCCAACCGTGCTTTCTTTGTCATACTAATACCTAACCAACCGCAAATTAAAATTTCGTTTAGTTTGGACCATAAGTTTTCGTGATAAGGCACTGTGTGCATGTGTTGGGGGGGGGGGGGGACTCTCCCTCCTTTTAATAGTGCAATGTTTATCATCCTGACCAACCCCAAATTTAAAATTTCTTTAAGTTCTGACCATAATTTTTTCGAGATCAGGCACCATGGGGAGGTAAGACCCTCCCTCCCTTTAACAGTGTATTCTTTGTTAAACTAACACCCAACCAACCCTAAATTTAAAATTTCGTAAATTTCGAATCATAACCTTTAGACATAGTGCATCGGGGGGGGGGGGGGTCAGACCACCCTTCCCAACAGTGCAGTCTTTGTCATACTAACACCGAACCAATGCCAAATTTAAGATTTCGTAAAGATTGGGTTACGTTAGGTATTATTATCTTTCGGTCAGAGCATAATTAAAACATAAGCTTAAGAGTTATTGTTTGTTTTACACTCAACAGATAATTTTCTTTAAAGTTTAAGAACAATATCAACAAAAGATTATAAAGAACATAATTAAGCCTTTGACGGTTGATTTTCAACTTAACACCTGGAGTCTCATTCATAGCTTCATTGTGTAGGGGTTTAGTTGTTTTCCAGGTGCCGGCCCCTTCCCTGCACTAGGCTATGAATTCTTCGACCATAATAGAATGGATAGGTTATTCATCTTTTATAGATTACTAGCAGGCAGCGCCCGCTTCGCTGGTCCCTATGTTTAAATGAATCACTCTAATTACTGAATTCTCAAAATTGCATTCATTTTTATCACGTGAAAAGAAAAGAGAAACAAAATCTGATTAGGAAAAATGTCGCACCGGGTTCTCACTGCCTTCGGAAAAAATTCCCAAAATGCTCTAACTCTTATTTCTATTATTTTCCCCCTTCGCCCCCCTCCCGTCTATCCTAATAATTTTACAAATTCGAAAATATCCGCAATCGATTTGTAGGTATCAAAAACCACTATGCACCAGTTTTGAACTATCTATCTCTATTTTTATTTTTTGGCCCCTCCGTTCCCCCCCTTCCCGCCCCTCCCAATAATTTAAAAAATTCGAAAATATCCGCAATCGATTTGTAGGTATCGAAAACATCTATATAAAAATTTTGAATGATCTAACTCTATATTACTTTTTTGCCCCTCCGCCCCTCCCCCTCCCCCACCTTCCCGGCCCTCCTAATAACTATACACTTTCGAAAATATCCCCATTCGACTTGCAGGCCTCTAAAACCTATCTGTACCAATTTTGAACGGCCTAACTGTATTTCTATTTGTTTTTGCCCATAGCCCCTCCTTACCGCTCCACCCCCCTTACCGCCCCACCTAATAATTTTACAACTTCGAAAATATCCGCAATCGATTTGTACGTATCGAAAACCTCTATATACCAATTTTGAACGATCTAACTCTATTTTTATTTTTTGCCCCCCTTTCTCCCCCATCTTCCCGGCCCTCCTAATAACTTTACACTTTCGAAAATATCCCCATTTGACTTGCAGGCCTCTAAAACCTATCTGTATCAATTTTCAACGCCCTATCTGTATTTCTATTTGTTTTTGCCCCATAGCCCCCCGCCCTCCCCCTGCTGCCCCACCTGGGGGCTGAATTTCTAAAATTCCAGAAATTGGTTTTTAGATGTTTGCATTAGCTATATTTTAGAGCAAAAATTTCACGTATATCTATTTTTTTCTTTGAGATATGTAGGATTATGCGAAATCACGTTTTGCGCATGTGAAATCACGTTTTGCCCCCCCCGCCCCCCTTGGGGACCGAATTTGGAAAATTCCAGAAATTGGTTTTTAGACATTTGTATTAGCTATATTTTAAAGCAAAAATTTTACGGATATCTGTTTTTTTGTTTGAGATATGAAGGATTTTGTGAAATCACGTTTTGCCCCCCCCCCCCCTTGGGGGAAGAATTTTGTAAAATCGCTTCTTAGTGGAAGCCTACGTCATAGAAAGAACATTGTCACGAAATTTCATGCTTCTAGGTCCAGGGGTTTGGTCTGGCGATGATGAATCACCCCCCCCCTCACTCAGGATATATACAGACTAGCACGCACAGCCCGCTTCGCTGGTCCCTATTTTTAAATGAATCACTATAATGAATTCTCAAAATCGCATTAATTTTCATCACGTGAAAAAAAAAGAGAAACAAAATCTCACTAGGAAAAATGTCGCACCGGGTTCTCACTGCCTTCGGAAAAAATTCCCAACATACTCTAACCCTTATTTCTATTATTTTCCCACTTCGCCCCCCCTCCTGTCTATCCTAATAATTTTACAAATTTTAAAATATGCGCAATCGATTTGTAAGTATCAAAAACCTCTATGCACCAGTTTTGAACGATATATCTCTATTTTTATTTTTTTGCCGCTCTACTCCCCCGCTTTCCCACCCTCCCAATAATTTTAAAAATTCGAAAATATCCGCAATCGATTTGTAGGTATTGGAAACCTCTATGTACCAATTTTGAATGATCTAACTCTATTTTCTTCTTTTTGCCCCTCTGCCCCCCCTTCCCGGCCCTCCTAATAACTGTACACTTTCGAATATACCCCCATTCGACTTGCAGGCCTCTAAAACCTATCTGTACCAATTTTGAACGGCCTAACTGTATTTCTATTTGTTTTTGACCATAGCACCCCCTTACCGCCCCCCCTTCCCGCCCCACCTAACTCTATTTTCTTTTTTTTTTGCCCCTCTGCCCCCCCTTCCCGGCCCTCCTAATAACTGTACACTTTCGAAAATATCCCCATTCGACTTGCAGGCCTCTAAAACCTATCTGTACCAATTTTGAACGGCCTAACTGTATTTCTATTTGTTTTTGACCATAGCCCCCCCCCTTACCGCCCCCCCTTCCCGCCCCACCTAATAATTTTAAAAATTCGAAAATATCCGCAATCGATTTGTAAGTATCGAAAACATCTATATACCAATTTTGAACGATCTAACTCTATTTTTATTTTTTTGCCCCCCCCCTCCCCCCTCCCCCTTTCCCGGCCGTCCTAATAACTTTACACTTTCGAAAATTTCCCCACTCGACTTGCAGGCATCTAAAACCTATCTGTACCAATTTTGAACGGCCTAACTGTATTTCTATTTGTTTTTGCCCCATAGCCCCCCCTTCCCGCCCCTCCTAATAATTTTACAAATTCGAAAATATCCGAAATCGATTTGTAGGTATCGAAAACCTCTATATATCAATTTTGAACGATCTAACTCTATTTTTATTTTTTGCCCCCCCCCTCTCCCCTCCCCCTTCCTGCCCCTCCTAACAACTTTACACAATCGAAAATATCCTCATTCGACTTGCAGGCCTCTAAAACCTATCTGTATCAATTTTGAACGCCCTAACTGTATTTCTATTTGTTTTTGCCCCTTAGCCCCCTCCCCCTCCCCTTGCTGCCCCACCTGGGGGCTGAATTTCTAAAATTCCAGAAATTGGTTTTTAGATATTTGCATTAGCTATATTTTAGAGCAAAAATTTCATGCATATCTATTTTTTTGTTTGAGATATATAGGATTATGCGAAATCACGTTTTATGCATGTGAAATCACGTTTCCCCCCCCCCCCCCGCCCCCCCTTGGGGACCGAATTTTGAAAATTCCAGAAATTGGTTTTTTGACATTTGTATTAGCTATATTTTAAAGAAAAAATTTTACGGATATCTGTTTTCTTGTTTGAGATATGAAGGATTTTGTGAAATCACGTTTTGCCCCCCCTGCCCCCCTTGGGGGGCGAATTTTCTAAAATCGCTTCTTAGTGGATGCCTACGTCATAGAAAGAACATTGTCACGAAATTTCATGCTTCTAGGTCCAGGGGTTTGGTCTGGGCGTTGATAGATCACCCCCTCACTCACTCACTCAGGAAGTGTTCTTTTATATATATAGTAGATATATAGATTGACTTTAAAAATGAGGTCTTTTATCATGTAAGCAAAATATATGATAATGATAGTCTTACATGTACAGTAACTTGTAACTTGTCATAAATCCTTATTAAAAGGTTTAAGTTATAATAGCTGATAGTTTACTTTTTCGGATTCCTGCAGCTTTTGGCAGCGTTACCAGTACAAAGCTTGCAATCGATTTTTCACTAACTTCCCGACTAGCTAGACATTTGAAACTTTTATAATAGCTCAAAACACGAGAGCAACGAATTTTTTTAAAAAATTATCCAATTGCTCCGGGTTCCCGCTGCCTTCGGTAGCGTTTATATGATTGAACAGAAAATTTAAAAACATGGTATATAAAAATATCTTTTTATATTGTAATTATTTACCTAATACAGTGAAACTTGAATAATTCGAACTTGCTTAATTCGAAATTCTGGACAATTCGAGTTTTTTACCCGGTCCTTTGAATTTTGTATTAAAATAATGTTAAAAAATAGTGGATAATTCGAATTCTATTTTGGATAATTCGAATTTTTCATACGATTACCTTTAAAATATTACAGTAAAATTTCTTCCCGAGATTTTTCTCAACTAAAGTGCATTATTTATTTTATCAGTCTTTCAAAAGAAGGATAAGGAAGTACAAGAGAAGACCCTACCTAGTGCATCAGAAGATATGGTGCATATACATGAACTTCGAGGTTTTATTTAATTGAAAGTAATGTCTAATGTAGAAGGTTTTATTTTTGTATCCAATTGATAGGTTGAAGTCATATGCTATGACACAAAGATTGTACTTGAAGAAGCAATAAAAAATATCTGACTATTTTTTAAAAAGTATTGAATAATTAAGCTCGTAAAAAATATTGATTTAATGGGAGAGGGGGGGGGGATGTAGCAGTATTCTTAGATATAAAGTTTATATATTAAATCTTTTATCATAGAGTTTTAATTTTTTTATTTATCTCTTCTTTTTGACAAAATAGCGTACTTGCCAACATCCTAATTAATATTCCGTAGTGTTGTTAGTCCTTCCCTTTTTTTCACACCAGTAAATTTTTAGAGTAATTAGTATGTTGGCAAGTACGAAACAGTATATGTAATTCGAATTTTTGGATATTTCGAATTTTTCTCAGGTCCCTTCAATTTCGAATTATCCAAGTTCTACTGTATAATCAAATTAAATCTCATGAAATTCTCTTTAAAATGAGGGTCAGAAACTTTTCTATCTCATAAAACATAAGAATGTGTTTATTTAAGCTTTAAAAAATGCTGATTTTTCAAAAATAAATAAATAAATAAAAATAAAATAAAAATAAAAATAAATAAATAAATAAATAAATAAAAATAAATAAAATAAAATAAAACATTTTTAAGAGTATTTTATCATTTATTTCAAAAGGAAGAATGATTACCAAATGTTTAATTAATATCTGAAGCAGATAGGTTGAAAATTAAAAAAAATTTGATTGATTTTACTAATATATAACTTTTTAAAGCATGTATAGCACAAAATAGTCTACCATTAACAGGACTTTGCACAGTACTTTAACTTTTTAATGCATAATTTACTGCAAATTGACATTTATAGATATTGCATTAAATTAAATAAATAAAATACAAGTGGTAGATGATAAATTTGTCATTAAGCCTACTTTTATTTGTTCGTATACTGTATTTTAATAAAACAATGAGAATTCATAATCTAAACCTAGGTTTAAAAAAATATATATATATATTATTATTTATATAATTTAACAGCATCCACCTTCAAATATGCTACGCAGATATGTAAAATTAATATTTACAAGAAGATTATTAAAGAGTAAACTTTTGACAAAATTGTTACATTATTATTATTTTTGCCTTTTTCAAAATAAAAACACCCTAATAAAATCAATTATAAAACTATTCTTTCTTTATTTTTTAATTAACAAAGGATATATACAAAATTAAACAGTTAAATATTTAGGATTAAACATGTACAAGTAACAAACTATTATTATTATTAAACGTTTTACAATATCTAGTATGTTTTAAATTTACCTTTTTCTTACTCAAAGGTAAAAATTCAACATAAAATTTAATTTATCAGGAGATAGCATACTTACTAATGTTATAACGTTTAAATACAAATTATTCCTTTTTTTACTGTTTACCAAACATTAATATATAAATATACAACAGATACGCTTAATATTGGATCGATCTATCTTACAAAAAAAAAAAAAAAATAAAAATAAAAAAAAATAAATAAATAAATACATAAATAAATAAATAAAAATAAATAAATAAATAATAATAATAAAAAAAAATAAACTTACAGTCTATTATACTTACAATCTATTACAAATCCATATTACTGCAAATTGAGTAATATATTAAATTTTACCTCGAGAGAGAGAGAAAAAAAAGTTTAATGCTTAAATATTTTGAAAAAAAAAATCTAAATTAAACATTATCTGTATGTATGTCTTTGTTTTCTTTAAAAGTATTTATTATTATTATTATTATTATTATTATTATTATTATTTAATTATTTATTTAAAAATGTATTTCTAAAATATTTCAAATACATTTTGGCAGAAAATTTTTTTTATCACAAGATTTAGACTGTAATTTATATAAATCACAGTATCTTCTGGTTGTGAATAAACAAAAAGTAATAGATTTTCAATTTGCATTATCATTTACAGGTAAATCAGTAAATGTTAAAAATAGTTAGAAAATGGAAATAGTTTAATGCTTTTATGGAAGATTTAAAAAATAAAAAAGTATTATTTTAAAATAAATAAATAAATATAGTTAATTTCCATATGCAGACGCAACTTCTGTTTACAATTTGTTTATACATTCATTTTGTTTGTTCCCCGATTTTTTATACTAAATGTGAATATAAGAATGTGTGTATTCATTTTTGAATAAAGTTAAGAAACTCACAATTTATGTGAAAGGGAAACGAATTTTAATTTACCAATAAATGTGATTTTTCTTGGTGTCTTTATTTAATACTAATAAACACATGCCTATGTAATTGCTATTAAAAAAAAAAAAAAAAAATGAGTTGAAACATTTTTTTTTTTTTTTTTTTTTTTTTTTTTGCATTTTTAGGAGGTTTGATTGAGATTTTTATGGATGAGAAAAAGGGAAATGTTACGTTATTCGATTCTTTGGAATATGAATGTAAGCATGCCATTTCACGCAATTTTTCAGTTTATTTTGATGTAATGCAAGGATAAGAATGCTTTGATATTAATGCGACATTACAAAAAAAAAAAAAAAAAAAAAAAATCTTAAAATTTTCGGAAACCAGGTTTCCAAACTGTGTTTCCAAACTTTTTTTGAGGACTATTTCTTTCAGACAACATAGACTAAATAAAAACGATTTATTAATTTATTTTGTGATTTTTTTTTTCTTTCTCCTTTAGCACAGTCAAAAAGATATTAAAGTTAAAACTGAGAGATAATGTTCAGCAGAAATTTATATAGTAACCGTTTCAATTTACTGCAATTTATAAATAAAGTTAAGAACACCCTCCCGGATTTTTGTACATTTAAATCGAAAAATAAGTATTATAGTAAATTATGTAGAGTAATTGCATGCAGCAAGAGTGAAAATTCCGTCATACATGATTCTGAATCAATACCAATTTTGTAGCCATTTATAATTAATTTAGATATCTGAAAATATAAGTTTTTGAATATTGTATGGCTTTTGGAAGAACTTCGAGGCATGTTTATGAGTATAGGAGGCTTTTGGCTCTATATTAAAATCTCTAAAAGACAGATTTATGAGGACGAGAGAACTGTTTCTTTCAAAGAGCCAATGATAATAATAATTGTGTCGTTAAAATTTTGCAGTAGATTACCTTGATTAAAGCAGGCAATCTCAGGAGTACCCTCTCATGCATACACAATAAACAAATAGGCCTGTCTTACAAAATTATACTATGTGTTGGAAAGAACTTAAATTTCATTTCAGTTCACTTGGCCACTATCATACTTTGTTTTTATTTTAATTTATTTTAAACATAAGGGTAGTTAAATAATGTAGTTTTTATTCACATTATGAAATTATTTTTTTACTAACTAAATCCAAAGAATTATAAGTAATAATTCTCTTCAATGTAAGCTTTTTCTAATCAAAAATTTTTATAATGATATCTTTAAAAGTAAATATTTTAAACTGCAGTATCGATCAATTTGTTATAAAGTCTCAAACAGTATTTATTTCCCAAATAATTTTCTTTAAGTAAATAACCACTAAAATAAAATTTGTTTTACAATGTAATGCTTGCTAAATTCGGCTTTAAATAATTGATCTGTCTCCCATTTATATATAAATTTTAAATATATATAAGTATATATATATATGTGTGTGTGTGATAATTATTATTATTATTATTATTAAAGAAAATTATGTTTTTCTTTTATTGTTTTGCTCCCCCCCCCCCCCAAAAAAAAAAAAAAAAAGAAAAAAAGAAAAAATGTAAAATCTCTAGTATATAGTGCATAGTATAAATTAATGTAAACACTATTAGTTGTTTGTATTGGAAATAAAAATATTTTTTATAATAATGCGTAAACAATTATATTATAAATGTATTAATAGTGATAACGAAAGTGAAAAAGAATTTGTCAAAAAATATTTTGCCTTATTCCTGTTAGTTTTAATACTTCATTTACTGTGCATTAATTATCTTCAAATTTTCGAAAATAAAGTAATCTATTTGCCCCTCCAAACTGTTTCGCACTCACAATAGGGGTTAAAAGGTTGCTTCCGGTATTCCCTCTTCCGCCAATATTTCGCCAACAGACTGTCTTCGCGAAACAATACATTGATATAAAATGTATGCTTATCTATTACAAAAAATTCCATGTGTTAAGATAAATATGTTTAGTTTAAATAGTTAATCATTTTTTAATTTACCAGAATTAAAAAAAAATCGAGTAAAAAGTTTATTTCATTTAAATATAGCAAAGAATTATTTTCTTTCGCGGATGTACAATTTCTACAGGCTTCTACAAACTATCAACTCATCCTTTCCCCGAGTATAGTTAACGAAATTTTTTAAAGAAATTTTAAAAACGAAAAAAGTTTTAAACTTGTTTACATTATATTGGTTTTGAGATATTATTAAGAGCTGCCAACATCGTAATTAATAATCCTTAGAATTGTTAGAAACCACTTTTTTTTTTTCACACAGTGGTAACAAAAAATGCATAATAAATAAATAAATAAAATAAAATAAATAGAAGAAGCATGTTACATACTGTTATTATAATATATAAGCTTTTGGAAATTTACAACTGCTTCTGAAATTGGTTTAAGATATTCCATGCGATTGGAAGAAGATTTTTTTTTCATTTTTAATTAGAGTAATTTCTGAATTAAATTTTATTTTTAAATCAAAATAGAAATGAGACTATATCATGGTTTTTATGATACAAATAAACGAACAATTATCATCTATGTTAAAAATAAATAAATAAATAAAAACTTATAAATTGATGCGTTTATGTATGATCAAAAGTGAATTAACACTTTTGTGACCACTGACGTAGATTCACGTCATTTGAAAATCTCTAACTCTACCAGTGGGCGTTTCTTTCGCAATTTGTATGTTATTTATTTCTTAAAAATATACCCAATATTCATATTTGTGCTATCAATATATTATGGCTATAAATGCTTTAATTAGAAAGAGTATAACTATAATGTATATCCATTTGTATTATAAATGTGAATACGAAAAAATTTGTTCTGAAATATTGTAACAGGGGAGAATAACGCCCACAGGCGGACCTTACTATGAAAAAGACACAAACGTGCGGTCGCGAAAGTGTTAAACACTAAGGGGGAGGGACGATGATCGGAGCCTTTTTTTCGAGAAACGTGAAATTTAATATAGCAAATAAAAATTTAAATTTCCTCTGAACCAGATGACTAGATCATATAGGTCAAAGTAAATCTGCTATCACACGGAAGAACGTATTGTCTGAATTACAAGATATTGCCTCTCAAAGCTACAGAACGACTTTTTGGAGCTGCGTGTAGGGTTCACTTTAAGTATAAACGAAATGTGTAAACAATGGACAAAACATTTGGCGATAATTCACCTCAAGGATGTTTGAATGGAATAAGGATAGAGGAACCTGTAATCGCAATTCTGCGATTGAAGAAGTTCATACTGAAAGCTACTGTAGGAGACGAAAGTTCGTAATATAAGATTATACGTGAGGTAAATTGTACCAAATGAGAGTATTTCACCCGTTTTTCGCGTGAAAAGCCTGTTTGGCATGTATTATCGTATAATGCCTCTCATATCGCATTTCGTCTGATAACGCTTTATGCTCCTTCGATAACTGTTATAATTGGTAAGTTCTGGAGGAAAGGGATCGACTGTAGTTAAAACGGTGTTCCCTGTATTGATGATCTCTCTATGTTGGTGACAATTCAATTTTGTATTTGCCATAGGTTTCAGTGCTAGTATCTCGCCTTTAAATCTAGATATTCTAATCAGATTAATATCATCTTAAAGAATTTTTATTGATTTTCTGAAAAATTCGTTATATTTTGTATAGTGTTTTTAAAAATTCAGAATTAGTTGGAGATAGTACAGGGTTTCTATTGTGATATGTGCTACCCAAGATTTCTTTTATCCTGTCCTAAAATATGTTTCAAGAGTTCTGATACACCCTGTAAATATGTATATATGTATATATTTTTTCCCCTTATTACAAAAAATAGTAACTGAATATGGGCGGAGCCTCTACTGAAGTTTCTGTTTTAGTAAAACATTGCATAAAGAATTGTAATAAAATATTTCTTAATTTTAATTATGTTATTACAAGTACATACTTATAATAATAATAATAAATGAAGTATAAATTGAAGGATAATAATTACGAATAAAAAAATTGTGAGAAAAAAAATTAAATGATTTATTCTGATATTTTAAAACCCACACTTGCGTTAAATGTTTAATTTATATGTCTGCACCAGTAACTTTAAATTGTCTTTTTCTTATATAATATTTGAATATGATTATAATTAACATACATTCCATCCTACTGAAACTGATTGAAAAACTTCAGACAATTTGCACGGATGGAACACGGGCGCAGAGGTCATACTGGAATCCGTAGCAATTCATTGTATCTCTGTCTCTTAAAGGCTCAGTTGGTTAGAGCATCATGCACATTTTTCAAATAATTAATAGAAAAGGTGTCAGTTGATAAAAGGAGGTATTTCATTGTGTACACAGTAACCTAATAATTTTCGAAGAGTTTTTTAAATAGCTTTTTACCTAGTTACTAAAAAGCACAAAAAAAAAAAAAAAAAAAAAAAAAAAAAATTAGAAGCTTTTCATTGAAAATGGATTTCGCTGTCGCGTCTTCATGTCATGCTAATAAATAAGGCACCTTAACTTTAAAGTAAATGTCAGCAGTCCTTGTAGTCGCTTGTTGGCGCAGTTGGTTAAAGCGTCAAGTTGCTAATGCGATGTTGCTGAGATCTATCCCCGAAGGATCGATGTGTTAAATTTTGCAGGTATGTAATTAATAGAAAATATGTCAATTGATGAAAGGAAATTTTTCATTGTCTACACAGTATTCTAAGAATTTTTGAATAGTTTTTTTTTTTTTTTTTTTTTTTTTTTTTGAAGAAGCTTTTTTTTTAGATACTAAAAGGCACAAAATAAAAAGTTATATATATATATATATATATACATAAAATATATATATATTATTCTTTTAGAAGCTTTTTATTGAAATTGGATTTTTATCATCGTGTCATTCTGAAAAATAAGGCGCCTCTACTTTAATGTAAATTTAAACAGCCTTTTTCGTCGCTCGTTAGCACATTTGTTTAGAGCGTCATGGTGATAACGCGATGCTCGTGGGTTCGATCCTCGCAAGCCGATGTGTTACTTTTTTTGCTGATAATTAATAGAAACGATGCCAATTGATAAAAGAAAATCTTTCATTGTCTACACAGTGTCCTAAGGAATTTTGATAGTTTTTTAAAGAACCCCTTTTTTTTTGAGTTACTAAACGCACAAAATAAAAATAAATAAGTAAAAATAATACTGAATTTTTTTTATTATTGTGGAGCCCTAAAAAGCCTAAAATAAAAATTTATTCTTGCAGAGACATGCTATAAAATCATAAAAGTTTCAACTACTAGAAAATTTTAAAGTAAAATATAGATATTTCACTTTTGAAAAACATGAAAAATTTTAAATATTCCAAATATTTTAAAAAGCATTCGAGAAAAATATTCCTTTTGCATAAGTATTTTTTTGATTTTTCTAGAATGTTCTATGATTTTTCTTGACAGTTTTTAGACTTTTGGTTAGAGCGTCATGCTGATAACGCGATGGTCCGGGATTCGGTCCTCAAAAGACGATATAGTACTTTTTTTGCAAATAAATAAACGAAAAAAAAAAAAAAAAAAAAAAAAAAATCAATTGATAAAAGAAAATCTTCCGTTGCCTACAAAATATCCTAAGAAATTTTAATGAGTTTTTTTTTAAGAAGCTTTTTCCTTTTTGGTAACTAAAAATCACAAAATAAAATTTAAGTAAAAAATTATTTTTTAAAGTTAAAAGTTTTTTATTGTGAAGCCCTAAAAAGCGTAAAATAAAATTTATTCTGGCAAAGACATGCTACAAAGAAATGAAAGTTTCAACACTAAGAAAATTTTAGAGAAAAATATAGGTACTTTCCTTTTGCAAGAGATGAAAATTTTTTAATGTTCAAAATATTTTAAAAAGCTTTCGATTTCGAGATATTTGAAATTTCTATCCTAACGAATGATTATAGAAAAACTAATAACTAAGAATATTGGTCTCGAGAGCTTTTTAAAATATTTTGAACATTAAAAAATTTTCATCTCTTGAAAAAGGAAAATACCTATATTTTTCTCTAAAATTTTCTTAGTGTTGAAACTTTCATTTCTTTGTAGCCTGTCTTTGCCAGAATAAATTTTATTTTATGATTTTTAGGGCTTCACAATAAAAAAAACTTCCAACTTTAAAAAATGATTTTTTACTTAAATTTTATTTGCACATGATATTTGAGATCAAATCACAGGCCGCCTTTTTAATAAATTTTCGATTTCTCTTATTATTTGATTGTGATTTTAACTGCAATTTTGGAACTTTGGAAAACTAGGGTATTGTTCTATTTACAACTTTATAAAAATAAACCCGTAAAATATCCTTAAAAATTAAATTTTAATCGGCAAACCTTAATTTTCGAGTTTTCGAATACTTTTTCCCCATAATTTTCACTAATTTCGTAGATCAAAAATGTTGCTAGAAATATTCCGAATTTTTGTGAAGATACTGAAAAATTCTTAAAATCTCCGCCTCACATCGGTGCCGCCTTATCTGCTTGATTGATGAGAGAGTTTCTACTCTTTTTCACCCCTCTCCCCCAGAGACACTGCAGGTGGTTTGTACTGTGAGAGGGGATGTTTAGCAGAAAGTAAAGTAAAGGAAAGATTGATGTATTTCCTCAAAAGTGCACTTTCAGAGTCAAAACATGATTTCGTTTTTAAACTTCTTCATTGAGTAGTAGTTTGTAATTTAAGTTACATAATTTTTAATAGTATTAATATAATTTCTCCCCTTGTCTTTCCAGCCTGAGAAACATACAATTTAGAATTTTACTGTTAAGCAAAAACAAAAACAAAAACAAACTTTATATAATGACTTTTTTTATATTTTTTTTGTGGGAGGATGAAAAGAACAATCATAGGCTAAAAAGAAAAGCTAACCAAAAAATATTAAATTTTATATACTGGAAATTTAAAAAGAGAAAAAGTAAAAGTATTGGTATCGTTATTTGGATGAAGGCGATTGACTGCACTAGGGTCCTAGGCCTGAGGGGATGCCCTCTATGTGTGTGTGGGTGGGGGTGGGGGTGTCTTTCTAAGGGATTAGCCCGTATTTATTTATGTTTCGGGAAAAAACACGGAAAACTCAGAACGGCTAGTCTGATGAGTGCGACCTCGGATCGAACCCGGCACCTCACGTCTACCACTTTCGAGAAAAGAATCTCTCGGCCGCTGGTAGGCCGAAAAAATGAAGGAGAATCTTTATTTAGATGAGTATTTTTTAGTATATTTTCTTTTCAGGACGTAAAGGAATAGCCGAAAGACGACAAAATAAAAGTAAAAATTTCCAGCTTTGATTCATGGGCATTCAATTTGACATTTCACTGTAAAAGTAAAGTTTGAAAAATTCTTTATAAATTCAAGGGATGATGCCATATTGGTGGAGGGTAAAAGGGCAGGGAAATACAAAATACATTTTATAGCGATTATTCGTTACTTTGCTTTTTCTGACTAAGGTGCACAATTTAGAATTTTGCTGTTGGAGGATTAAAAATAAATAAATAAAGCTGTATATTTCGGAAATTGGTATGAAAAGAATAATGGCAGGCTAAACTAGTATGTTGTGGCCACCACAAGACTTTCTTCTATATTTTCCTATATACATATTCAATCAGTAAAAATAGTTAAAAAAAAAAAAAAAAAAAAAAAAATACGATTTTTTTCTAATTTTTTTTTTTTTTGTTAAAAGTAATACATATTCAACCAGTAACAATATTTAAAAAAAAAAAAAAAAAAAAAAAAAAGGTACGATTTTTTTTTTGTTAAAAGTAAAAAAATCGATAACTTTAATTCAAATTGTCACAGATTTATAGTTCAACCATTCGTTTTAAAGGTATTGACGAGATCTTTCGAAAGATACCCATCTTGAAAATTTATCCCCCCCCGGGGGGGTACTCCCCCCCAGGGGGGGAACCGGTGCCCCCACATGCACAAAATTTTTTTCGTAGTTAACTACCACTATTAGCAATAATTCATATTAATTTTACAATCACAAATTTAAAATAACGCTCATTATGTACATTTATACGAAATTTTGTCCTATATTGCCATGTTAAAAATTTAGAAAAATGCGATCACAGCGCCACCTGTTGAGCTATTGATCCCTAAATGTAATGAGCACCAAATTATGTCGGGGACCTACTAAATACCAAGTTTGGTTAAGTTTCGTTAAAAAAAAAAAAAAAAATACGATTTTTTTTTCTAAGTTTTTTTTTGTTAAAAGTAAAAAAATCGATAACTTTAATTCAAATTGTCACAGATTTATAGTTCAACCATTCGTTTTAAAGGTATTGACGAGATCTTTCGAAAGATACCCATCTTGAAAATTTATCCCCCCCCCGGGGGGGTACTCCCCCCCAGGGGGGGAACCGGTGCCCCCACATGCACAAAATTTTTTTCGTAGTTAACTACCACTATTAGCAATAATTCATATTAATTTTACAATGATAAGTTTAAAATAACGCTCATTATGTACATTTATACGAAATTTTGTCCTATGCTGCCATGTTAAAAGTTTACATAAAATGCGATCACAGCGCCATCTGCTGGGCGATTGATCCCAAAATCTAATCAGACCCTTTCCATGTCAGGGTCCAACTATACACCAAGTTTGGTTCAATTTCATTCATCGGTTCGTGAGATACGGTGAAACATACGAAATTTTGCGATCACAGCGCCACCTGCTGGACGATTGATCCCCAAATCTAATCAGCACCATGTCCCGTCAGGTTCCAACTATATACCAAGTTTGGTTGAATTTTATTCATTGGTTCGTGAGATACGGTGAAAAATACGAAAATTTGTCCTACACTGCCATGTTAAAAATTTACATAAAATGCGATCACAGCGCCACCTGATGGGCTATTGATCCCCAAATCTAATCAGCACAATGCCCCGCCAGGGTCCAACTATATACCAAGTTTGGTTGAATTTCATTCATTGGTTCGTGAGATACGGTGAAAACACTAAACCACAGACAGACACACAGACACACAGACACACAGACACACAGACAGACATTTTTTAAAAACTATCAATTCGTGTTCAGGACATCCCAAAACGTGTAGTTCCGTTAGAAAACGGAGGTCGAAAATTTTCGCGAATCCAATACTTTCTCTATATTACATATAGAAGAAAGTAAAAAAGTAACCAAAAAAATATTAAATTTTAAATGCTTGAAATTTAAAAAGATAAAAAAAAAAAAAGTAGAACAAAGGTGATTTGTCATTTTACTTTCTTCTGTACTCAATAGAAGAAAGTTTTGGATTTGTAAAAATTTTCTACTTCCGGTTTTTGATGGATTTACACGTTTTGAAAGCTCCAGAACGCCATTAATCTATTTTTAGGAATTGTCTGTCTGTGTGTGTGAGATAAAAATTTCGTTCCAATTATGTCCCGAGAACTACTGCTCAGATTTACCTATAAATTTCTCGATTCCGTAAATCAGAAAAATGTTATCGCCAATTTTGTGAAGTGATAAATTTTAGCAAAAAAAAAAAAATTGTATCCGGTTGTGGGCAATCTTAAAAATCCACTAAAAAATGATGGAAAAATAATAAGAAAATCACCATAAATACAGAAAATAATAAAATTTATTTATCTTGTAAGGATTCAGCGGCCGAAATAACAACAGAAAATGGCATTTTTCCAATTTTATTCGTCATCTTTCAAATCAGAAGAGCAATGCTTGTAAATGAAATAATTTTCATGTATATTGGTACATTTCAAATGCACCAGACAATCATACTCGTTGCATTTGATTGAATTTGCTCTTGTTCGGCATGGTAGCAGGTGCTCCAAACAAATGATTCAGAAATCGACACCATCTCCTGATTGTGAATGTTCCTATTTTTAACGTGCTTGGTCAGCAGTTTGACTGGTGGAGTTCCCTTACTTTTTCTAGGCTTCTTCTGTAGGGACACAGAAGCTGCAAGGAGGTCCATATTCCCGGGCAGTCGATTTTATGGATTTCGTATATACTAAGCAATCCCAATTGGCTTTAACCATCGAATTAAAATGCATTTCTTTTGGATCGATTGATTTTTCCGGGGTTGACATGTCTAAAAAAGCCTAAAAATATATACAACACTAATAAAATATATTATGTTGTTTTAAAGGACCATATTTGACAATTTGTAAGTCAGAAACACGCTTTAAATGGAAAAAACATGGGTGCCCACAACCGGTTACATGAAGGTGCCCACAACCGGGAATGACAATCGCTTTTATAATGACAGAAAAAACTATTTTTCATTCCAAATTTTGGTTTAATTCGATATTGCATCGCAAAATATATTGAATATACTGCATGAATGTATATTACACTCACATTTTTTGATTAATTTACTTCGATTTATCGCACACTGAAAAAATTCAGAAATTACTTTTGTGTTGCTTTTTTTTTTTAAATTTTCTTTGATGCTTGTAATTACTAAGCAAATGCGTCTATTCAATTCGGTGTTAGCGCAATAACTGCGTACTGTCGCAATACATGTTTGACAGTACTCAAATCCACCAGATTTTTACCTAACATCCTTATACTCTAAGGGACCAAAAAAAAAACGCATTTGGGTAATTTTTAGATAATTAATGTTTCAGATATTCGATATAAGGCTAAATCACTAGTTGTTAAATTCTTTAATTTAAATTTTTTAAATTTGTTAATCTTGAAAAAAAAAAAAAAAAAAAAAAAAAATTGAAAAGAAAATGAAAATGTTCAAGTGCAGATTTTTTTTTTTTTTTTTTTTTTTGGGGGGGGGGGGGAGATTTTTTAATGTACTTATGTACTTGTATGATAGGGAACTAATATAATTGATGATATCGTGAGCAAAATCAATTTGTGAAGATTATATAAAGTGTAGATAATATGTAATCACAGGTAAAAATTGTCACCAAACTTTAATTGTGTAAAAACCAAACTAACTTTTTTTCTTGTGTAAAAAAAAAAAAAAAAAAAAAAGTAAATTTTCAGTTTAACAATGTCACAACAACAACCTGATTTAAAAATATTACACAGTTATTGAAAATCCTTCAATTATGAAACTAAATGGCAAAATTTCAATAACGATTTTCTGAAATTTTACCTTGCAAATAAAAAAGAATATACGTTATGGTGTTAAAAATTAAATTGATTATGTGCTGCAGATAGATATTACAAAGACCGGAATTAATGTTTAAAAATGGGTCTTAATTGGTGAATTAATTTAAATAGACGTACTGCACAGTATTGTGCAATTTTTACTTTGATTTTATGGTCAGAGAGTTATGAATAAAAGAAAACAACAGCGATAGCATAAATATGAAAATCTAAATTGCCATAACATATTAAAAAAAAAAAAAAAAAAAAGTAAATATAAAATAAAATAAATATATAAATAATTTTATTTTTTATTTTTATTTATTTTTATTTATTTTAAATGCGCGCATGAGCTATTTTTGTTCAAAATATGGGGGGGGGGATACTTTTTTTTTTCTTTTAAAGCAATAGATATAAAATTCTGCACAAAACGAAATTCAGTTTAGCACGACAGGACCTATTTTAATCTATTCTTCAGTATAAAGGCATGCAGTAAGAAATTTATCATTCTATCTTCTGATTATGTAAGAAGAAAGTATAAGATTAAAAAAAAATTAGATTTCTGGTTTTTGATGAAGTTATGCGTTTTGAGATTTCCTGAATACAATTTGACCATTTTTAGAAAATGCCTGTCTTTTTGAGCTCGAACTCTGTACTTCATGAACCAATGGACTTCATTTAACCGAACTTGATATTTGGTTGGACCTTGCTTTGAAATGTTTCCGATTAGCTTTTGGATTATATCACCCAACTGGGGGCGCTTCCACGTTGCGATTTTCAGGAAAGGCTCAGTATCTACTGTGTGCAGAACTTAGATATATATATATATACATTAAATAAAACTCTGTTGTTTCAGTTTGAGTGCATATCGGCCAACAAGTGGCGCTGTTAAATTTCAATTTAATCCCATTTTAAGGAAGACTATAAGCTTCTATAGTGTGTAAATGTACGAAACTTGCTGTAAGAGATGGTTATTAGGTAAAACAATGCTGATTCATTTTGGATGCATGTCAGACGATAGGTGGCGCTGCTATTCAGCAATGTTTTTCGTTTACGGGGAAGTTATATCTCAGCTTCTATCCTATATAAATGTATCAAACTGGATGTGTGAGTACATATTATCAACAATTATTTTTATTGTTAATATTTTATACGGTTTCTCATTGTTCAATCTCAACATCCGTTGATGAAAATTGCACTTAATTTTATGAGAAAATATATTGATTAATTTCTTTTCATGTTAATCGGTAGGTGACGCTGTCATATAAAATGATATAGAAGAAAGTATTGGATTTGTGAATTTTTTTTTACTTCCGGTTTTCGATGAATTTACACATTTTAAGATGCCCTAAACATGACTCGCTCAATTTTAGAAAATAATTATTTGTCTGTGTGTGTATGATGTGTTAGTGAATTTTTGCAGTATCTCATGAATCAATTGGCGGAATTTAAGTACGTTTGATAATTGGTTAGACCTTGGTTTAAACTAGTGCTGATTAGCTGTTGTAATACATCACCCAATAGGTGATGTGCTATGCTGTGATTTATTCCATTTATGTTAAGGCTATATCTCAACTTCTGTAGTGTATAAACGTACCAAACATGGTATATGATATGGACATTATGTAATACTATTCTTTTTTAATTTGAGTGAATATCGGCCGACAAATAGCACTGCTGTGTTGAAATTTAAATCCGTTTATGAGAAAGCAATTACTTTGTTTTGAAAAAAAGTGGTCGAGTTTCGACCACTGGAAGAAGTTTTGCTTTGTTTAAATGGTTTTGTTCTAGTTTTGTATAATTGGCAATTAACCTTTTACAGGCCAATGTTCCCAATTGGGAACATCAAATTAAAACTTATTTAAAAAATTAAATTGTACTAATATTGACTTGAAAAAATTAGCGGACATACTTAAAAGACGACTTGATTTTTTAAAACAGAAGCAACATTCCTATCATTAGTTGGTAACTGTACAAAAAATCCCCAAAATGGTCATTTTCATATTTCTTCCCACAGAGTACAAATAAAAAAATGCATAAAAATTTGAAAGTATCCGATGACTCTGAATATCAGTTGGTTTATTTTAAACAGCTCTTATAATCAAAAAGGACATGAAACTTGATAATATTAATCAGATTATATTAATAATCTATAATATTAATCTTAATAATTTAAGAATATTAATAATTATTATTAATGGCAATTAATATTTATGTATGTATTTTTTTTTCCATTTAAATGATTAACATCCCTTAACTAAAGTATTATAAAGTAAAATATGCAAACAACTAATGAAAAATATACCTGCATCTAAATTCGGCCTGTAAAAGGTTAATATTAACATATTTTTAAAAATATCGTAACATGATCTAGAAAATAACAAGAAATATAGTTATTAATGGTATAGTATGTTATCAATACCAGTTTAGTTCAAAGCCCAACAAAATACTAAGTTCAGTTTAATTCCTTTCGTTCGTTAGTGAGATACTATTTCTGTAAAATTATTGATAAATACACACAAACATATATACAGACATAATCCAATTGTTTTCAGGAAATCTCAAAACGTAAAAATCCATCGAAATACGGAGTTTAAAAATTTTCACAAATTCAATACTTCCTTCTTTTGTATGTATAAGGAAGTAAAAAAAAAAAAATAAATAAATAAATAAACTTTAAAATATTAGTTATGAATACATGAATAGAAATAAATATTTTCAGCACTCTTTCACATACTTGCCAACATACTCATTAGTATTCCGTAAAATTGTTAGCCCCGCCTTCTTTTTCACACCAATATAATTTTAGAATATTTTTCTTCTTATTTAATCGTAATTGCATTAGAGGAATATTATTTTAAAAATTTACTGGTGTGAAAAAAAGGGTGGGGCTAACAATTTTACGGATTACTAATTAGTATGTTGGCAAGTATGCTTTCAGGTGAAATCGAGAAATACATTAGGGATCATTTCTATTCTTAAAAATAAAAAGTAAAACGGTGTTTTGTACAATAGCAATTATATTAATAACCTAGCCGGATGTTTCAAAATTGTTTTTAAAAGCTCTTGATCTAACTTATTCTGTTTAAATAGGAATTAGTATTCACTTTTTTTTTTTTTTTTAAATTGTTAATTTGTGATATATGGTATAAAAAAAATCTTATTTAAAAACATAATAATAATAAATCTTTGAAGAGAAACAAATCCTTTCTGCTCTCTTGCAGAAATAATTGCAATAAATTTAAGCTAAGGTACTGTTAAATAGTAATATGCAACTAATTTCTTCTGTTAAGTAATTTTTAAATACAAATGATAAATATATTGCGAAATGTTTGTTTATTTTCATGTCTTATTTTAATACGATGAAAAAAGAATTACTTTTGATAGTTTATCATTTTATCAGTATGAAGTCTTTCTTCGTCAAATAAAAGAAGCGCCAAAGTGGTTCCGAAACAATGTTGTATGTTCTGTATATACGCGACCCGGCCACGCGTTGCTGTGGCTATGTTATACGTTGAATTATATACTAATAAATTATTCAATACAGTCAAATTATTATTTACGAATAAAGACCATCCGCAATCGATTTGTAGGTATAAAAACCATCTATGCACCAATTTTGAACGATTTATCTCTATTTTTATTTTATTGCCCCTCCGCCCCGCTTCCCGCCCCTCCTAATAACTTTACATTTTCGAAAATATCCTTATTCGATTTGAAAGCCTCTAAAACCTATCTGCACCAAATTTAAACAGTCTAACTGTATTTCTATTTTTTTTTTTTTTTTTTTTGCTCGATAGCGCCCCTCCCCCCTTACCGCCCACCTGGGGGATGAACTTCGAAAATTCCAGAAATTGGTTTTTAGGTATTTGTATTAGCTATATTTTAGAGCAAAAAGTTTAAGTATATCTGTTTTTTTTTTTTTTTTTTTTTTTAAAGATATATAGAATTATGTGAAATCACGTTTTGCCACCTCCACCCCCCCCACTTGGGGACCGAATTTCTAAAATTCTAAAAATTGATTTTTAGACATGCAGGGGTGAAACTTTTCAGGGGCTACCCCTGAATTTAGGATTTTTTAAATTTGTACTGCCTCTGAATTTCATGTTAAACTATTTTGTTTTTATAGAAATTTGTCATCTTGATTGTTTAATTTGCCTTAAAATATATTAAGAACTCTTTAAATATTACTTATTATTGATATACCATTATTAAGTCCCCCCTATCTGCATGCAAATAACAGATTTCAGGGTTTTTGCATGTTGGGAACCCTGCATGTTGTGTTAGCTATATTTTAAAGCAAAATTTTACGGATATCTGTTTTTTTTTTTTAAGATATGAAGGATTTTGTGAAATCACGGGGCGAATATTGTAATAAAAACTATCATATCTCTCAGGTTGGACCAAACAGCAAAGTGTCCAAATTTCAATAAAATCGGTTCATTAGTGTAGGAGTTCATTGCGGGCAAACACTGTGACACGAAATTTTTATATAAAGATATATGAAACAATATGATACATATATACAAATATGCATGTGTTTTTATGCATTCATTCATAATATTGAGGTTCATTTCATTCAACTACACGTAATCTTTTTCTTCAAACTTCAAACCAGTATCAAGGGGGTTTCTTGACAGTACGTTTATATAATTGATTACCCTTTTTTGGGGTGAAAAAGACCCCGCCTCTGTGATCATTATTTACCTACATATTGACAGCTGAAATAGTTTATTGGACAAAAAAAACACGGTATTACCCCGCCTTTTAGTCTAACCAAAGCAGCATTTTAGTTTCACTTTTGAAAGGAGGGAAGATGACAGTTTTCAGGACACTGCCCTTAACGACCGTCTTCACTTACCGACCGTCGCCGGAAGCCCGAGCCAATGTTATTCAATGGGGGAAATTTTCTTTACAAATAACTTATTAACTAATACATATTTTTAAATTTTGTTTTTGCATTCAGAAAATTCCCAACTGTTAAATTGACGGACCTTTTTTAAAAATGAATTTTTTAATTTTTAATATTTATTTTGAAATTTCAAAATGAAAAATTTTCACATATTGAAAATTCGTATTTTGCAGCTTCAAAATAAAATATAAAAGATTAAAAAAATATATATTTTTAAAAAGGTCTGTCAATTTAACAGCTGAGAATTTTCAGAATGTAAAAACAGAATTTAAAAATATGTATTAGTTAATAAGTTATTTGTAAAGAAAAATTTCCCATAGAATAACATTAGCTTCGGCTTCCGGCGGCGGTGAGTGCTTGCCAACCTAACCCAGAAGATTGTTAGTCCCGCAATTTCCGCCTGTTTTTTGACACCATTCTTTCTTTACTTCTCATTTAAGCGTAAATAGAGTTGAAGAGAATTACTCTAAAAGAAAAAGGGTCGGGGACTAACAAACTTCTGGGTTAGGTTGCAAGTATGCTTTAAAGCTTACTTGCCAACAGGGTTGCCAGATTTGGCCTTTTTTTTAAATAGTCACCAATAATTTTTAATTGTAACGTTTGGCTAATCAGTTCGAAGATTGATAGTCTATTAAGTGTATCAGATGTCACTTCTCAAAATTATTAGTGACTAATGAATAGAAAAATTCCGCATATCATTAATAAGCGTAATATTGTTAACGTCCTTTTTTCCCCACCACTTTATTTTTAGAGTAATTCTCTTCAAATATTGTTGCATTAAATAAGAATAAAATTACTCTAAAAAAAAACTGTTGTGAAGAAAAAGGCGTGTATTAAAAATTTTACGATTCATAATGAAATGGTTGGCAGGCAGGCATGCAACATGTTAATTTATTTTGGAGTATTTTTAGCCTTGCCTTTATTTTATACCACTTATTGTTTCAGAGTAACTTTTTCTTATTTTATTGCAGTGATACATTGTAGAAAAAATTTCTATAAATAAAGTGGGGCAAAATAAAAGCAGAGGCTAACAGTTACATGCAAACGTAACACTTGCAAATAAATCTTTTTGCAATTACATAATGAAGATTTTGCAAGGGGTTTGAAAATAAAAACTTATTTGTAACTTTGCGAGACGTGTGCTTGCAATTATAAATGATTGCAGTGATCGATAAACCAATAGGGAAAAACAAAGAAAGAAAGAAAAAAAAAAAAAAAAAAAAAACATGCATCGAACAACATCCAAATAAAAATTCAGTGTTTTTTTTTTTTGTTTTTTTTCATTTATTCATACATTTATTTTGAAAATAAATATAACATTTTGAATGTTGATATTATATTAATAGTATATTAACACTTTCGCGACCGCTGACGTAGATTCACGTCATTTGAAAATCTGTAACTCCGCCAGTGGGCGTTTCTTTTGCAGTTTGAATGCCATTTATTCCATAAAAATATACACAATATTCATATTTCTATAACCAATATACTACGGATATGAATACCTTGATTAGAAATGGTATAAATATAATGTACATCTATTTGTAATATGTATATGAATATAGAAAATTTTGTTTTGAAATATTGTAATTCGGGAGAATAACGCCCACAGGCGGACCGTACTGTCAAAAGGACAGAAACATACGGTTGCGAAAGTGTTAAATATACAAATCGGTTATATATATTATCAGTAAGAAAATTTTTTTTATATAACAGGAATAAATGTCACTATTTCAACTACTTTAAAAGCGATAACTAATAAAATTTACTAAAAAGTTTAGCAAATATTCTGCATAACGCATGTAATGTTTTGAAATTATATCTATATTTTAAAAAACTGTTTGATTTGGTGAGGGATTTTTGAAATATGGACTACAATGCATTCTAAAATTAAAATTATGATTTATCTGTACAAGTTATAATTAAAAGAACGAAAAATCTATTAAGAAAGTCATTTAAATTTGTAATAATGAAATATGTATTAATCTGGATAAATGAATGATGATTTGACTCTAAGATATATGAAGATGTGTTTGTAGTGAGCACACAGTATCTTATGTTTACAATATTTATTTTAATATATTGAAAATGAAGAGGATGGATATAGCATGTAATGATGTAGCAGATGATGGAAGTACAATTTAGCAGTTTAAGATATACCTAACGCTTCTAACTTTAAAAAATATGATCAATGACTGATAAGATTGTCAATTGTTAATATAAAAGGAAGAAATATAGAATTTTTTAAATGATTAATATACGAATATACTTCAAAACTTTTGTAAATTAAAACACTTTTTTTTTTTTAAATCAAAACATTTCAAAAAATGGGAACCATATTTTGAAGTTAATAAGCAATTTAAAAGGTTAAATTCAAAAATAAATTTCTCTCATAAAATAAAAACAATGTGGATTCATCTGAACGTTTATAAATAATTCTTATTGGATAATTATATAAAAACAAAGTGTGAAATGTGTAATTGTAATCAAGCAAAGGAATTGAGAGGTGAGGGAGTAATTAATGTCTCATTAATTATTATTAATTAATTATTTTCAATATATTCATAGTATTTCTATTATATATATATATATATATATATATATATATATATATATATATATATATATATATTCTTTATTTCTTTATTTTTTAAAAAGTTCAAATAACTGAACTGACTAGTTAGACAAATAAATAATTAAACATAGAATAATTAAGCAAATTCTGCCGCAGCTTTGCCGTAGATATCAACAAATTTCTAGTTTTATTTACAATAAAAGCATTTAGATATAACATTTTTTTTTTTTTTTTTAAATAATAAACATGGAGTTTAGTTTAAGACTCAGTAAATACACATTTTAAAATATCCAATTTATTCTTTTGTAGATAAATGTCATTATTTAAAAAAAAAAAAAAAAAAAAAAAAAAAAATGGAAAATAAAATGGTATTTACAATATCGCTTCGAAGAGATAAAATATCCGAAATATATGATGTCTTTCTTTATAATCGGAAAAAGAATTCAATATATTACGTCAATGTACTAAAAGTGACATAACAGACAAAATTCACATATGGCTTCAATGCAAATACATCTCTCAAAAAACATGCAGACTCTTTTAATGAACAATATTTCCCTACGAATTATATTAATCTTTCTTCATATGGATGCAATCTAGTTAAAATAAAAAATGTTCACCATCAATGTAATTTTTGAGCAATATTTCCGCCATCCTGTCAATTATGCAAATGCAATCGGCTCTGCAAGAGGTCTGAAACTCTCGCGAATTTGTAAGGGTGTTTCATACTTGCCAACCATCTTATTAATAACCGTACATCTATTAACGCCCCCTGAAAAAAACGCCCCTTTTCTCACACCACTATATTTTTAGTGTTATTCTCTTCAAATGTTGTTACGATTAAATAAGACTAAAATTACTGTAAAAAATTATTCGTGTGAAAAAAAGGCGGGTACTAAAAATTGTACGGTTCATAATGAGATGGTTGGCAAGTATGGTGTTTGCAAGCAATGTGTTACGTTTGGGTACGATTTTGCATTACAAACGGAAACGTTACGTTTGCATGTCTGTCTCAAAATACTCTGGAATAAATAAAAATGTTGACAGCTATGCCATTGGCAAGTTATTGAAGATAGAAGATAATTTTCAAATATTATACAATTTTTGGAAAGAGCAGAAAACATCCTCCTCTAATCAGTCGTATTAGAATGTCTAAATTTAATGGTGAGATACAAACACTGAAACATGTGAAAAATTCAGAATCTAATTGCTCCCAACACAATTCGAAAATGTCACAAAACACCGTTCTAACTACAGTTGATTCCTTTACCCCAAAAAACTTGCTCATTCTCACAGATTTCGAAGAAGCTTACGTTGAACCATATCGGTTATTTAATACAGAAGGTATTGAACCCTTTGCTTGTTCTATTCAATTTCACTCCTCTGGTCAGGGTTGCCAAAGTTCAGGCTTTTTTTATTCAAAATTCATCACTAGATTTTAACTGTAACGGTTGCCCAGTCACTTCGAATGATATTCATCCAGTATATATATCAAATATCACTCCTCAAAATTATTGGTTATGTTGGAAAAAAAAAAAAAAGTATCCTTAAATGTAGCCACACTGTTTAGAACGCTTTAGAGCGGTAGGGCTAGCAAAGGGTTAAATTTTACCTTGGAACAGATCATTGTTTCTCATAGAAGAGGCACCACCAATTATTTACTCCCATTAGCTATAAATTTAGTTTTGAACAATATTTATAAACATCAAATTGTACTTTATTTATTACATAGATAGTAATTGTCAGTTAATTTGTATCTTGATTTTATTATATGCTTTCATTTATATTTTGATCATAACAATAATCATTAATTAAAAAATAAAATTTCAGTTAAAAATGAAAGAAGTTTCCTGTTTTCGTAAGCATTCATTATGGAAAATAATGATAGTAAATAAAATTTAAAAACAATTTCTATTGCGTAAATTTATATAAGATAATATGTGGAAGAAAGTCTTGTGATAGCCACAACATACAAATTTTTCCCTACTAATAAATAATTGAATTTCATGTTCCTCAAAACGTGGCTCCGCCCTTCATTCCCCTCCCCCCCATACCTTTTAATCCAGTTTTTCATGAAATTTATAAACATCGATTTGTACCTTATTTATTAGATAGATAACAATTATGAGTTAATTTGTATCTTAATTTTATGATGTGCTTTCATTTATATTTTCATTAAACAATAATCGTTAATAATAAAAAAAAAAAGTGCAATTTAAAGTGGGAGATGCTTTTTCTTTTCCTGTAAAATACTGGCAAATAATGTATTAGATTTCCAAAACAGTGGTAACAAAAAATGCATAAAAAATAAATAAATCAATAAATAAAATAAAATAAATAGAAGAAACATGCTGCATATCTGTGATTAAACTATATAAGCATTTGGAAATTTACAACTGCTTCTGAAATTCGTTTAAGATATTCCATGCGATTGGAAGAAGCTTTTTTTTTTTCATTTTTAATTAGATAAATTTCTGAATTAAATATTATTTTTAAATCAAAATAGAAATGAAACCATATCATGGTTTTTATGATACAAATAAACATACAATTATCATCTATGTTAAAAATAAATAAATAAATAAAAACTTATAAATTGATGCATTTATGTTTGATCAAAAGTGAATTAACACTTTTGTGACCGCTGACATAGATTCACGTCATTTGAAAATCGCTAACTCCACCAGTGGGCGTTTCTTTCGCAATTTGTTTGTTATTTATTTCTCAAAAATATGAACCAATATTCATATTTGTATAATCAATATACTATGGTTATAAATGCTTTAATAATAAAGAGTATAACTATAATGTATATTCATTTGTATTATAAATGTGAATTCGAAAAATTTTGTTCTGAAATATTGTAACAGGGGAGAATAATGCCCGCAGGCGGACCTTACTATGCAAAAGACACAAACGTGCGATCGCGAAAGTGTTAAAAACTAAGGGGGAGGGACGATGATCGGAGCCTTTTTTTTTTTTCGAGAAACATGAAATTTAATAATCTATAGCGGATAAAAATTTAAATTTCCTCTGAACCAGATGACAAGATCATATAGGTCAAAGTAAATCTGCTATCACACGAAAGAACGTATTGTCTGAAATACAAGATAGTGCTTCTCAAAGCTACAGAACGACTTTTTGCAGCTGCGTATAGGGTTCTTTTTAAGTATAAACGAAATGTGTAAATAACGGACAAAACATTTGGCGATAATTCTCCTGAAGGATATTTGAATGGAATAAGGATAGAGGAGCCTGTAATCGCAATTATGCAATTGAAGAAGTTCATGCTGAAAGCTACTGTAGGAGATAAACACAGGCGAAAGTTCGTAATATAAGAATATACGTGAGGTAAATTGTACCAAACGATAGTATTTAACCCGTTTTCCGCGTGAAAAGCCTGTTTGGCATGTATTACCGCATAATGTCTCTCATATCGCACATCGTCTGATAACGCTTTATGCTATTTCGATAACTGTTATAATTATTAAGTTCTGGAGGAAAGGGATCGACTGTAGTTAAAACGGTGTTCCCTATATTGATGACCTTCTATGTTGGGGACAATTCAGTTTTATATTTGCCATAGGTTTCAGTGCTAGTATCTCGCCTTTAAATCTAGATATTGTAATCAGATTAATATCATCTTAAAGATTGATTTTCCGAAAAATTCGTTATATTTTGTATAGTGTTTTTTAAAACTTCAGATTTAAATGGAGATAGTACAGGGTTTCTATTTTGATATGTGCTCCAAAAGATTTCTTCTATCCTGTCCTAAAATATGTTTCAAGAGTTCTGATACATCCTGTAAATATGTATATATGTATATATTTTTTCCCCTTATCACAAAAGATAGTAACTGCATATGGGCGGAGCATCTACTGAAGTTTCTGTTTTAGTAAAAATTGCATAAAGAATTGTAACAAAATATTTCTTAATTTTAATTATGTCATTACAAGAACATATTTATAATAATAATAATAAATGAAGTTGTAAATTGAAGGATAATATTTACGAATAAAAAAATTGTGAGAAAAAAAGTTAAATGATTTGTTTCGATATTTTAAAACACACACTTGTATTAATTTGTTTCATTTATATGTCAACACCAGTAACTTTACATTGTTCTTTCCTTCATATAAAATTGGATTATGTTGAAAGTTCAAGAACTTCTTAAAGAAAATCAGTGAAGAAATTGCCGACCGCTTGTAGCATGGTTCGCAGTGATATATTTAGCCGAAGAACTTATACTATCGGAAAAAAGGCTTGCACCCGTCACGATAATGTAAACGCATCTGATCACGTGACTTTATAAAATAACCATGCACAAAAAGCAACATTACAGGAAAACGGCGCAGTCGAATAGCGTACGGTCGCGGTGTTTTTCTTTCACTATCTTGCTTGCATTGAACAAAAAACTTATACTATCCGATAGCGATAGTATAAGTTCTTTGCATTAAAGATTTAAAATCTTGCATGCTTCATTATTTCGAAAAATCATACACAATGTTCGTATTAATACAATTCTGTTCTGTAAAATAAATAGATTAAAAATACAATTTATGTAAATGTTACCGTTAAAGCTCAAAATCCGTTAATGTGCAGATTACCTAGCTAATCTGCAGATTAACTAAAATGACCCGTTAAAGTGTGGAATCAAGAGTTTTCCGCGTTTTAACTAGGTAATCTACAGATTAGCTGCTTCTGTGTCGTTAAAGGTTAACGATCAAATGTTTGTTTCGAGCCTTAGTTTTTTTACATTCACTATGACGTCAAACAGTCATGTGATACAGATACGCGAATGACCTTCAAACACAAACCAAAACTTTCATCCTTTCCGCTCCGCTTCCGCTATGATAATTAATAAACGCAAAACGTGGAGCATGGAAGACATGGTTATTATAGGTTTCTTATTATAACCAACACAAAACTTAAAGTAACAAGTAAGTTATAATTGTTTTAATTTTGATTTTATTTCTTCTCTTTTTTAATTCTGTCAATATAAGTTTGATAAGGATCTGCACTGCATTTTATTATTGAAATCAAATCTTAATTAAACGCTCTATCTCGTGAAACTTCATTTTGTATTATGAATATTATAACTTACAACACAGTAATTATTTCCTCCCGAAATAAAACTATTAAACCACAACTTTTTAAAACTAATTTATTTAAAAATTGATTTAAATTACTATTACTTACTGAAAAAAAAGTATTAATTTTTAACTCTGAAAAATATGGCATTCAATATTATGGCTTTCTTTAGTAAAGACTTAATATGAAATTTTTATGCATTTTTTAGCATTTCATTACATTTTGTTGTTACTTCTTTCAATTTCAAGTTTCCTTTATATATTTTATATATCATGATTACATTTTTATTTTTACTTTGTTCGCTTTTTCAAATAATTTCGTTGTAGTTTATTACATAAAATGTGTTAAAAACTTTTTTTTTTTTTTTTTTTTTTTTTTTAATTGTAAAATTAATATATTTGCTAAACTTGTACAGATATATGTATGCTGCAAAATATAGTTTAATAAAGCATTGGAAAACAGCCATTTTAATTTTTATGTGTTCTAAAAATTATTAAAGCAGTTTTAATTATTTGAAGTACTTCTTAAATAATGCTTCTGAATTGTCTAATTTAATATTTCTTTAGCGAATTAAAAATTGGTGCATAACTTAAAAAAAAAAAAAAAAAAAAAAAAAAATGTAATAGCAATGTAAGTTGTTAATAAAACTTTTTTTTTTTTTTTTATTTAAATGGTTAAAGAATTTTATTTTGAAAAGAAATCGTTACTGTATTACAATTCTAACATTCATTTATAAAATAGAATTTATTGAAAGCTATGAAAGTTATTATATTAAATATTAAAAATGCATAACATCTTCAATCTTATATTGACAGAAGAAAAAAGATGAAATAAATAAAAAAATTAAAACAAACATAACTTTAAAACACATACAGATTAAAATAAGTAAAGAAAGAAAGAAAAGGAAAGAAAACTATTTTTTTTTCCCGAATGAAAAAAACAAATACAACACAGCGTGCTGTAAAATTAAAACACCAGAGATCTTATTTTCACTTTAACGAGTGCCTAGTAGGTAGTGGGCAGATTATCTAGGTAATTTGAGAAATGAAACAATTTTCCTCACTTTAACGGATCGCCCTAGTTAATGTGCAGATTACCTAGCTAATCTGCAGATTAACTGATTTCTGCACTTTAGTGGTAACATGTATACCGAATTTAGTCTTCTTTTCATTTCTTTCTTTCTTTCTTTTTTTTTTTTTAAGCATTTGAAATTCAACTCTTTTATCTACGATGTCTTTCTGAATTTTAACAACATTTGCTTTTTTCTTTTTCTTTCTTTCTTTCTTTCTTTTTTTTTTTTTTTTTTAATAAGAATAAGTTTATACACTTGGCTATTAAATTATATAAAAGAAATTTTAGTAGCGCTTATGCATGCACAGTTAAATATTATTAGTAAAAATGCTCATACTTTATTAAATATTTATCTTTTTACTTTCTTCTAGATTTACGTACAGGATGATTCCGAGGCCATGGTAGGTAAGTAGGAGTGGAAGTTGGAGGGTAAGTAGAGACCATCACAAGCATTCAGAATTACTTAGGAATCCATGTCCCCAAACATCTTTTTACCTTTAAGAACTGGATGTTTTGGGCTATTGTGTACTACTAATTCCGCCGTATGTGTGAATTTAAAAATCCTGCATGCTTCATTATTTCATGAAATCATACCCAATGTTCGTATTGTTCAAATCACTGCAGTAAAATACCATAGCTGCCAATATTTTAATTTATTCCGGAGTACTTTTAGCCCCGCCTTTATTCCGCACCACTTTCTTTATAGAAAAAGTTTCTTCAATACATAATTTCGATGAAATGAGACAAAATACTTTTAAAAAATAAGTGGCACTAATTAGAGGCGGGGCTAAAATTACTCCGGAATAAATTAAAATATTGGCAGCTGTGAAATACATCCAGAAAAACATAATTTATTTATTTCAGTAAACATTAGCACGTAAAACATTTTTTTTTTTTTTTTTTTTTTTTTTTTTTAAATACAACATTGATTTGAGAGCTGCTCCCATATCCACACAGAATCACCAGGTTCTTAAAAGGTTAAAATGACGTTTGGGGACATGGGTTTTCAGAGATGCCCACATTTTAATTTATTCCGGAGCATTTATAGCGCCGCCTTTTTTCAATACCACTTATTTTTTTAAGGATAAATTTCTTTTATTTTATCGAAGTTATATATTCGAGAAAATGTTTGTATAAATAAAGGTGTGCGAAATTAAGGCGAGGCTAAAAACTCTCCGGAATATATTAAAATATTAGCATCTATACAGCTAGGGGTGTTCCTGTGCACAAACCAGTAGATTCCATTTTCAATGGGAAACGTCCAATAGTGAACTTGAATGACATATGTCAGTTTCAAGAAATGCCATGAATATTTTCGGGAGTTAGAGCGCGGGCAGACAGAAAGACAAACGGAAGTCGTTAACACATTTCAACCTTGTTAGAAAGTATTAAAAAAAGAAGAAGAAGAAATAGAATTTGACGAGGATGAAATCTGGGTTCTCTTGGTTCAAAAGGAACCATTTGATGACCAATCTACTAGCTGACTTTTATGTCATTACCTTAGTTATATAATTACAGGAGAGGCAACGGTAATGACGGTAAGCATTGAAAACCGGACCTAAAGAGAAAGTGTGTGATAGGGGGCGCTCGGAACACACTAAAATCATTTGTTACATGATAAGTATGCGGGAAATTTAAGATTTTATTTGATATTAATTAATTTAAATTGCTTCCAAAGTGATAATGGCGAAGAATTGCTTTGCTTATGTATGTAATAGTGGCTATAGATCAACTATCGCAAAAAATAAAGCTTTTAGGAAGAAAAATCCAAGTTTATTTCTGCTTTTAAGGTTAGCTATTCCTGCTTAATTTTGAGCTTTAATACTGATATTTAACAAATAATTTTCATTTCGAGTATTATAAGTAGCTACTCATTTAGTATAAAATGCATATTTCCGTTTTAATGGGCCAGTGTTGTTTCTTTTTTGTATTTGAAGGCCTTTAAAAATTCTCATTTTAGGAATATTTGACATAAAAAAAAATCTGAATATGAAAAAAATGTACAATAAGCATAATTTTATTATTTGTGACATATTATGTTATTTTATCAATTGCAGAAATGAAATTTGATTTGTTCATGAATAAAAAATTTTAAATGACTTACATGTTTCGTATTTATATTTAAATAGATAAACAGAAAATTCTATATGTATTAAGTATTTAAAAAAGAAAATAATTTAAATAATTGACATTTAATAATAACTATCTACAAAATACTATATATTTATAAGATAATCAGATTTGCATGTTATTGGGAACTATAATCATATATATTGGTCAATAATACATGCAGAAAATCTGAAATTCTTAAGAAGGTAAATGCTCCCCCTTCATTTAACTTTGAACTCGGAAATTTCTTAAGTACATTTATTACAGTGGAAGAAGATAGTAATTTTATAAAACTTTTCGTAAATTACTGGTTTAGGGTTGTGAAAATTTACATACGCATTGAAATATAAAATATTAAGTATACTGAATTTTCTCAAAAACTATTTAAATTTTAAAAACTGAAATTCCAAATGTCAGATTTTTTGGAAATATTTAAAATGATTACTAGTTTTTCGCTTTTCCCCTCAATTTCACATGATTATAGTTTAAAAGCCTACTCCTAAATATATTCAGGCAATAATTTGTTGATTCATCGTTAAGTAAATTTTGTTAAATATCTGAATAGTGAAATGTAATATTAATTTTTGAGTATTCAAACTTAAAAATATTCAATGGAAATAGGATGTGATGTATGGTATTAAAACAAATTGTCTGCACTAGAGGCTTAAGTCTGGCTGAAGTGCTCTTCATGGGGTCTTTTTAAGGTGTTCATTTGTGTGTATTAAAGAAAGGTTTGTAGAAAACTATGGAAAAAATCCAAGTGACAATGAGCCCAAATAGGTCTGAACGTGGCACCTACCTTAGAGATCAGAACCTCTCGGCCACTGGTGGAGCCAAAGGAAATAGGGTTAAAATTAGTTAACATGGATTAATTAAAATAATAATAATAATATTGATTTTTAATTTAATTATTATACTACTTCATTATGTACATAGAAACGTAATTCTAAGACAGTAATTTATACAAACGATATACTGCACACACATCTTAAATTAACAATTTATTTTTTTCCCCTTACGATAATAAAAAACAAAAAAGAAAAATTATGCTATTTCCATAGATTATAAGCACTTTCCCATGCAACGTACCTGTTATATCGTCAAATCTATGAATATATTTTAACTCTGTAATGAGGCTTTAAAATATAGTTTGTATTTTCTTACTGAAGAAGAAAACTTTCAAAAACTTTCAATGTTGCATCAATCACAAAACTTTCTTCTATATTTTTTTACACAAATTCTCTCAGTACAAATAATTTGTTAAAATTTATTAAATCTATTTTCCTCGATAAATGTAGTCTTTTATTTATTTATTTATTTTTTTTTTATAGAAGTATAATACTGAAAGTCCAAATAAAGTTGATGTTATGTTTTACAACGACATCTTAAAAAATTGAGCTTTTTTTAAAAAATTTTTTAACGAAAAATAAATAAATAAATAAATAAAAATAACTTTGTTTTAAATTATCACAGGTCAATGGTTCAAATATTCAGTTTAAATTTATTGATGAGTTCTTTCGAAAGATCAGTATTAAAAATTTGCCACTGCCCCTACATGTCCATTTTTTCCCCCTTAGTTCTCTATTTGTATTATGAATAATATTTTTTAATTTCATAATGATTCAGTTAAAACAATTCCCATTGTGCAGATTTATAGGAAATTTTGTCCTATACCGCTAAGTTAAAAGTTCAGAGAAAACGGGAGGGCAACAATACCTGTTGCACGATTTCGACCATAAGTTGATAGACCTTAATTTATATTTAGGTGCAACTACGTATCATTTTGTATGAAATTCTCTGAAGTAGCTCTTGAGATACAGTTGGAACAAAATTTTTGTTACACACACATACAGACATTTTTCTGAAAATGACTAAATCCTGTTCTGGATCTCTAAAAACATGTAAATCCATCGAAAACTGGAAATCGAAAATTTTTACGAATCTAATACTTTCTTCTATTGGATATAGAAGAAAGTAAAGAATATCTTTATAGCTTTAATTTCAAACAAAAACTAAAAAACAGATTGTTTTTCTGTATTTCTTTATATTTTCAAAAAACAAGGCTGCAAAAATATATTTTGGTGTTTTTAACAATAGAGGAAAGAATCTCACAAAAGCTTCTTTACAGCTTTATGTCTAAAGAAAAAATTGGGGAAACGATTGCATTTGTATCGCCCTGTATATAGTTTAAAACTTATTTAGCCATCCTGTAGAGTATTATTGTACCATTTTCAGTAGCGAACATGGCACTTAAATAACATATATTAATTTTAAGGTATTTTATAAACCACCAGATATTAAAGAACAGACAAACACACCAACTAAAGTCCTAAGCATGCACTAACAATATTTTAAATTATTAAAAATGCTTAACACGATTAAAAATGCAATTCTAGCAATTTTCAACTACAGCCCATAATGCATAGCTGCCAATATTTTAATTTATTCCGGAGTACTTTTAGACCCGCCTTTATTTCGCACCACTTTATTTACAGAAAAAATTTCTCTAATATATAACTTCGATAAAATAAGGCAAAATCACTTTAAAAAAATAAGTGGTACGAAATAAAGGCGGGGCTTAAAATACTCCGGAATAAATTAAAATATTGGCAGCTATGATAATGCATCTGAATACTTATGTGTGCCTTTTAGTAGTAAATCTCTGCTGTCCATACCATATTCCACAGAAAAGATATTTTTAATTATTAGCAATTTTCAACTACAGCTCATAATGCATCTGAATATTTTTGTGTATCCCTTAACAGTAAATCTCTGCTATTCACAGCATGTTCCACAGAAAACATAATTTTAACTATAATAATAATAAGATCAATTTCCTTATGTGTTGTTTAATACAAAAGTATTAAAACAATTTTTTAAATATTATCTCTTATTGAACGAAATACATTGAAATTCTTTTGAATGTCTTTGTATATAAATTAATTGTGCTCTGTAACTGGAAAATGTTTAGATAAATTTATTATGAAAGCGGGGGGTAAATTTTATAAAATGCTTTATAAATTACTATTTTATAATTATGAAAATGCATATACGTATGTATTGAATTATGAGAGAATTCAGTATATAAATTTTTCTCAAAAACTATTTAAAATAAATAATTTAGAATTCAGATTTTTTTGAAAATATTTTAAATAATTACTGCACACTAATTTCTAATTTTTCACCTTGATTCTACCTTATTATAGTTTAACAGTATATTCAAGTTTTTCTATATATATATACATATATATTAATCTATATTAAGGACAATTGTCTGCACTAGAAACCTGGGCCAGGGTGGATTGCCTCCTTGGGTCTTTCTAAAGGATCTTAGCCCATATTATTCAAGTTTTGTACAAGATAAGAAACGTCTAGGCAGACAAATGACATGGACTTGAACCATGCTCCGTGCAACTTTCCTCTATTGGCTTAGTGAGTTTCGGAGAAAGCCGCGTAAAACTTCGAAGGCTAGTTCGACGAGTGCTTCCTGGGATCTAATCCTGCACTTCTCGTCTACCACCTTTGAGTGCAGAACCTCTCGGCTACTGGTGGGAACTATTACATTAACCAAACCTCTAAAATGTTGGTATTCGGTTTCAGGTGAATTGCCTACACTAGGAACATGGGCCTAAGGGTTACTAGCCCATATCATTCGCGAGCTTAGGAGAAAAACACGGAAAACTCCGAATGGCTAGGTCGAAAAGCGTGACCTGAGATTGAAACCTGCACTTCCCATCGTCCAACTTTAAGCGCAGAACCTCTCAGTCACTAGTGGAGCTGTAGGAAAGAAAAGTATAATACTGATAGCAGGGAGTCTTTATTTAATAATTTTCAAGAAATATAAATATAATTATTATTATAATATTTCATTGCACATGTGGAGAATACATATATATATATTATATATATATATATATATATATATATATATATATGTGTGTGTGTGTGTGTGTGTCTGTGTGTGTCTGTGTGTGTGTGTGTTTGTAACTGTAAGAGAGTATTTTAAAAAAAGTTTTAATTTATATAAATGAAAAATGTTTAGTGCGAGTTCAAAATGTAGATATTTAAAAACAAGTTATTTGAAATGCTAAGTAATAAATATTGAAAATGATTTCAAGAACATTTGATAAATATTCCTTATGTACAATTCCTTGGTGGGTTTTTTTCTTTTCATTTTTTCCCACTTTATTATTATTATTATTATTTGGAATATTTAATATTGATTGTTCCATTCTATTATTATTTATTTATACGAAATAAAAGAATGTATATATTTTTAAATTTATTTATTTATTTTAGATTTCTCAAAGAAGTTTTTGAAGAATAATTTTAAAATTGTCGAACTTTCGGAATCTACAACAGTATTCACTGATGTGCATTTATAAAAGTTTATTTTTAACTTTTTCCGAATGAAATTCCTCGATTTTTTGTGCAATCCTTCTTTATCTTTTCTTTTACCTTTCAATGCTTTCAGCTTTGGCTGAAACCGAAAGACGGAATTTCCTATACCGCCGCGTGATGGCGCTGCAAAGAACCGAGATGTAGCGACCCTTTACTGAGAGATACGACAAGGTGTTCATTAGGGCTGGATTATTTATCAATATATCCCCAAGTATCGATATTTTTTAAATATCCCGATAACAATATTTAAGATTTTGCTCTGCCAATATATCCTTTTAACGATATTACCTAGGGCACAACGCGCGATCAATTGATATGCTGATAAGTACCGTTAAACGCCAACGGCGGATTAATAGAATTGTGCTTCCGCGCTAGCACGCATCACGAATGAAACCCGAATTCCCGAATGAAACCCGAGCAAACGAACATTCCGAGCGAGCGAACGATCCCATCAGCGAACGAATAACGAAACCCGAATAAAAAGAGCGCGCAATATCGTATACTAATACCCATTCTCTTATTTTTCTCCCATCCCTCACTAATAAAATAAAAAAATATAATCCCGCCCCAAACGATCACTGCACTCCCACAATGCATATACTTCCTCTTCCTTTATTCCTGCGTGCGCAACCTCAAATCTAAAATATCACTGCTTTAATAAGTCCACCGCATAATAAAAAAATAAACAGTATTTCTTGAAAGCCATCTGCTTTTCCCGCAGTATATTGACTAAACGATAAAACCCTAAACGATAATATGAAATAATTTACACTACGTTAGTATTTGATAATATTCCACATCACCACTCATGAATCGTAGGTCGTAGGTGTAATACCACAGTAACCAAACCACAGACAGGGCGATATAAAAACAAACGCTTATTATGACGAATGCAAACAATATCTTTTGTTTTAGCTCATTTCCTGCTATTGGTTCATTGATATTGGTTTATTTCAAAGTATCGATAACTTCTGGCCAATAAGATGCGACGTTCAATGTGTTTAACTCACTTTTGGCTCAGTGATGCCAGATTGGGGATTTTGTCCCCATTTCGGGGATTTTTGAAGCTTATGGGGACAATTTTGGGGACTTTTTGGGGGAGTTCTTCAACTTTCTGTCAATGTTGGCAACGTAATGATTTATCCCTACGACTAGAGACTTTCAATAGCTTTGTTGTTATTTGGGGATTTTTTTCAAAAATTGAGTTCATTTGGGGAAAAATCTGAGCTCAAATCAGAAAAATCTGCTTGATATTCTTTATTGAAAAAAAAATGTTTTTTTTTTTCCTCTTTTTAGTGGAAAACCTGTTGGGGATTTTTTCGAAAAAAACCCTTGATTTGGGGAAATTTAAGACCTGTTTGGGGAAATAATTTTCGACCATCTGGCATCACTGCTTCGGGCTGTATTTCAGTCAGATAGCTAGCTCCCTTTCTCCTTTCCCATGTTATCCAATGGAATTTTCGTTGCTTCGTTTTATAAAAATATCTCATTCAAAAATGAAGTTTTTCGAATTCTGTTTTTTGAATATTACTCTTTGAACTTGGTTTACTACTTGAACCCTTTTAGCTTGGTGAACAATTTTTCGAAAAAATTAGTTTAAATATTTTATTTCAATAAGTAAATTATGGACTCTAAGTGTGGATCTCTAAGTAAAATATTTAAATTTATTTTTTTCGAAAAATTGCTCACTAAGCTAAAAGACGACCTGTTCAAAGAGTAATATTCAAAAAACGACGCGACAAAAATCCCATTGGATAACATGGGAAGGGAGAAAGGGTGCTATCTGACTGTTTCTTTCTTTCTTTCTTTTTTTTTTTTAAGCCGTACATGTTAAATAAAATTGGTTTAAATGCAAAATGAGTTACTTTAAGTAACAAAATGAAACTTTAATATAATTTTGTTTAAATAATATAATTTTTATACTGACAATGTATACATATATATATATATAATATATATAGATAATTCAATTTTCAATTGTTGTGAAACTATTACGAATGTGAATTGAACACATATACATTTAAAAAATATTGCAATGATTTGGTAAGCAGAAACAAAAATAAAAATGACAAGTAACTGACATTTAGGATGCATATAAGAGTTTTAAGTAAAAAATATTACTCTCTACGACCAAAAAAGGTGTATCCAATTCCAATGCCATTTCTTAACTATTTAAAATGATTTTCCTTTTTATTTAATACCTACATCTTAAGACAATTTTTCTTAAGCTTTATTTTTAGTAGAATTACGAATTTTGATATACTTGGTACAAATAAAACACAGATCACATATTAGCTGTGTTAAAATATGATTTTAAAATAATTAAAGCTTAAAATGGGAAGAATATAGGATAAACTATACAGAGGTATACTAAAAAGCAATAGTATAAGTTATAAGAAACACAAAATATTGATTCACTTTTTATGATTTTTTTTTTTTTTTTTTTTTTTTATGATAAAGTTATGGTAGTAATATACCAGAAAATATGTGGAAAACACTCTATACTTGTATACTTTAAAATTCGTGTGCATATGTTGTTAAAAAATAACAAATGTCTATTTTTTCCTATCTTGAAAGAAATATCGCAATATATCACTAATATCGATATTAACTTGGTGATATATCGCGATATTTAATTTCTGATATCGTCCAGCACTAGTGTTCATACTTTTTGATTGGTGGAAAGCTCCCTTTGACCGCCCGAGGGGATTTCGCGCATCGCTACCATAGACATAAGGCAGGGAGAAATTGTGACTTTCAAAAATGCTTATAATTCATATTAATTAAATGTAGTTAAAATTTTTTGAAGCAAATTTTCATGTTCCTAAATGTTTTTCCTATTAATAGAAATAAAAATTTTCATTGATTTTCGTGAATTCTTTTCTAAATAAGTACTTTTCTTAAAACAGTTTCGTATTTGGCGATAACTTCAATAATTACACAGCCAACCTCTTTCGGAAAAAATCGCACTTTTAACGTGCGGCATTCGTTTTTTCCCCCTCCTTTTTAGAACAATTTTGAAAATAAATTATGTAAGTTAACATTAACTAATATACACTTATTATTATTATTATTTTATTTATTTATCTATTTATTTTTGTTTTACCTGATCTTATTAAAAATTATTTTGATTAATATAACAAACATTTAGATATAAATACAATTAATAGAGTAAAGCATATTTTTGGAAATTTTAGTGTTAAAAATACATAACTAATAAATAAAAAAGCCTTTTAATTATTTAGTTTTTTTTTTTTTTTTTTTAATTTCTTCAGGAGTATATAAATAAAGGCTAGTACATTCATTAAATGCATAAAGCTTAAACTTAAACTCAATAGGTGCCTTATATTTTTCTTATATTTATTCAAAAATACGGAATATGAGGGGGAAAAGAATAAGGTTAAAAGTATTAAAATGCTTATTGTTCTCTTATTTATTAATTTAAAAAAATAATTTTTTTTTATTTGTTTATCTAATTTATTTTATTTATTTATTTTTTATGGAGAAATCAAGACATTAATACAAGTAAATACCTATATGGTGGCCAAGCGGAACTGCGGTCAAAGTTGGTAGATGGGTAGTGCCAGGTTCGATCAAAAAACGCGTTCATCTATCTAGCCGTACGGAGTTTTCCGTAGTTCTCTCTAAAACTCGCGTAAATACGAACTAGATTCACTTAGAACACCCCCCCTCCCCCCACTGAGGGCATTTCTCCTGTAGGCCTAGGCCCCTAGAGTAGTCTATCAGTCTTAAGCCATACAACCAATCACCCATTCTTTATGAGATCAACATATGTTAGAATTTTATGTTGTAAAATTATAAGTGCTAATTTCTTTATTTTCTTCATTTGTTAATTAATTTTTTAGTGTCATATTTCTTTTTATCACATTCGTTATTTTCTCTCTCTCTCTCTCTCTCTCTCTCTTTTTTTTTTTTTTTTTTATCATACTTTATTCAAAGGTACAAAATACGAAAAAAAAAAATATATATATATATATATTTGTATTACATTTGAAGAAAAATAAACTTTTGACATGAACAATAAGGATGTATAAAACTTTTAAAGTTAATAAATATTTTTACAAATATTAATATTATCAATGATTATGCATTTAACTAAACAATATTGGTATGTTTTTAAGCATTAAACTAATTCAATTTTCCTAAACTGAATTATTTTAAGAAAAATATGTTGGTGTTAACGTGCCAGTTGCCTACAAAAGAAAGGCCGAGGTATGGGTTGAATAACTTAAGTAAGGGGTGGTCTTTTTAAGGTGTTCTAGCCCATATTTACGCTTGTTTCGGGGAAAACTGCAGATAATTTCGAAAAGTTAGCCCGATGAGCGCTACCTGGTATCGAACCTGATATCTCCCGTCTACCAGCTTTGAGAGCAAAGTTAATTTTACAGTCTCAAAAATATTTGACCCCCTGAAAAACCTTTTATAAACCAACTAAAACAATTTTTAAACATTTAATGTGCTGAGAATGTATATATTTGTAAGTTATTGCAATAAATAAAATTAATCATAAAGCTAAACGGTCATCTGTCAAATGAATATATCAAATCAAGTTAACTGTTAAATCATCAAATATTTACAAATTAATCTTAATATCGATGAACTTTCTTACCAGTAACTACAAGGACAAATTTGATAAAATAAATTATTTTTTAAATAAATAAAAATAATTTTATTATTATTATTTTTTTTATTATCAGTTTGTATAAATATATATTTTTAGACTACAGTTGCATAGTATATTATTAAAAACTAAAGAGTATTAAAATTCAGAATTTTTGATATGCAGGATATGCAGTATGATAAGATGGTGTAAATTATTTCTATGAATATAGAAATGTAATGTAAAATTAAATAATAATTATAATAATAATAAAACGAATGTAACGTAAAGCATAATGTATCTTAGTTTGATTGCAAAGAAAATTTTTTTTGCTGTACTTTAGAGAATATCTTTAAAAACTTACACCGATAAATCACCAAAATGCGCGATCAACGCCAAGCATTGTAAAAGGTTACTGTAGCAAGAGGGAATCTGGACAAGCGTTTGTCCACTGAGCATGCGTACTAAGTACCTGTCGTATCTCTGAGATTATCCAGGGTTTCTACCATCGAGCTTTAATTTAGGTAGAGAGCGAAATGGCAACCCCTTTGCGTGCCCAACATCATCGAGAAGTGTCACGTGACAATAACTTTGAGATTTCTCCTTTCTCCTGTGCGCGTGAACTACTACGGTATTGTGTTAGCCGAAAGCCGAATCTTAAGGGCGTATCAGATTCAGCAACTTTAGAAACAACCAATTTTTGAGCCGACTTTAGCGCCGATTTTCCCTCGACGAAAGCACCGTAGAGGTTACAATAGTCGGGTGAAAAGTTGGATGAAAGAAGACTAACTTCTGACGCTTATCACTTTTCTTGGCGCGAATAAAATACGCAATGATTAGCGTTAAAATTCCCTTTCATTTGTGTAAAATATCGCATTATTATTTCTATTTTGATGTTTTTTACAACTATTGTCATAACGCCATACGAAAATAAAAACGATTAATTGAAAATTCTTATCATTTAACGGTAAAATAAAGGTGCTTAACGATAACATTTCTTCTTGAAATCTCCACTTGAAGCGATTCCCGTGTTCCGCCATCTTGGAAATATGACGTAACAAAATAGCGCATCGTGATTGGACGAATCCGAGGAGAAATTGAGTATACGGACAATTTTATCAAGACAGCTCTGAAAAAGTTGGGCAACTTCGGTCTGCGCTATCACACTGGGAGTAGAGACAATTTTTTCCGAAAAATCGGCGCTAATCAGTGGTTGGCTCTAAAATCGCCTGTAAAGTCGTCGAGTCTGATACGCCCTTAGAGGTATTGCGCCCGCGTGGTTTGTGATCTTTCCTCGTTGTGCGTAAGCGCATAGCGTCAAGCCACCGTGGGCGCCAAGCGGGAATTCTCGCCAAACTCACTTAGCTCCGTAGAGGTCTGCCGCTACAAAGAGACGCTAGAAATAATAATAATAAATACATAACTCTTTTAATATATTTGTCAAATAATATCTAATGATGTAAATAATCTTTGGTATTTACATTACAACCTAAAAAAATGTTTTTTATGGGATAAAAACTATTGCCAAGAAAGCGATAAGTAGCGAAAAAAGTTAGCTCAACGAAATAACATGTTGGACACGTTTTCTTCCGTAGAAAAGAATAGGGATTCGCCCTCTACTAGTATATCTGCTCGATGGTTTCTACCATGAAGTTACATAATTACATCTCTTTATAGGTTCATGGTTTCTACCGAGATGTAGGGACCCTCGATAGAGAGAGACTGGACATTGGCGCGCCGACTTTTTGACGAAATTCTCCATTTTAGTGCCAGTTGCTCCATTGCTTACCATTACGCTGAGAAGAAATTTCGATTATTTTGTGTCATAATCGAAAAAGATCTTATTTATTACATTTTTACTTTGTTAGGAGATAAATTGCTTTAATTTTGGAATATTTTTAAAAGATAAAAAAGCATAATTATTCATTTTATATCATGCTTTAAATACTTTGAATTCTCTTATTGCATGCTCTTTTACGTATTTATTTCCTAACATATGAGATAATTACATTATTTATTTGCTAGCTATTAGTTTTTAAGTTCTGTTTTGCAATATATTTAATACTAGCAGGCTACGCCCGCTTCGCTGGTCACTATTTTTAAATGAATCACAATAATTAATGAATTCTCAAAATTGCATTAATTTGTATCATGTGATAAAAAAAGAGAAAAAAAAAATTCTGATCGGGAAAAATGTCGCACCGGGTCCCCACTGCCTTCGGCACCATAGACCCGTGCGCTGCGCGCACGTATTCCTTCACTATCCTTATGACTTCTCAAAATTCAATGTTATTACTCATAAACTTTCATTCTCAAGAAAAGGAATTAAAAAATATATCATTTAGCATCGGGTAAAAACTCACACCGGGACGCCACTGCCTTCGGCAGCGCAGACCCATGCGCGCTGCGCGCGCACGCTTCAGGATGTACGTGCGCTGTACACGCATATTCCTTCTCAACTCAAACTTTTATTATTAAGAAAATAAAAAAAATAAAAAAAAATCTTTTATCATCGGGTAAAAACTCGCACCGGATCCCAAACCCATGCGCGCTGCGCGCCTATTCCTTCCCCACCGTTCCAGCCCCTCCTAATTAACTTGCATATACCGATTTTGAACGGTCTTACTCGATTAGCTGAGATGCAAAAGAAAACCTGATCAGGACACTTTAAATTGTAAATCAGGTGAAATCTCGAATTCCACTTTCGGTAATGTAAAAGAACTTTAAAATATCTTTCGAATGATGCATTAGAAATAATTTAATCATAATTAGAATATGAAATATTGAAATTTAAAAATATTGCAGCGCCATCTGGCGGTAGAAATTTCTGTAATCTATTGTTCCATTCCAGTTACTTATTCTTACTCAATTAGCTGAGATGCAAAAGAAAACCTGATCAGGACACTTTAAATTGTAAATCAGGTGAAATCTCGAATTCCACTTTCGATAATGTAAAAGAACTTTAAAATATCTTTCGAATGATGTATTAGAAATAATTTAATCATAATTAGAATATGAAATATTGAAATTAAAAAATATTACAGCGCCATCTGGCTGTAGAAATTTCTATAATCTATTGTTCCATTCCAGATTAACAAAGCTTTCAAATGATGTATTACTCATGAAATTATTTTAATTAATAGATGAGATACAAAAAAAAAACCTAATCAGGACACCTCAAAACGTGTAAATCGGGTGAAATCTCGAATTCCATTTTTCGATAATGTAAAAGTACTTTAAAATATGTATCAACTAAAATAAGCTTTCAAATGATGTATTACTTATGAACATTTTTTAATTAATAACTGAGATACAAAAAAAAGAAACTGATTCAGGAGACCTCAAAACGTGTAAATCTGGTGAAAACTTTCGATAATTTAAAAGAACTTTAAAATATCTTTCGAATGATGTATTACAAATAATTTAATCATAATTAGAAATTGATATATTGAAATTTTAAAATATTACAGCGTCATCTGGCGGTACAAATTTCTGTATTCCACTGTTCGATTCCAAATCAAAAAAGCTTTCTAATGATGTATTACTTATGAAATTATTTTAATTAGTAGCTGAGATACAAAAGAAAACTGATTCAGGACACCTCAAAACGTGTAAATCTGGTGAAAACTTTCGATAATTTAAAAGAACTTTAAAATATCTTTCGAATGATGTATTAAAAATAATTTAATCATAATTAGAAATTGAAATATTGAAATTTTAAAATATTACAGCGCCATATGGCGGTACAAATTTCTGTATTCCACTGTTCGATTCCAAACAAAAAAGCTTTCTAATGATGTACTACTTACGAAATTATTTTAATTAGTAGCTGAGATACAAAAGAAAACTAATTCAGGAGATCTCAAAACGTGTAAATCTGGTGAAAACTCTCGATAATATAAAAGAACTTTAAAATATCTTTCGAATGATGCATTAAAAATAATTTAATCATAATTAGAAATTGAAATATTGAAATTTGAAAATATTACAGCGCCAGCTGGCGGTAGAAATTTCTGTAATCCACTGTTCGATTCCAAATCAAAAAAGCTTTCTAATGATGTATTACTTATAAAATTATTTTAATTAGTAGCTGAGAAACAAAAGAAAACCTAATCAGGACACTTCAAAACGTGTAAATCGGGTGAAATCTCGAATTCCATTTTCGATAATGTAAAAGTACTTGAAAATGTGTATCAAGTCAACAAAGCTTTCAAATGATGTATTACTTATGAAATTTTTTTAATTAATAACTGAGATATAAAAGAAAACTGATTCAGGACACCTCAAAACGTGTAAATCTGGTGAAAACTTTCGATAATTTAAAAGAACTTTAAAATATCTTTCGAATGATGTATTAAAAATAATTTAATCATAATTAGAAATTGAAATTTTGAAATATTAAAATATTACAGCGCCATCTGGCGGTACAAATTTCTGTATTCCGCTGTTCGATTCCAAATCTAAAGAAGCTTTCTAATGATGCATTACTCATGAAATTATTTTAATTAGTAGCTGAGATACAAAAGAAAACTAATTCAGGAGACCTCAAAGCGTGTAAATCTGTTGAAAACTTTCGATAATTTAAAAGAACTTTGAAATATCTTTCGAATGATGTATCAAAAATAATTTAATTGGAATTTGAAATATCGAAATTTTAAAATATCTGGCGGTAGAAATTTCTGTAATCTACTGTTCAATTCCAAATCAACAAAGCTTTCAAATAATGTGTTACTTATGAAATTATTTTAATTAGTAGCTGTGATACAAAAGAAATCCTAATCAGGACATTCTAAAACATGTAAATCACGTGGAATCTCTAATTCCATCATCTACGGTAGTTTTATTAATGGAAGTAAAAAGAAAAATAAATATTTTTTATTTCGCCAAAACCTATATATATACCACGGTAGTCGGGTAATGGAAGTAAAAAGAAAAAGAAAAAGTATTTTTTAGTTCCTTCAAATGTATTTTGTTGCTATTGAAACTCCTATCGTCTATTGAAAGATAGATTACGTGTTAGAATAAAATTTAATTAGCAATTAAAATGTAACTGCTTTGTTTATTAATGAAATTTGATGAAATTTTAACTGCAGGTTGGTTTTGGGCTGAATAGGTTGTATATTAAGTGTTGTGTACGAAAAAGGAAATTTGAAGCACTTTGGAATTTGCAATTTTTAACTCCAGTTAAAGATCATGTGACATTAATGACTTGCACATGTTTTTTTTCCGTTAGAGACAGCCGTTAAAATCGTCTGCTGAATGCTGATAGAATGCCTCTTTTTAAGCAATAAGAATTTTTGGTCATTTTCGCGATCGATATGGGTCAGCATTTTAATTAATATCTCCGAAACTAATTAAGATTTTTAAATTCTGTTTCGAGGAAAACATCGGAAAGGCTCCAGAGCATCCGTATGTCAATTCTTGTACTTCTGCGTTAAATAGGGGCTGAACGTATAAAAGAACAGACAGACAGACAGACAGACAAACCTTTCGATTTATTATTATAGACTAGTTGGTACCCGTCAAAATTTGACGGTTTAATAACGTTTAAAATTGCACAACTGAAATCCTCTTATAGCACACCAGCTGAGAACCAGCATTTTAAACTAACTCCTTTAAATGAAACGTAAAAAGGGTGTGTTGTTTTCTTTTAAAGTTTTTCGCTCTATGACAAATTCAACACAGTCACTCTTTTGAATATAATTATAACATTATATTATTCAATCGAAGAAAAATAAGTTGAACATTTATGAAATATTTATTTAAAAAAATTTCACATGTAACAACCATATAAATTTCACTATGCTCTATAAACATAATGTAAACCAGGAGTGAAATGTATCAGATTTCTTAAAATAAATTGATAAAAATAAAGAAAATAAGGTGTATATTATTTGCTAGCATATGAAATATAAATTTCTTTTAAATAATAATTGCCATAATAAATTTTGTAAATAATATTTAAATAAGTAATTATTTTTATTTACATAATATTTAAAAATAATAATAATAATAACTAAAAAAATAAAATATACATATATATATGAAATAAGCAAATGTAAATAAAACAAATAAAACATTTTTTAATTTCTAAAGATATTAGTTAATATTTTTACAAATTATTAGTAATAAAATTTTTATTTTTAATATGTAATTAAGTCATTATTATTAATAATGCGTAAATGAAATAAATAAAATAAGCATTTTTAGCCTGTAAAAATATTATGTAAATATTTTTATAAAATAATAAAACATAATTTCTGTTCTTCTGTCGTTGTTTTACATTTATTCATGAATTACTTGACAATAACTAAGATTACCATACTTTTTGTTAAAATTTTTCTAACTTTTTATAAATAGAATGTATGTCCTCAGAAAAAATAGGGTAGAATTACCTTCACAATCAACGTATTTTGCTTAATATAGAAATATACAACAAAAAATTCCTCTATTTCCCGATAGGAGTTGAAAAAGTAACCATGTCGAAGCTTAAAACAAAATTCGTTTTTCTTTAAATTCTTTTTTTCTAAGAGGAAAAAAAATACATATTTATATTCTGCATTACTTTTTGCACAAATTTAGCACAATTTCCTTTCATTTATGTTGTATAGTAAAGCGTCAGTCGCGAAGAAAAAAGCATTACGTTCTACGGGGATTGCTCCGAATTGGAACTAAAATGGCCGACTTTCGGTCAATGTCCAGCCTCTCTCTATATAGGGTCCCTATTTCAACTTAGGGACCCTCGAGAGAGAGAGATTGGACATTGGCGCGCCAGCTTTTTGACGAAATTCTCCATTTTAGTGCCAGTTGCTTCATTGCTTATCATTACGCTGAGAGGAAATTTTGATTATTTTACGTTATAATCAAAAAAGAACTTATTTATTACATTTTTGCTTTGTTGAGAGATAAATTGCTTTAATTTTGGAATACTTTTAAAAGATAAAAATGCATAATTATTTATTTTATATCATGCTTTAAATACTTTGCATGCTCTTATTGAATGCTGTTTTACGTATTTATTTCCTAACATATGAGATAATTACATTATTTATTTGCTAGCTATTAGTTTTTAAGTTCTGTTGTGCAATTTATTTAATATGTTAGATCTCAATGTATTTTTCTGATATATTTTAAAATACATGTTTAAAATAACTATATGAAAATATATTTTTTGATTTTTTGCTAGTACACAAAATGTATCAGATTTCTTAAAATAAATGAATAAAAATAAAGAAAATAAGGTGTATATTATTTGCTAACATATAGTATAAATTTCTTTTAAATAATAATTGCCATAATAAATTTTATAATAATATTTAAATAAGTAATTATTTTTATTTACATAATATTTAAAAAAAAAAACTAAAAAAAAAAAAACTAAAAAAAAAAAAAAAAAAAAAAAAAAACCTTAAAAAAAAAAAAAAAAAAAAAAAAAAGAAAAGGAAGAAGCAAATGTAAATAAAATAAATAAAAATATTTTTTAATTTCTAAAGAGATTAATTAATATTTTTATAAATTATTATTAATATATATATATATATATTTTTAATATTTAACTAAGTCATTATTAATAATAATGCGTAATTGAAATAAATAAAATATGTATTTTTAGCTTGTAAAAATATTACGTAAATATTTTTATAAAATAATAAAAAAATAATTTCTGTTCTTCTGCCGTAGTTTTACATTTATTCATGAATTACTTGACAAAAACTAAGATTACCATATTTTTGTTAAAAAGGTTCTAACATTTTATATATAGAATGTATGTCCTCAGAAAAAATGAGGTAGAATTACTTTCACTAAGGTAGAACTGCTTTCACATTCAACGTATTTTGCTTAATATGGAAATATACAACAAAAAATTCCTCTGTTTTCCGATAGGAATTGAAAAAGTAACCATGTCGAAGGTTAAAACGAAATTCGATTTTTCTTCAAATTCTTTTTCTCTAAGACAAAAAAAAATTACATATTTATATTTTGCATTACTTTCTGCACAAATTTAGCACAATTTCCTTTCATTTATGTTGTATAGTAAAGCGTGAATCGCGAAGAAAAAAGCATTACGTTCTACGGGGATCGCTCCGAATTGGCACTAAAATGGCCGACTTTCGGTCAATGTCCAGTTTCTCTATATATAGGGTCCCTATTTCAACTGTTGCCAAGCTTCCGAACCACGCGACAGGCATCTAGTTTAGGAGGCTATGCTTTAATCAATGTAATCATTAATGATACTTCTATACAATTCTTCTAATCACGCTATAGATGAAAGCTTCAAGCAATTTATTTGGCAGTACAAAAATAAATAAATAAATAAATAAAAATAAGAATTAAAAATACTAGTTTTAAAAATAATAAAATACAGTAAATTAATTTTCATCATCTACAAGTTTTCCAATATCTAACATATCAACGTCACCATGACAGCGAGGAAATACGTTTTCCAAGTCCTGCGATGACGCGTCGTATTTTGATAAGTTTTCGTTCAAAACTCGTCTATATTTAGATCATTTTGATAACATAATATATCAAACACTTTTTGATCTAAATTTCTTCTCATTTTTATTCCTTATTTTTATTGATTCATGTAAACTTAAAAAAAAAAAAAAAAAAAAAATTACAAAAAGATTCATTTTTTGCTCTATCTGATAAAATTTTACATTTATCTAATTTTTATTTAAAAATAATAACAAATCATCCCATAAATTTGATTAAATTTAATTTAAAATGTTAAAAGTTACAACGGTTTAAATATTTAAAAAAAAATATTAATAAATAGATAAATAAAGAAATAGAAGAAGTCCACCATTAAATAAATTTTAGTCGTTAAAAATATTAAAAGGATTTAATATATGTGAAATAAAATATCAGCAATAATATTCTTTAGCTTCCCGGTGATAATTATAAATAAAATTAATTTATAATTAAAAAAAAAAAAAATGTGTGTGTGTGTGTGTGAGAGAGAGAGAGAGAGAGAGAAAGAATGAATGAAAAGAGGGTTTAGTGCTACAGTTTTGCTGTAAATTTTATTTCACAGAAAAGAGTTGGAAAATTATTATAATTTTAAAATATTCTGCTTCAATCATAAGAAACCCTACATAGTAGGTTGCTTAATTTTACTTAGAATATTGTTGAACTGGAACTGTTAGATTTTTTTCTCCTTTTAGCGAATGCCTTACTATAAAGCCGCTTTCAGTATTGTACATCAGTCAGATTCCACTTTTCTCATTTCCACAATATTTCATGGGATTTTTTTGTCCTTTATTTTATAGGGTCCCTACCGAGATGTCTGCGGAGAATCGAAGGGTAAGGTGACTATATTTTCAAACACTGGTTTGAGGACAAATTACCGTTTGTCCCCAAATCGAAGTAAATTTCGAGGACATTGAAAACTCTATTTGGGGACTTTTTCGAGGACACGATAGACCAATATCTATATGCATTATTAATAAAAAGAACTCTGATTTATACATTACAAAATGCTTTGAATCACTTTTTTCTATGAAAAATTGCTGAGCCTAAGGTAAGTTTATGCAAATTAAACTATCCCAGCATTATTAAAATAATCAAGTCTATAGAACCCATTTACACTTTATTATGATGATAGGAGAAAACACAAAATAGCACCATTTCATTTTAATCTTCAGAATCCCCACTCCCTAAAATGCAGAAATTATTCCCGATTATACAACTACAAGAAATAATTTCATTAAGCAAATTTTATTTTTCACTTAACATAAATCGGGCAAGATAGAATTTATATACTGATTAGTAGTGCATGATTCTTTCTCTGCTCATGAAGTATGAGGGTCTTTATTTCAAAGTTCCGTTGATTTTCAAGATAATCCAATTAATAGACTGCGATTTTGATTGGATTGGAATAGATGGGTTTTACAGTCGGCTGCAAAATTATTCGAGCACTAGCCAATAATTCCTATATTTAAAAAGTACACTTAAGACTGTTTTGCTAAGTAAATCCTTGTCGAATCATGTTCTTAGACTGATTAAGAACATGACTCGACAAGGATTTATTTAACAAAGCTGTATTAAGTGTACTTTTTTTTGGCAAGGATTATTGCTAGTTCTGATGACTTGAAAAGTGATTATTTTAAGAAAGTTGTTCTCAAGTCTTAAATTTAAGACTCATTTTTGCTTAAAATTGCACTTGCTGTTTTCATGTAAAAGACAACAGATCTATCGTCTCTTATACACATTCTAATCGAATACCTTTAAACTAATGATTAAACTAATGTACATAGTATTCATACCAAAAATTAGTAGTTTTAAAAGTTCTTTTCAGAAAGTATAACTTTAGTACTTTTTTTTTTTTTTTTTTTTTATAATCCATCAGTCTTTATTAAAAATTGCTGACAATGTCAGCGCGTATTCACCTTCGATCATTTGCTCACTGTGATTGATCAATTAATATCCGATGGCGATAGAGTTTCAATCTCATAGTTTGGCGTTCAGACGCTATCGCAATTTGAATAATTTTAGCCCTTAGGCCATAAAGAAGAAGACTTTATTTATTTATTTTTATGCCATTGTGACCCTGAAAAAATAGATAGATAAATAAGTATATCTATATATAAGTACAAGATTCAAGAAAATCTAAACAGCGACTTATTACATAGGAATAAACTTTCAACTCACTTGAATAAAGCGTTTAGACGCTATTATATCTACTCTCACACATGTAGGCGGCACTAAACCGAAAACTTGTGTTCATAGCAAAAGAAAAGATGCAATTTTCTTGTCGAAATCGTTCTTAACATCTTTCTGTGTAAATGGTTTATAAGACATCGAGAAATGCGTTTATCGCATAACTATGCCATAAATTTATAATAGAAATATAGAAAATTAAAATCAGAAATTTGGCGAAGCTTCGACTCCAGCTTTTATGAAATAATAGCAAAGACAATGTAGTGAAAAAGTAAGTAAATAAACTGTAATCTTGTGATAACTGATTATAGCTTTAGAATTATCTCTTAGCAATTGAATTAGATGAAATGCAGCTTTGAAAAAATCTATTAAGTAACACAATAAAGAGAATGAATTTGAAAGATCTCTTTATATAACTAGAAAGGTTTAGTAAAATTTTATATATAATTTAATATATCTATCAACACCACTGAAATGAAAACAAAAATTATTTATATAGCTTAATTAGCCAATTTTTAAAGTGTACTAGATACGGATATTCATTCTGTTCGTGAAGCGTAGGTTCGCCTAACGGCAGGATATGCGATGTATATGATTGTTGTTAATGCTTGACAGATGTAGGGTCGTTGATCTCTTCTTTTATCGGCTAGGGTGTTTCTTTTTCAAATTCTGTGTATTAGGGATTATCCAATTAGTTAATGAAATTTTAAAAACGAAAAAGTTTTAAAATCGTTTACATTATATTAGTTTTGAGATATTATTAAGAGCTGCCAACATCGTAATTAATAATCCGTAGGATTGTTAGTACCCACTTTTAATTTTCACACCAGTCATTTTTTAGAAGAATTTACTTCTTATTTCATCCTAAATTCATTTTAAGAAAATTACTATTAAGTAGTGTTTAAAATTGGGCAGGTACTAACCATACTTGCCAACATCCTAATTAATATTCCGTAGTGCTGTTAGTCCCGTCCTTTTATCCACACCAATAAATGTGTAGAGTTATTTTCTTGAAATGCATTTACGATTAAATAAGAAGAAAAATACTTTAAAAAGTTCCTGGTGTCAAAAAGAAGGCGTGGCTAACAATACTACGGAATATTAATTAGTATGTTGGCAAGTATGGTACTAACAAACCTCCAGATTAGGTTGGCAACTATAATTAATTTATTACAGAATGAAGCGAGGTGAAACATATCAAAGGTGTCAACTTTTATAATTTATTCCTGAGTATTGTTAGTACCGTCCTCATTTCATACCACTTTTCTATAAGAGTAGTTTTCTTTCGATTTTAGTTAAATTATTAGGGAAAAAATACCTAGAAAATGAGTGGTGTGAAAAGAGGGCGTTGCTAAGATTGCTCCGGAATAAATTATAAAGTTGGCATCTCTGCATATTTTTAAAATGTCTTTTTAAAAATTTATTTTTTCGAAATGATAAAATTACTATATAATTTTAATAAAAGATAAAACTTTTATTTAATATTTTTATGTAATAAACCTTAAAATTTTGAAATTGGGCAATAAAGCATGTTATGCAGTTCCCCCGATATTTTAATTGTTCACATCAAAAATTATCTTGATTTTCGTATACGCCCACCCCACAAATAAAATATATTGTGCAGTACTGAAAAAATCTTATTCATAAAAGTATAATATCTACCTAAATGTGTATTTTATTTTGTATTACGTCAAAATATATTTTGATTTCCTTTCTGTAAATTAAAATTTTTATTCTTTTCACTCTTTGATATGCTCACACCACCATTTAGTGTAGTCGCACCCCCAAAGAGTTGCATCCAACACTTTGATATTTGCTGGTTGTGTATTTGAAATCAAGAAAAGGAATTGAGAGGTGAGGGAGTAATTAATGTCTCATTAATAATTAGGAATCGTTTCATACTATTTCTATTACATATATATATATATATATAGATAGATATATATATAGATATATATATATAATTTTATTTTTTTCAAATAGCTAGTTAGACAAATAAATAATTAAACAAAGAATAATTAAGCAAATTCTGCAGCAGCTTTACCGTATATGTCAACAAATCTCTAGTTTTATTTGCAATAAAAGCATTTAGATATAACATTCTTTTAAAAATAATAAACATGGCCTTTAGTTTAAGACTCAGTAAATGCACATTTTAAAATATCAAATGGATTCTTTTGTAGATAAATGTCATTATTAAAAAAAAAAAAAAAAAAAAAAAAAAAACGGAAAATAAAATGGTACTTACAATATCACTCCGAAGAGATAAAATATCCGGAATATATGATGTCTCTCTTTATAATCTGAAAAAGAATTCAATATATTATGTCAATGTACTAAAAATGACATAATAGTCAAAACAAAATTCATATTTGGCATCAATGCAAATACATCTCTCAGGACTCTTATGCAGACTCTTTCCATGAACGATATTTTTCTACGAATTATATTATCTTTCTTCAAATGGATGCAATCTCGTTAAAATTAAAAAATTTCACCGGCGATATAATTTTTTGAGCAATATTTCCGAAGTACTGTCTAATATGCAATTGCAACCGGCTCTGCAAGAAGTCTGAAACTCTTGCGAATTTGTAAGGGTGTTCATGAGCAATGGGTTACGTTTGGGTACGATTTTCCATTACAAACGGAAACGTTGCATGTCTGTCTAAAAATACTTCGAAATAAATAAAAATGTTGACAGCTATACCATTGGCAAGTTATTGAAGATAGAAGGCAAATTTCCAAATATTATACTATTTCTAATGTTTTTTTAAATGCTGCACAAAAATAAAGCACGTATTTGGAAAGAACAGAAAACATCCTCTAATCGGTCGTATTAGAATGTCGAGAGATTTAATGGTGAGATACAAACACTGAAACATGTGAAAAATGCGAAATCTAATTGTTCCCAACACAATTCGGAAATGTCACAAAACACCGTTCTAACTGTAGTTGATTCCTTTACCCGAAAAACTTGCTCATTCTAACAGATTTCGAAGACGCTTTCGTTAAACCATATCGGTTATTTAATTCAGAAGATATTGAAACCTTTGCTTGTCCTATTCAATTTCACTCCTCTAGTCAGATTTGCCAAAGTTCAGGCTTTTTTTTTATTCAAAATTCATCACTAGATTTTAACTGTAAGGGTTGCCCAGTCACTTCGAACGATATTCGTCCAGTACATATATCAAATATCACTCCTCAAAATTATTGGTTAAGTTGGAAAAAAAAAAAGTATCCTTAAATGTAGCCACACTGTTTAGAACGCTTTAGAGCGTTAGGGCTGGCAAATGGTTAAATTCTACTTTGGAACAGATCATTGTTTCTCATAGAAGAGGCACCACCCATTATTTACTCCTATTAACTATAAATTTAGTTTTGAACAATATTTATAAACATCAAATTGTACTTTGTTTATTACATAGATAGTAATTGTCAGTTAGTTTGTATCTTAATTTTACGATATACGTTCATTTATATTTTAATCATAACAATAATCATTAATTAAAAAACAAAATTTCATTTAAAAATGAAAGAAGTTTCCTCTTTTCGTCTGCATTCATTATGGAAAATTATTTTAGTAAATGAAATTTAAAAACAATTTCTACTGCGTAAATTTATGCAAGATAATAGATAGAAGAAAGGCTTGTGGTGGCCACAACATACAAATTTTTCCCTTGTAATAAATAATTGAATTTCATTTTTCTCAAAACGTAGCTCCGCCCCTCACCTTTCTCCCATACCTTTTAATCCAGTTTTTAATGAAATTTATAAACATGGATTTGGCCCTTATTTATTAGATAGATAACAATTATGAGTTAATTTGTATCTTGATTTTATGATGTGCTTTCATTCATATTTTGATTCAAGAATAATCATTAATAAAAAAATAAAAAAAATTGCAATGTAAAATGGGATGAACTTTTTCTTTTCTTGTAAAATACTGGCAAATAATGTATTAGGCTTCCAAAACAGTGGTAACAAAAAATGCATAAAAAAATAAATAAATAAATAAATAAAATAAAATAAACAGAAGAAGCATGTTACATATCTGTGATTAAAATATATAAGCATTTGGAACTTTACAACTGCTTCTGAAATTGGTTTAAGATATTCCATGCGACTGGAAAAAGCTTTTTTTTTTTTTTTTTCATTTTTAATTGGAGTAATTTCTGAATTAAAATTTATTTTTAAATCAAAATCAAAATGAAACCATATCATGGTTTTTATGATACAAATAAAAGTACATTTATCATGTATGTTAAAAATACAGTTCCCGCCGCTTATTAAAATCACATTCGTTCTGAGACAAAGTGATTTTATTAAGCGGCTGATTTTTATATCCGGCGAACGTTCCTGCCCTTAAGGAAAAGGTACTACTTCCCTGAATTTTGAAGGAAACTTCAAAAGGTAACGAATAATATAATTAGTAAGCAATATTAATTAATTTTTGGTAGAAAATTAACGAATTGTTTCTTCGATATAAGTAAATTAAACGCATTGTAAGTTCCCGTGCACTTTCGTTAGAGGAAAAATCATCATTACTTTACCAAAAGTTCACGCTGTTCTTATAAATTTAAAATCTTTCCGTTTAAACCTCATGAATTATAGTAATTTCAAAATAAGAACTAGAAATTGCCTTCTAATAATAAGCAAAATAATAATTAAAAAAAAAAAAAAAAATCAAATCAAATTTTTATTTTATTACTGCGCTTTGAAAAATACGTTCCTTGAAATTGTTATAGAGATAAGTTGCGGGGCGGGGCGTGTTTAATTTGTAGCTGTGCTGCAAGTACAAAATCTTGAACAATGAGCGATAACAGAGGATTTGTTGTGCATTAATTTCTTTTTCTATTAAAAAAAAAATCACAATGTAAATCAAAAAATTTTTAGTCTCCATAAATGATATTTTTGGCTGCTGAGGATATTTTTGAGTTTATTAACCGGCGATGCTGATTGTATTGAGCGGCGGTTTTAAAAGCAGTTTGTATTGATTTGATTCCGGTCCTGGAGATTTGATCAGATTAAGCGGCTGATTTTATTAACCAGTGATTTTATTAAGCGGCGGTTACTGTAAATAAATAAATAAAAACTTATAAATTGATGCATTTATGTATGATGAAAAGTTGTGACCGCTGACGTAGATTCACGTCATTTGAAAATCTCTAACTCCACCAGTGGGCGTTTCCTTCGCAATTTGTATGTTATTTACTTCTTAAAAATATACCCAATATTCATATTTGTACTATCAATATGCTATGGCTATAAATGCTTTAATTAGAAAGAGTATAACTGTAATATATATCCTTTTGTATTATAAATGTGAATATGAAAAATTTTGTTCTGAAATATTATAACAGGGGAGAATAACGCCCACAGGCGGACCTTACTATGAAAAAGACACAAACGTGCTGTCGCGAAAGTATTAAAAACTAAGGGGGAGGGACGATGATCGGAGCCTTTTTTTTTCGAGAAACGTGAAATTTAATAATCTATAGCAAATAAAATTTTAAACTTTTTCTGAACCAGATGGCAAGATCATATAGGTCAAAGTAAATCTTCTATCACACGGAAGAACGTTTTGTCTGAAATACAATATATTGCCTCTCAAAGCTACAGAACGACTTTTTGCAGCTGCGTGTAGGGTACTTTTTAAGTATAAACGAAATGTGTAAACAACGGACAAAACATTTGGCGATAATTCACCTCAAGGATGTTTGAATGGAATAAGGATAGAGGAGCCTGTAATCGAAATTCTGCGATTGAAGAAGTTCATGCTGAAAGCTACTGTATGTAGGAGATAAACACAGACGAAAGTTCGTAATATAAGAACATACGTGAGGTAAATTGTACCAAACGATAGTATTTGACCTGTTTTCCGCGTGAAAAGCCTGTTTGGTATGTATTACCGCATAATGCCTCTCATATAGCAGATCGTCTGATAACGCTTTATGTTTTTTCGATAACTGTTATAATTATTAAGTTCTGGAGGAAAGGGATCGACTGTAGTTAAAACGGTGTTCGCTATATTGATGATCTCCTATGTTGGTGACAATTCAATTTTTAATTTGCCATAGGTTTCAGTGCTAGTATCTCGTCTTTAAATCTAGGTATTCTAATCAGATTAATATCATCTTAAAGGATTTTATTGATTTTCCAAGAAATTCGTTATATTTTGTACAGTGTTTTTAAAAACATCAGAATTAGTTGGAGATAGTACAGGGTTTCTATTTTGATATCTGCTCCACAAGATTTCTTCTATCCTGTCCTAAAACATGTTTCAAGAGTTCTGATACACCCTGTAAATATGTATATACATATATATTTTTTCCCCTTATCACAAATATAGTAACTGAATGTGGGTGGTGCATCTACTGAATTTTCTCTTTTAGTAAAAATTGCATAAAGAATTGTAATAAAATATTTCTTAATTTTAATTAATGTATTACAAGTACATATTTATAATAGCAATAATAAATGACGTGTAAATTGATGGATAATATTTACGAATAAAAAAATTGTGAGAAAAAAAAATTAAATGATTAGTCTTGATATTTTAAAACCCACACTTGTATTAATTTGTTTCATTAATATGCCGACACCAGTAACTTTAATTCGTCCTTTTTTTTTATATAAAATTTGATTATGATGGAAATACTGTTACACTTAAAACATAACTTAAAAAACTGCAGACCGCTTGTTGCATGGTTTGCAATGATATGCTTAAGAGGACTCTCCAACTACTGTGGCCGGAAATCAAAGCCCGTATATTTCTATAGGAAAATTTGCCCCCTTATAACTTGTTAACCATTACATATTTTTATATTCTGCTTTTACATTCAGAAAATACACAACTAGTAAAAATTTTTTCGCTTTCAAAAAATTATTATTTTTAAATTTAAATTTTTAAGCTAAAAAAATGCGAAATTTGCCTTGATTTTTTTCATATCTCGTAAGAAATTAACAAATTATAATATCGAAAGGCTGAAAAGCTCAAAAATCTTCTAAATAATCAGGTTTACTATTAATTCCTAAAAAAAAAAGTTTAAATGCGTATAAATAACAAAGGGGCAAAGTATGAATTTTTGCTAAAAAATTCGCATTTTTTCATAAAACTCCACCCTAGAAGGATTTTCGCACTAGAGGAAGTAATTACTAATGATTAATGATCTTTGTGTGAGGCGTTCTTTCAAAAAGGGGAGACTTCTTACACGAAACCGGCTCGTATCACAAAACACGGTTTTATCTACCCTGTTTTCTCAGATCTATATATGAATAAGTTGTTCCTTTTAGAAAAAAAAAAAAAAATACTTTTTACTTTTCGAAAATTTATTCCGCAATGGAAATGTTGCAATATTGTAATCTGATTTTTACTTTATTTACTAATTATTATTAATTTCCTTTTCTATTTCTTAAAAAAAAAAAAGATTTTGATGAAATTCTGACAAAAGCAGAATTTAGTTTGGTATGGTTATTTTTTTATTTATTATTATTTATTTATTTATTTTCTTTTTTGAAATTATAACATCACTTTCAAATTATTCAATTATATTTTCGATAAATATCCAGCTATTGTAAAACTAGTATCGTAAAAATCCGCAGATTGACACTAATAGTCCTCAGTCATTAAAAAAAAAAAAAAAAAAAAAAAAAAATCTGGTTAAGCAAAATTTAGTTTAGTATGAAGGACTATTAGTTTTTTTTTTTTTTTTTAAATAATTATAACATTGTTATCAAATTATTCAATTTATTTTCCATAAATGCTCAGATATCGTAAAACTGGTATCGTAAAAATCCGCAGATTGAGACTAATAGTCCCCCTTATTAAAAAAGAAGAAAATACAGTTTTTATACTCAAATCTATTAAAACACATGACTCATCTGGAATGCCTAACTTTTTTAACAATTGTGTAAGTTAAATTGGAAGCTTGCGAGCTATAAGTTTGATTGAAAATCTGGTAACTTAAACATTACAAAATATCACAGAAATTTCACCTGAACTATTACCTGTCAAACAGATTTACATTAAACCTAGCTAAGAATCGTCCTGATTATATGAGTGTTTTTCTTTTCCTTAAAAAAAACATTGAAATCAATCATTTCGTTTGCAAGCTATAGTGTTACATACAGACATGCAGATAAAGGCTTTAAACTTTATAACACCTTTCTTTCTTAGAGTTAAAAATACATTTGTATGATAGACAGGGCCTGATTAAGGGGGAAGCTCGCTCTTGACACATTATTTATACTTACACCGTTATTTTTTAACAAATACTTTCCTGCTATAATAAACAGAAACTTTTCATTACAAATTATTTTAAAAGAATTCTGGTGTCTAATACTGGTGAGTAAATTGGATTGTTTTACACCGTTCATTTTTTATAAAAAATATTTCCTCGTCAAAGCGTGGAATTTCTATGACATGAAGTAAAAAATAATTGTAAAAATATTCCGGTATGAGCGAGCTTCCCCCTTAATCAGGCCCTGATGATAGAAACTTTATTGAATAACTCGTAGCTCGAAACCGAATATCTATTTTAATATTATTTAAGCTAACAGAATGATAGTTGTAACCATGATCTTTGTACTAATAGTATAAGCCTGTAAGTGTAACAAATGTTTTATATGAAATCATTAAAAAAAAGAAAAAGAAAAGAAAGAAAAAACTATCTTCAGTTGATACCATTATTTATTTATTTATTTATTTACAGGAAGGCTGTTATGCACAGGTTTTATAGTACGTAAATACGCCAAAATTTGTATGTGAGATAAAAAGAAAAAAAAAAAAAAATCTGGTGTAAAACAACCACACGACTTCCATTACACACTATTTCACGTATTATATGCATTTTTTTTTATTTTCCAGTAAGAGAAATACACGTGTAGAGACATAAAATAGAGTTTACACAGCGAGTTAAAGAAAGAAAGAAAAAAAGATAGAAGTTTTTTTTTTTTTTTTTTTTTTTTTTAAACACAAATTTTCAAGTTCTAAAATTAATCTATCTGATCAGGATGACTATTAATTTTCCTGTAATAACAACGTAAATCATTATGAAGGATATCTAAAATGGCTTTATGTGATAAAAAATCGTTAGAGCCGTTTTTGAGATACCGACTTTTACCAAAACGTGGCATATTCAGTTGTTAACCGAAAAACAACAATTACATACAAAAGTATATTTAAAAGAGGATTAATATTGCAAGTTTGAAAAAATCTTACAGCCATTTTGAAAGGAACGCACTTGCAGTACCTGAAATTGAACTATTTATACAGGACGACTATCAATTTTCCTGAATTAACCAACTATATCATTCGAAAGGACATCTAATAGAGTGTGTTTATACAGTAATTTTGAAGAAAATCGTTAGAGCCGTTTTTGAGATACGGACTTATGGACCCACTTCCGGTTTTGGATATCCCGCTTCCGGTTTTCCAATTTTCACCAAAAATATTATTGTTAGTAATAACAGCATGTTAATCTGATCCGCACCTGATATAATACTAAATGGTTAATTCGTTGGTTCACGTGTGTTCGGCGCAATGAAAAAACTTGTCTGAATATTGATCAACATCTTTACCATTTTACTTTACGAATCTCCAATTATAAATTGTTTTAACTTTTTATTCATTTTCTTTTATTTTTTTGTTAATTAATCATCGAATCCGGATAACACTCCATGGGCATATGAATAGAAGAATAACAAAGACACAAATCAATGCTTAATGTCTTACGGAAAACGAATTTTTATTTTATTTTATTTTTTTAATTCCCGCTATTTAAAATGAAACAGCGACTATTTAGAAAAAAGTCAGTTTTCAACTACCCGTCAACTTTACTGCAACTTCACTCGATATTTCCAGATGAAACAATTTTCGAATTTGCCATATTCGACAAATCAAGAAACAGTGGACATTTTTTTGATGAAGTAAATTTATTGTTATCTAAAAGGGATTTTGCATATAGTGAGAGTATTTCTTTTGTCACTGTGAACTTTTCAGGAGATAAGGGTAAATCATTATGGAAATCAAGAAGATGTGGTGAGTATTCCATATCCACTTCAAAAATATATCCAATATTGGAATCATCTCGAAGGGATAAAATCCATTCTTCAGTCATATTATCTGTATCAATCCATTTGAAGTTGCCGTAGGGTAAGTACTCAGACATAGTCCAACCGTAAAGGCTATTGGCATCCCAGTACATTATATAACTTTTTGGTTTATTTGGGTTATAGTCGGTCATGTAGGGATTGTTAGCTTTAGCATAACGATGACTTATTTGCGAGATTCCACCTCTCACACCTCTTTTAATAATTAACATCATGTCGATGTCTGTGAAATTTCTAACTGTATTCCAGTCATCTTCAAACAACCTTGCCACGATAGTCCTGGTGATGTATATAGATGTGCACAATCAATTTCATAGTATTGCAAACAAAGCTTTCTGAAATTTTGATACACGTCGGCGAGTAATAAGACGTCAGTCTTAACATATAAATCATGAAAGTTACACAGATTTTTCATATTAAACTTGCTCCAGATAGTTTTGGCATGTTCGTAATCACCGTCAGAAATATATTCTTGGGTTAAAGAATTATAAAAAGCAGAGGGAGGAGGGAGTGATGTTTCTTCAAATTTATTAATGCAGATAAAATAGTCGTAAGGATAAACACCTTTACGTGTTAATAAATGAAATGGTGTGTCAACTGGGAAATTCTCCTTCAACATACTAAATTGGGATGGATCCAAATTGTTTACAAGTTTTTCCAATGAAGTTGGCAAAAATTGAAAACTGTCTAAGAAAACAAGTCGAACAGGACAATCAGGTTTTTTAATTCCAAAGGAGATATTTTTCCATAGTTGTTGCAATTACACTAATCTGATGATCTTTATACTTTCCAAGTTTAGTCATTAAATGATGTCCGTCATAATGCTTCAGATTATGAAATACAACTGGAATATTCTTCGACTGCCTGAATTTCAGATTGCATTCAGAATGAGCAGCTCCTCTGTAAGCGCCACTAATATGATCATGATCCCACACTCTTTTACCAATTAATGCCTTTTTACAAATAGAGCATACTGTGGCTTCCTGAAAAGCTCTCTCCTCCTCAGAAGTTAAAGACATAGGTTTTATTTTCATCAAATTTTCCTTTTCTTGCATTATTTTCTCAAGAAAATGTTCTATGACATTTTCACAACGATAAACTTCAATTGGCTTTATTGAATGTCCATCAGGACCGATAATAACATAGGCATATCCGCAGGCTTCATGTCGTGCTGTTTTTTCTGCGTAGGATTGTTGATTCAATAGTATGGTTGTTGAAATGGGGATAAGCAGACTTTCAAAGTCCGCATAAATAATATATACCACGGGTTGTTGCAAATAGATATTTGAAAACTGTAGAATGTTTTCTCCTTCTTCTGGTAAGACAATGACTTGAGGTGAATTATCTTTGCAGTATTGAACATGTGACTGTAATAAGTCTTCTCTTGAAAATTGATGCAAGCATCTAAAACAGTAATAAACTTTATCTTTACGTTTAGTTAAATGACTTAGAAGACGTGAAAAGCTTTTAAGACAACAGTAATGATGTTGACCGGCTTTGTTTGTGATGAATAATAAATTAACTACGTCAGAGTCATTTCTTGATGAGATATATAACAGTATTATTTCATTGTCTTTATACCCAAAGACATTGATCCTTAAATAATTTAATTTTTCTATGATAGGAATCTTGGCTAAGGGTACAGGACATGTTACATTACCTAATTTTATTTCATTTTCAAATGGCTCATAATGAGATACCCGTTCACCATGAATAGCAATGTTCTTTTTATAGGCGAGAAGGCTCCAAACAGGACATTTTCCATCATTGTTTTTCACATTTACTATTGCATGCTTATCTTCTAGGAATTTAGGCAGTGGAAAGGTACAACTTGCACTTAACGGATGATATTTAGCCATTTTTATTTGTAGAAAATAAATTTTATCGAAAATCCACCCAGATCTAGGCTCCAAAAATTCATAAAAAGATTTAAAAATTTTCGCATAGTTCTTTTAATATTATCTTCGATATTTAATTTAGTCTACTGCTCATGACAATGACTTCTAAAGTAAGTATCCATTTTCTCTTCGACATTCGTCTCCATGTTTATTCGTTTGAAACAGGCTTTAGTGACAAAATAGAATTTTATAGCTCCTTGTTCTTCAATTTCATCTTTTAAAATTTTTTGTGTATTTGAACGTATACCATCAAAAAATATTTTAAAATCAAACATTTCAGATTTTTCAGGATAAATATATACTGTACGAAATACATCCAAAGTATACGAAATACATCCAATGATTTTTTTGAATCAATTCTCTTCTTTTCAAGAGTATGCGAGGTGCGGTTAGCATGCTCTAAGCGACAATGTTTTAACAACTCTGATATTCTTATAAATGATCGATGACATACATGACACAAATTAGTGGATTTTTCATGCTGTCTAAGATGTCTTTGAAAGTCACACTTTCGATGAAATAAGATCACACTCTTTATAATAAAGAGAAGGACTTGGTATTACATCATGGTTCTTCAAATGTCTTTTTAAAACATCGGAACGCCTTAATGCTTTTTGACATAAATCACACTTAAATAACTTCTCATTTGTATGAGTCTTCAAATGTCTAAGTAAATCATATCTCCTCGGGAAAGTCTTGTTACAAGTTGAGCAAGTCTGAAAAAAATAAAAAAAGGTTTGTTTTAGAATTTTATATACTCATAAATAATAATTATAAACAATTTTCCTAACATCGTATTACATATTTTTACTCATGTAATGTTTAATTCTATTTTGAAAAAAGTTTCTTTACAAACGTGAAATTTTTTTAATTTTATTAAACTTGATTTTACTATTTTCACTAATGCAATGTAAAAAATACATTTGCATAAAAATATTTACTATCTTAAGCAATTTTCCAATCATAGTTTTACAAATTTTTACTCATGTAATGTTTAATTCCATTTTGAAAAAAAATTCTTTACAAAAGTCAAAAAATTTTAATTTTATTAAATTTGATTCTATTCTTTTTACTAATGCAATGTAAAAAAAAAATATATATATATATACATTTGCATAAAAATACTTGTTATCTTAATCAATTTTTCAATCATAGTTTTACAAATTTTTACTCATGCAATGTTTAATTCTATTTTGAAAAAAGTTTCTTTACAAACGTGAAAAAATGTTCCTATCATGAACATTTACTAACATAAAAAATATTGTATTTCTAAGAAAAAATACATGACTCACCTTATTTTTATCACTCAAAGAGCTTAAGGGCATGGGATTATCAACACTAACTGCAGAAGACGTCATTAAACATCTGAAAGGAATAAAAAAACTTGGGTTAAAAGGGGTAAATTTTTTTAAAAATCTTTAATATATAATAAAAAAAAAAAGTCTTTAAAATGTAAAAAGATTAACACACACCTCAGTATGATTCATATTGGATGTTTCATTACAGAATCTCACACTTTCATTCATCTAAAAAAAAGAAAAAAAAATAAGTTGGAATAGAAAATAATTAAGATTGAATTAATACAAGTTTAAAAAAGGTATTGTTTCATTAAAGAAAACAAACTTACAATGGATCGTTGAGGTTCTTCATGCACATTCTCTGCATACGATTCTTCAGTCTTCAGTATTTCTTCTCTTGACAAACCGCAGTCAATGAAAAACTAAAAAAGGTAACTGGTTTTCATTTAAAAAATATTGAAAATTCACTATTGCAAAATAATTTTTAAGTTATTAGAATCCTTTTAAAGAAAATTAATTCTTTGAATCAATCAAATGTTAAATATTCATCCAAACAAAATACTATTTAAAAAAAAATTCTTCATTACAATGTGTAAACATCAACAAAATTTAAAACCATGTTGAAAGATCTTTAAAAAGTTAAAATGAAATATAGACAAACACACTCATTAAACGAGCAGAGTTTACCAAACTTGCATAAAAAAGTGAAAAAATTAACCATAGAAAAAGTATAATCATAAAAATTAAAAGCATAAGCTTAATAAAATTTTTCAGAAAAGAAAAAAAATTCATTGCCAATTTTAAAACATTCATAAAAGAAAAAATATATTTTTGATTTCAAAAATGTATATATATTATGAAAAAAATTCTTTTATATGATTAAACAAAAATTTTATCACGATGTTTTATATAATACTGATTTATAATTTTTAATAAGAATTAAAATGAAACTAGAATAATTTCAAAGAATAACTAAAATGAATGAACAATTTACTTTGTCACCAAAAGGTAACAAAGATGATTGATTATTAATTTCCATTGCAAAATAAAAAAATCTGAAAGATTCACTCTCAATAACCAACACGTAAGGATGAACGGAATTCAAGTCTAATCAAATCGAAAAGACGATATCACAAAGTCAATGTTGAAATAACAGCGAGCAGAAATACACGTCTATTCTAGTTGAAAGAAAGCGAACGAATGGCAAATGAGGTTCAAATTCTTAATTACTAATGGAGAAAAATAGGTCATCCCATTAGTAATCAAGGGGTGTCGGATTCGAATGGCTATACCATTACATTCAAAAGGGTTGACAGGTTTTGTGAAATAATCCAAGAGCGAGGTTAAATGATTATTATACATCACATTTTGATTAATTATTATACTATGTCAATCTATTTTTCTTCATACAGAGGAAAAAATGTATTGTATTAAATGAAAACTTTCACAAACACTTGTTATTAATTATACATAATTTTTTTTTTTAATTACAACATACAAAACTTACAAGGTTTAATCATGTATTTCACCAAACTTAGATTAAATTTCAGAGTATAAATACAATCTATACCTGGAGAAAACACTCTATTTCCCTTAATTACACTAATTAAACATGAAACCAACGCATAATCACTCAAAAAATACATAATTATCTTAATTAATGCTGCTTTAATTAACAATTAACATTCATTGTATACAATTTATTCAGTTACGAACTTGTATTATATTCTAACGCACATTTATTTTTATTAAAAATGTAAAATCATTGCTTAAACATCCGAAAAATAGTTAATTACCTTAATTAATTACTTTAATCAACAATTATCAATCATTTCATTAAACATTTGACACATTGGAATTATAATTTAGCACAATTTTTCATTGAAATATTAATAAAACTGTAAAGACATCGCTTAATTACCTAAAAACTACTTAATTACTTTAATTAATTACTTTAATCAAATATTCATTAGCTTAAACAATCCTGTCGTTAAACATTTTATGTATTTGAATTATATTATAGCACCATTTTTCATTTAAAATACTAATAAAACACCAAAATGTCACTTGAAAATTAATTAATTTCCTTAATTGTCTTTAAATAAAACTAATAAACAATACTTAAACACCTGAAAAATACTTAAGTACCTTAATTGAGTAAAACTGACATAAAGAACCCAAAAAACAAAACAACATTTTGTAGGGAAAAAAGGCCGGGAGTTCAGCTCTGATTTAAAACCCTCTAATTAATAAAAACTCATTAGCAACATTAATTAACACCCTCATCACCTTTCACGATTGAGTCAGAGGATGTCTTAAGGTCAACGCCAACTCGTCTAGACCCTCAAGGGGTGGTGTGGCACCCGCACGACTTGCCTGCGCCTCAACGCCTTCCCCTCCTGCGTTAAAACCGGTGTTTTTTCGATTTTCAAGAGAAGACTTAATACTGTCACATGTTCAATACTGCAAAGATAATTCACCTCAAGTCATTGTCTTACCAGAAGAAGGCGAAAACATTCTACACTTTTCAAATATCTATTTGCAACATCCCGTGGGATATATTATTTATGCGGACTTTGAAAGTCTGCTTATCCCCATTTCAACATCCATACCATCGAATGAAAAATCCTACACAGAAATAACAGCACGACATGAAGCCTGCGGATATGCCTATGTTATTATCGGTTCTGATGGACATTCAATAAAGCCAGTTGAAGTCTATCGTGGTGAAAATGCCATAGAACATTTTCTTGAGAAAATAATGCAAGAAAAGGAAGTGTTGGCAGAAAATTTGATGAAAATAAAACCTATGTCTTTAACTTCTGAGGAGGAGAGAGCTTTTCAGGAAACCATAGAAACCACTCTGTAAAAAGGCATTAATTAGTAAAAGAGTGCGGGATCATGGTGATATTAGTGGCGCTTACAGAGGAGCTTCTCATTCTGAATGCAATCTGAAATTCAGGCAGTCGAAGAATATTCCAGTTGTATTTCATAATCTGAAACATTATGACGGACATCAGTTTATGACTAAACTTGGAAAGTATAAAGATCATCAGATTAGTGTAATTGCAACAACTATGGAAAAATATATCCTTTGGAATTAAAAAACCTGATTGTCCTGTTCGACTTGTTTTCTTAGACAGTTTTCAATTTTTGCCAACTTCATTTGAAAAACTTGTAAACAATTTGGATCCATCCCAATTTAGTATGTTGAAGGAGAATTTCCCAGTTGACACACCATTTCATTTATTAACACGTAAAGGTGTTTATCCTTACGACTATTTTATCTGCATTAATAAATTTGAAGAAACATCACTCCCTCCTCCCTCTGCTTTTTATAATTCTTTAACCCAAGAATATATTTCTGACGATGATTACGAACATGCCAAAACTATCTGGAGCAAGTTTAATATAAAAAATCTTGGCAACTTAAATGATTTATATGTTAAGACTGACGTATTATTTCTCGCCGACATGTATCAAAATTTCAGAAAGCTTTGTTTGCAATACTATGAAACTGATTGTGCACATCTATATACATCACCAGGACTATCGTGGCAAGCTTGTTTGAAGATGACTGGAATACAACTAGAACTTTTCACAGACATCAACATGATGTTAATTATTAAAAGAGGTGTGAGAGGTGGAGTCTCGCAAATAAGTCATCGTTAAGCTAAAGCTAACAATCCCTACATGACCGACTATAACCCAAATAAACCAAAAAGTTATATAATGTACTGGGATGCCAATAGCCTTTACGGTTGGGCTATGTCTGAGTACTTACCCTACGGCAACTTCAAATGGATTGATACAGATAATATGACTGAAGAATGGATTTTATCCCTTCGAGATGATTCCAATATTGGATATATTTTTGAAGTGGATATGGAATACTCACCACATCTTCCTGATTTCCATAATGATTTACCTTTAGCTCCTGAAAAGTTCACAGTGACAAAAGAAATACTCTCACCATATACAAAATCCCTTTTAGACAACAATAAATTTACTTCATCAACAAAATTAATACCAAATTTAAACAACAAGCAAAATTATGTAGTTCATTATCTTAACTTAAAATTTTTTATTCAAATGGAATTAAAAGTAAGAAAAATTCATTAAACTCTTCAATTTAACCAAGCTCCTTAGCTGGAAAAGTATATAATGTTTAATACTGAAAAACGAAAAGAAGCTTCATCTTCCTTTGAAAAGGATTTTTTCAAACTTTTAAAAGAACAGCGTTTACGAAAAAAACATGGAAAACTTACGGAATCGTCGAAACATCGAATTATGTAACACTGAGAAGAGGGCGAAAAAACTAGTCGCCTGTGCAAATTTCCATGCATTTAAAGAATTTGATAATGACTTAGTAGCTGTAGAGAGATTAAAATCAAAAGTATTAATGAACAGACCGATTTACGTAGGTTTTACCATCTTAGAGATATTGAAACTGTTGACGTACAACTTTCATTACAAGTACATAAAACATCATTATAATGATAGAGCTGTACTCTTATTTACAGATACAGACTCTATCATCTATCATATCACAACTGACATATATGAAGACATGAAAAAAAATCAACATCTTTTTGACTTTTCTGATTACCCCGGAGACTATCCTCTGTACTCAACTGAAAATAAAAAAATGATTGGCAAAATGAAGGACGAATTAAATGGGGAAATTGCAATGTAATTTGCTGGTCTAAAATCGAAAATGTATCCATTAAAATCAACTATCAGTGAAAAACATCGAGCAAAAGGAATATCCACACGGGTTATTAAAAATAAAGTATCACATCGAGATTATGTAAATTTTCTTCAACAACAACTAACTACCTATGAAGAACAAACTCGAATGAATCAAGAAAATCACCATTTGTTCACAATCCGTCAAAACAAAAAATGCCGAAGTGTATTTGATGATACACGGTATATTTTGAATGACGGAGTTAGCTCTTTGGCATATAGTCATTATGACATTGATCAAAATTTAAAACTATAAACTTAAATATTACAAAAGTTGATGAAGATATTGTTAACTATATTGTAAGTAACTAATACTGTAATACTGTAAACATCGTTATGATTGTTGAAATTATATGTATATAATAATTATGATGTTAACTCAATACATGAAACGTAGAATAATACTTGTAAATAGTGTGAAAATTGTTCAAGATTTTATATTGTAACCTTAGTTATATTTGATGAAATTGTATATACTACTAATTTTTGTAATGTCAACTTACTAGATGAATACTTGGAAATAGTGTAAAAAAGGAATTAAGATTTAATGTTGTAAACTTAGTTGTATTTGATGAATTTATATGTATATGCTACTTTTCATGATGTAATGAAAGCATGTAAAATGAGTATTGTAAACAATACTTGTAAATAGTGTAAAAACTGATTAAGATTGAATATTGCAAACTTGGTTATATGTGTTAAACTTGTATGTATACACAAATTTTTGTGACGTAGTGTAAGCATAATAAAAGAATAATGGAAACAATACTTGAAAATAATGTAAAATATTGCTGTAATAAAATTTTTAATCAACTGTAAACCGTGTCTGTTTTTATTTCTAAGTTGTTATTTTTTTAGAATGTTTGTGAATTTCATTAATAGGATAAAAAAGTAAAACAATAAGGAAAACTGTTGTAGAAAAATTTTTACAGAGAGAGAAAATCTATTAGAACTAGGAAAAGTAATTTTATGATTCCATTTAAAATATTATAATTTTTCGAATTGATTATAAGTTTTAAAAAATTATTATTTCGTACAACACTAAAATATGAAACAATATCAAAATCTCTAAATTTTTTATTGCATATTAGATTATTTAACATTAAAAACCTATTAAAAATCCATCATCAACTTTGACAATTAAAAAATTCCTTAACGAGGTTACTGAACACTGTTTCCCCATAGGGTATACGTCCCCACGCTGTTACTCCCCCCCTCGTCATACTTCCTACCCCCTGGCGCTTCAACGCCGCATCGCACAGGTGTCCCAGAACGCACTTTATCCCTCTACTTTTATGAATTTTTTTTTATTTTAATTATGCTAAGTATACCAATCGCAAATTAAGGAAAATCGTGGCTAGTTTCTTTGTTGAAGGGATATAATAACTAAATACTTCAAATGTATTACTTTTTTTCTTTTACTTTACCAAATCCGATTCAGATATAGTAGCCGGTTGCACATGTCTCCATATAGAAGAATTGATTAAAAAAAAAAAAAAAAAAAAAAAAAAAAAAGAAAAGAAAATAGTTGCATTATCCTAAATTAAATTGTTTTAATTCTGTTTTGTTCAGATCTGGTATTTTCTAAGTAATAAACAGTAGCTTCGGTTTCTGTCTTTCTGCCTTTTCCTCCACCTTCCCTTTTTAACACTTTCCAACAAGGTTGAAAAGTAATGACTTCGGTTTGTCTGTCTGTCTGTCCGCGCTCTAACTCCCGTAAATATTTATGAAATTTCTTTAAACTGGCATATGTTATTCAAGTTCACTATCGGATGTTCCCTATTGAAAATGGAGTTTATACCTCAATTGGTTTGTGTACAGGGACCCCCGAAAATATTTCAAAGCATTGTGTTCTATGAGAGGCATTTCTTCAAACCATATTTTCATACCCTTACTGTACACAAATCTTAATGAAATTGAAATACATTATTCAAGTTCACTATTGGATGTTTTCTGTATAAAATGGAGTAAATACTACCACTGATTTGTGTACAGGGACACACAAAAGTATTTCAAAGCGTTGTGTTCTAGGAGAGGCATTTCTATAAACCACATTTTCATACCCTTACTGTACAAAAATCTTAATGAAATTGAAATATGTTATACAAGTTCACTGTCGGATGTTCCCTGTTGAAAATGGAGTTTATACCTCTACTGGTTTGTGTACAGAGACCCCCGAAAATATTTCAAAGCATTGTGTTATATGAGAGGCATTTCTATAAACCATATTTTCATACCCTTACTGTACACAAATCTTAATGAAATTGAAATATGTTATTCAAGTTCACTATCGGATGCTTCTTGTATAAAATGGAGTAAATACCACCACTGATTTGTGTACAGGGATACACAAAAGTATTCCAAAGCGTAGCGTTTTATGAGAGATATTTCTATAAACTAAATTTTAATAATTTTACTTTGCACGAAGGTTTATGAAATTGAAATATGTTATTTATAAGCACAAAAGAAAATGATGCTTTGCATAGAATATAGCATGATTAGCATTAGATTTACAGGGCGACACAAAAAATATTCAGTTATATAAAGAGCTATTAACAAACATTTGCTAAAATTGCACTTTTGTTTACATTAAGCGTTTTTAACACTTTCTAACATTTTTAACACTTCCCAACAAGGCTGAAAAGTGTTATTGACTTCGGGTTATTTGTCTGTCTGTCTGTCCGCGAACTAACTCCCGTAAATGTTTGTGGAATTTCTTGAAACTGATATATGTTATTCAAGTTCACTATCGGATGTTCCCTATGTAAAATCGAGTTTATACCTCTACTGGTTTGTATACAGGGACATCCGAAAGTATTTCAAACCATTGTGTTCTATGAGAGGTATTTCTATAAATCATATTTTCATACCTTTACTGCACACATATCATAATGAAATTGAAATATGTTATTCAAGTTCACTATTGGATGTTTCCTGTATAAAATGGATTAAATACCATCACTGTTTTATGTACAAGGACACTCAAAAGTATTCTAAAGTATTGCGTTCTATGAGAGATATTTCTATAAATTAAATTTTAATAACTTTACTTTCCACGAAGTTTTAGGAAATTGAAATATGTTATTTATATGCACAAAAGAATGCTTTACATAGAATATAGCATGATTAGCATTAGATTTACAGGGTGACACAAAAATATTCAGTTATATTAAGAGCTATTAATAAAAATTTGCTTGAATTCTACTTTCGTTTACATTAAGCTTTTTTAACACTTTCTTACATTTTTTAAGTGTGAATATGATATCAATTTGTGTATCTGTCCGTCTGTCCGTTTGCCCGCGCTCTAACTCCCGTAAATATTTATGAAATTTTTTTATCCGATATATGTTATTCAAGTTCACTCTGATATTTCCTATTGAAAATGGAGTTTATACCTCTACTGGTTTGTGCACAGGGACACCAGAAAGTATTTCAAAGAACTGTGTTTTGTGAGATGAATTTCTATAAACTATATTTTCACACCTTTACTGTACAATGTCTTCATGAAATTGAAATATCTGTACTGATAGGTATAAAGGATTTAAGTCCAAGAATGTCGATTTTGAGTTAAGTACATAGTCAGACTCAGAAAAAAATTCTCTATCGATTGGTATAAAGGATTTAAATCCATGTCATTTAGTCTTTGAGAAAATCCATTGGTAAAAAAGATTCAAGTCAGAAATTTAGCATTAATCTTTGGTATAAAAGATTTAATTCAATTTTTTCCCTTTAATAAAGGAAGGTTGACAATCACTGAATGATATAAAGCGTGTAAATCAAAATAATTCCTTTTTCCTAATCGATTCTTCTGATTAGTTTTTAGTTGGTTTAACTTTATATTTCGTCTCCTGAAAAATCAAGAATGTGGACTTAAATCCTTTATACTTATCAGTACAGATATGTTATTCACGTTTACTATTGGATGTTTCCTATATAAAATAGATTACATACCGCCACTAGTTTATGTACAGGGACACTCAAAAGTACTCCAAAGCATTGCGTTCTTTGTGAGATATTTCTATGAATTAAATTTTAATAACTTTACTTTCCACGAAGTTTTAGGAAATTCAAATATATTATTTATATGCACAAAAGAATGCTTTGCATAGAATATAGCATGGTTATCATTAGATTTACAGGGTGATACAAAAACATTCTGTTAAATTAAGAGCTATTAGTAAAAAATTGCTGGAAGTGTACTTTCGTTTACTTAAAGCATTTTTGACACTTTCTATCATTTTTTCTTAGTGTGAATATAATTTCAATTTTTGTATCTGTCTGACTGTTCTTTCCGTCTGTCCGTTACTCTGTCTGTGTTTCTGCGCTGTAATTCCCGTAAATATCTATGAAATTTCTTCAAACCGATATATTTTATTCAAGTTCACTGTCGGATGTTCCCTATTGAAAATGGAGTGAATACCTCTTCTGGTTAGTGTACAGGGACACCCAAAACTATTCGAAAGCATTGTGTTCTATGCGAGGAGTTTCTATAAACCATATTTTAATACTTTTAATGTATAGAAACTTTAATGAAATTTTAATATATTATTCAATTCCCTATCGGATATTTCCTATGTAAAATACAGTACATTTCTAACTGGTTTGTGTACAGGGGCACTTGAAAGTATTCCAAAGCATTGTGTTGTATGAGAGTTATTTTTATAAACCAAATTTTAATAATTTTATTTTCCACAAAGCTTAATGCAATTGAAATATATTATTCGTATGCTCAAAAGAGTGCCTTCTGTGTAATATAGTATGGTTAGCAATAGATTTACAGGGCCACACAAAAATAATCATTTACATTAAGAGCTATTCATAAAAATTTGCTGGAATTGCAATTTTGTTTACATGAGCGTTTTAATACTTTCTTATAATTTAGTGGGAATATGATTTCAATTTATGCATCTGTCTGTCCGATTGTCTACCTTTCTATCTGTTTGTCTCCGGCTCCTATCATCTGTGAATATTTTGAGAAATTTAAAAAATGATACACTCAAGTTCCCTATTTAAAATGTTATTAATAGGTTCTGTACAACTAGTTTGTTTACAGGGACAACAACAACAACAATAAAAAAAAAGCCAATGTATTACATTTTAGGACAGAATTTTTTAAAAGTTATATTTAAAAAACTTTCTGCTATAAAAATCATAAAAACATTGACATGTATTATTAATATTCTAAAATATTGTTTTGTATAGAATATGATATGATTAACTTTCAGATTTACAGGGCTACAGTAAAATAATCAGAGAGATTAAAAGCTGTAATTATAATCTAACGTCTGCATTTTCTTTTGCGTTAAGCCTTTTTAAATCTTTCCAAAATGCCTAAGAGTAATTTTAAGAACAATTATTCTATCTGTATATTTTTCAGCCCTTCTGACTGTTGTATGATAACGTAGGCAAAGAATATTAAAAGTTATTCGATACAACAATTGCGTATAGTTGGAAAGTGTTACTAATCAATGCGTACTGCATGATTTTTCTTTCTTGTTTATTTTAATAATGAGGTTTTCTTTTCTTTTTTTTAATCTCAGCAATGAAATGTAATTGTTCATGAAAATTCATAATTTTAAATATACTAAATATACTTATCACAAATTCATGAAAATCGTTACTAGTTTCTTTGTTGAAGGGATATAATAACTAAATACCCCATATATATTACTTTTTTCTTTTACTTTTCCGAATCCGATTCTGACACAGTAAACGTTGCTAAGAAACGCAACAATGTTACGATATGTCTTTATATAGAAGAATAGACTTCGGGAAAAAAAAAAAAAATTAGCACCCTAAATTAAATTATTTAATTTGTGTTTTGCTCAGAACTCTATCGTATTTTCTACGAGAAAAATACAGGAGCTTTGGATTCTTTTTTTCCTTTTTTTTCCCTCTCCACTAACCGTTGCTAAGAAACGCGACATTGTTACGACATGTCTTTATATAGAAGAATAGACTTAGAAAGAAAAAAAAAATTACATCACCGTAAATTAAATTAATTTATATTTTACTCAGAACTCTATTGTACTTTCTAAGAAATAGACAGAAGCTTTGGTTTCTTTCTTTCTGTCTTTTTTTTTTTTTTCTCTCTACTACGGATAAAATTTGCTTTCCTTTGTGACGACAGTGACGAAACAAATTCTCGGAAATTATCCATTTTTATTTGAATAATGAATTTTTTTTTTATAATTTCAGTAATAAAATGAAATGTAATTTAAATATAATTATTTATGAAAATTATTAAATTTAAATATACTACTATTTTAAATAGACTAATCCCAAATTCATCAAAATCGTCACTAGTTTCTTTGTTGACGTGCATAATACCTAAATACTCCAAATCTATCGTTTTTTTTCCCTTTTAATTTACAGAATCCAATCTCAATACAATGACCGTTGTTAAGAAACGCAGCACTGTTAAGGCATGTCTTTATATAGAAGAATAGACATAGAAAAAAAAAAGTTACATCATCCTAATTTAAATTGTTTTAATTCTGTTTCGCTCAGAACTCTATTCTATTTTCTACAAAATAGGCAGGAGCTTTGGTTTTTTTCTTTCAGTCTTCCCCCCCTCCTCTCCACGCCCCCCCTTCCTCTCTATACAAATTGTTTTTTATTGTGACGAGAGTGACTAATATAAACTGTGAAACTTTTCTGTGAAAACCGGACGTGGGTCATCGGAAACCGGAAGTGGGACCATAAATCCGTATCTCAAAAACGACTGTAACGATTTTCTTCAAATTTGCTATATAAACACTCCATTAGGTGTAATTTCGAATAATATAGTTTTCTAGTTCAGGGAAATTGATAGGCGTCTTCGATAAGTAGCTCAATTTCAGGTCACGCAAGTGAGCTCTTTTAAAAACGGCTGTACGGATTATTTTCAAACTCGCCATAATAAAACCTTCTTAAATATTCTTTTGTATGTAATTATTGTTTCCTGGTCAATAATTGAGTATGCCAAGTTTTTGCAAAAGTTGGTATCTCAAAAACGGCTCTAACGATGTTTTTTAATATTAATACATAAATCCATTTTAGATACCCTTTTTAATGTATTATGTGGTTTTTGCAGGAAAATTAATGGCCATTCTGATTAGATAGTTTAGTTTTATATCTCATAAATTGGTGTTTAAAAAAATAACTATCATAATTCTTTTTCTTATTTTTTAACTCGCTGTGTGAATTTTGTTTTATATGTCTTTACACATGTATCAAGTTTCTCTTACTGGAAAATTCTAAAAATGCATATAATATCTCCAAAAAACGCATATAATATGTAGGTAATAGCGAGTAATGGAAGTCGTGTGGTTGTTTCAAACCAGATTTCTGTTTCCGATTATATTGCTCTACTTGTGACATCACAATTTTCACTCTTCTAAAGATTTTACATTTTTAAAAATTATCTGTATTTTACTTTCTAAATAAAAGATAATAATAGAAGATAAATTACATATTAAAGTAATAATAATTAAAATTCTGACTTATACAGAATTTAATTTTGGATAAAAATTATAAGTTTTCAATATTGTAAGTTACTCTCACTGAATTAATATTTTACAATTAGTTTATTCTTACTTAATGCCAACGAAGAAAAAGAGGGGGGGGGGGGAGGAATGGAAATAAGCATTCATTTCGTGTATTTTGTGCGAAGCAAATAGGCTTCTATATATATATATATTATATAAAAGAAGGAAGGCGTTAAAATTTAAATAAACTTTATAACATTTATTAAAAAGTAAAAAATAGAAAATAAAAGAAACAATTTAAATAAACTTAACAACATTTATTAAAAAGTAAAAAAAAAAAAAAAAAAAAAAAGAAACAATTTAAATAAACTTCAAAACATTATTACAAAGGGGAAAAAAAAAAAAAAAGCCAATTTACATCTCTAGTAGACACAAATTGCTGTACAAAGCAGAATTAAATTTAGGATGACGGAATAATTTTAGTCTATTTTTCTTTAAAAAAAAAAAAAATGTGGTAATTTGTTTTGCGTTTCTTATCAACGGTTACTATATTCATTTAAAAAAACATATTTCGCATTTTTCCGTTCAATTTTATTTTTAACTGATTTTTAGTTTGATGCCATACCGGAAAGGTAATGTAATTCTCCCCCCCCCCCCCTCCCCAAAATTTTCTTAAAAAGAAAACAAAAATCTGTAAAATGTAAAGATGCACTCTTTAGCAACGATTAATTCTTTAAAAAAACTTCTTTTAGGTTCGATAATTAGCGGAAGTATCAATGATCCTCTCACTCCCGACCCCGTACAGATAATAGATAATCCCCTCTGAGGGACTGATGCTGTCAGTACTTGACAGATATTTTTCTACGGAATAGGAAATTCGCACGCTGTTTGTCATTGGAGGCAGTGGCAGATTTAAGCCCCCCCAAAAAACACTGACATTCACAATTGAATATTGCAATTGTAAATTTTTTATTGGTCTAGAATAACATTTTGAAAAGTCTTAGCCCCCCCCCCCCCCCCCCCCAAAAAAAAAAAAAAAAAAAAAAAAAAAAAGTTAAGTTCTGGATCGGCCACTGATTGGAGGAGTTTACTATGAATTCTGAAATTTTGAACAACCCTCATATCTTGTTCTAAACAACTTTTGTAGGGGGTCCGCCATTGTGAATTGAAAGGGGAAGAATGTGGAGACCCGCCTTAACGGCCTTCTTCACTTACCGTGCCGGAAGGCTAACTGGATTATTATTGATTATTTTTTTACAATTACATTTATTAGGTAAATATGATGTAAAAGCATGCTGAAGGAGATTAATTTTATATTTTAATAGAATACAGTGCCAACTGTGCTAAATTTAACAAATCATAAAATCATAGTACATTTTATTTACTATGTTTTCACGAATATATGTGTATACATACATATGTAAAAGGTGATTCTGAGACCACGTGGCAAACTAAGAGAGGAGGTAGAGAACATCATAAGGATTTATAATTGCATAGGAATCAAAGGGCGCAAATATCACTTTAACCCTTTAAGAACAGGATGTTTTTGGCTTCTGTGCACTACTAAGTACTAACTATGCCTACTGTGTAAGATTTAAAATCTTGCATGCTTCATTATTTCGAAAAATCATACACAGTGTTCGTATTAATGCAATCTGTTCTGTAAAATAATATCTATTAAAAACACAATTCATTTATTTATGTAAACATTACCATGTAAAAAATATTATTATTGTTATTTTTAAATACTACATTCGAGAGCCACACTCCCATATCCCCACACATCCGGTTTTCAAAGGGTTAAAATGACAATTGCACCCATTGGTTCATGTGCAGTTCTGAATTCTTGCGATTTTCTCTACCTTCCCTCCAAGTTTGTTCCGAGGCCTCTGTATCCTCCTATATAGATAGATACATTGGCCACTTTACTTACCGTAATTTCTATCAAATAACCCGCAGGTAAGATATGTCATTTTTCCACCAGAAATTTCCTTTAATAGTGAAATCTATACTTTTTCGAAGGAAGAGCTCGTACAAATATAAATTTATTTATCAATTGAAATTTCTGGTGTAAAACTGGACTATATAACCTGCGGGGTATCTACCACACATTACGGTATTTATTTATTTTATTTTTAATTTTTTTTTCATCATTTCAGCAAGCAGCTTACCAGTTTGTAATGAGAATGCACCCTTATTTTAAGGCAAGAATTTACTTCCATACTTGACGGCAAACTTAAAAACACAGCGGAAGGGTGGAAGGAGGAGCTCCCAATTTAATATGTTGAGCTTTAAACAAGTCTGATCACGTGAGTATCTTTCTTGATTATGGCAAACTATGCTTCTTGGTGCTTTTTGCGACCACTTCTGTTAGTTAGAAGTCAACACCAAACTATTCAATCCAGCGAAAAAAATTTGATTCTACAAAGTCACACATGCTGGTGCACTCAACCTGATGTGTTGCACACCGGATTTACTTACTACTTGTAGAAAAAAACTAACAGTAAAAATAAATTATTTTTTTTGCTAAAGTTTCAGTTACATGTATATTGCTTAAAAATAAATAAATGCGAAAAAATGCATTTTTTCTATTTTAATACGATGCCAGTTTCATACAAGAACGAAAAAATCTTGCGGTTCGCACATAATGTCAACATTTTCCAATTGTGAGTTCTCATTGCATCGTATAACCTTCATCGAACTTAGACTACGTGATCATTCAATGGACAGAAAGTAGAGCAGAAAGATAGAGAAATATTTTAATTGAATTCATAATCACTGTTAAATATTGTTGGAAAATGTTAAAAACACTTGACTTACTGCTTTAAAGAAAATGCTTAAAATTTCTCTTTATAACCCTTAACTTATATGAATATTTCTGTGGGACTCTGTAAATTTTCATGCTTGCTACAAACTCGCTTTTTCCCCTAAATCTTCCGCCAAAATATTTATAAGGCGTTTTTCACTTAATTAATCGTTCAAACTTACTATTATTAAAAATTCCGAAAGAAAAATACTGGTGGAAGAATGAGGGAAAATATTTGGCCTGTAGCCACCGTGATCTTAATGCTAATTTCACTATACTCTATAGAAAAAAATTTCTTGTGCATATGTATTATTATTTTCATTATGATTTGTGCAAAACAAAAGTACTAAAATATGATTCATAGGAAAACCTGTCGTAGAACGCAATGCTTTAGAATTTTTTCGGATCTCCCTTTAGACAAACCTTCGGTGATATTTAACATATTTTCAGTATGAAGCATCCCATAGTGAATTTGAATAACATATACCAGTTTCAAGAAATTTCATGAAAATTTACAGGATTTAGAGCGCAGATAGACAAACACAGAAACCGAAGTCCATGAACACTTTTGAATTTTTTTGAAAAGCGCTGAAAAAGGCGCCAGTGAATCAGAAAAGCAGCAAGGCGTACTCGCGTCATTATTAAGAAATTTAAAGTGCTTTTATAAATGGAATTCTCTGAAACATTGTTTATAAATGTCAGAGTAGTTCTGCTATCTACCGATCAGAAAAAATAAAAGTTAAAAAATCGATTAAAACAATGAGAAAATATTTAAAATGTGTTGCATAAAAAAGCTGTAAAATGTTTGTTTTCACTGTGAAACCATTGCATAATAAAATTTTAACCATGAAGTCATTTTAAACATATTTAATAAAAATCACAAATATTTTGACGTATATTTAATTTTTTACTAATTCTCCGTTTTGTTTTGTTTTTTTTTTTTTCCCCCAGGAAAAAAAAAAAAAAAAAAACTTTTACTGAAATATATAATGTTTAACATGTTCTTTATCCCAAGTTTGGAAACTGAAATAGTGAAAAGTAAAGCATCAGGTAAGGAAACGTAGTTTTTCTTTTGAGTCTAATAATTTGCACCCCACTGTAATGTGGAGAAAAAATATCGCGAGCGAAAAATTAAAAACTTTTTCTGATAATTTCAGTAAACCATTTTTTTTTCTTTTTTACATTACGAGCATGTACTATGTAAGAAAATTAAGATCTCTAAAGTTAGGATCTCTAAACTCTACATTCGATCAAGATCAAATTGGGTAGGCATGTTATAGGTCGTCGTGCAAGTCTATATCTTATGGATTTTGAGTGTGAGATTTATAGTTTTTTTTTTCACAGGGATAAAAAGTAGAAATTCTATACATTATAATTTAAAGATTTTAATTATTTAATGTTCATTTTAAAAATGTTATTTATTTATTTATTTTTTAATGAAAAAAAATCGTGTGGAAGAAATTAAACGTTTTCCTGGTTTAAATTATCTTAAGTTAATTTTAAAAATGTTATATATATATACATATATATATATATATATATATATATATATTATGAAAAAAAAAAAAAGCGTGTGCGACAAATTAAACGTTTTTTTTTTTTTTTTTTTTTTTTTTTTTTGATAATTTCAATAAACCAATTTTTTTTTTTTTTTTTTTTTTTTTTTTTTGACGTTGCAAACATATACTACATAAGAAAATTAAGAACGTTTAGGTCTCTAAACCGTACATACGATCAAGATCAAATTGAGTAGGTATGTTATAGGTCGTTGTAGTAAGTCTGTATACTGATTTTGAGTGTGAGAATTATAGTTTTTTCTCAAGGATAAATAGTAGAATTCTTATACATTACAGTTTAAGGATTGAAATTATTTGAAATTTATTTTTAAAATGTAATTTTTTTTAATGAAAAAAAAAAAAAAAAAAGAAAGAAAAAGAAAACCTCGATATATGTGTTAAACTGCTTTACTTTTGTGTTATTATTATTGAAAATGATATGTGTATTAATATTAAAGATTTGTTTTTAATAGGGAAACATGAAAGAATTCTCTGTCAAGTTCTATGAAATTGATATATATTTTAGAAATTCGCTTTAAAATGATTGTTGCGGAAAATTACGTGGTTTACCGTTTAAACACTTTCTAACAAGATTGAAAAGTGTTAGTGACGTTCGTTTGTCTGTCTGTCTGTCCACGCTCTAACTCCCGTAAATATTCAGGGAATTTCTTGAAACTGTTGTATATGTTATTGAAGTTCACTATCAGATGTTCCCTATTGAAAATGGGGTGAATACCTCTACTGGTTTGTGTACAGGAACACCCAAAAGTATTCTAAAGCATTATGTTCTATCAGAGGTATTTCTATAAACCATATTTAAATACCTTTATTTTGCACAAATCTTAATGAAATTCAAGTAGGTTATTCGTATGCACAAGAGAATGTCTATAGAATATAGTATGATTAGCATTTAATTTACAGGACTCCTCAAAAATATTCCGTTATATTAAGGGTTATTTTTGGAAAATTTGCTGGAATTGCTTTTTTGTTTACGTTAAGCGTTTTGAACCCTTCTAACAATTTTTAAGTTAAAACATGATTTCAATTTGTGTCTGTCCGACTGTCCATCAACCTATCTGTCCGTCTACCCACTCCCAGCGTCCGTAAATATTTCAGAATTCTCAAAAAATGATATATGTTATTCAAGTTCACTGTGGAATGTTCCCTGTATAAAATGGCATTAAGAGGTCCTGTAATACCGTTGTGTGTGTAAGGGACACTTTAAGTAATTCCAATGAATTCCGTTTCAGGACAGACATTTTTATAAAACCCGTTTAAATAACCCTCTTCTGCAAAAATCATAAAGAAAGTGATTTTTTTTTTTTTTTTAATAAGCTAAAATAAAGTTTTGTATATGATGTGATAGGGTTAACTTTCAGATATACAGGGCTGCACTAAAATATTCAGACACATTAAGAGCTGCTATTAGAACCAAAAAGTTGCATTTTCTTTTGGGTTAAACATTTTTAACACTTTTCAACAATGTTTAAGAGTGATTATGAATTTAATTAGTCTATCTGTATGCCTTTTAGTCCGTCTGTCTTTCGGTTGTGTGATAACGTAGGCAAATAACATTGAAAGTTATACGATACAAGAGTACGTACAGTAGGAAAGTGTTAATAATCAATGCGTACTGCATGATTTTCCGTTCTTGTTATTCTATCACAGGGACGCACAAAGCGCTTCAGATTCATTATATAGTGAAACTTGAATAATTCGAACTTGTTTAATTCGAAATTCTGGATAATTCGAATTTTTTACTCGGTCCCTTGAATTTTGTATTAAAATAATGTTAAAAAATCATGGATAATTCGAAATCTATTTCGGATAATTCGAATTTTTCATACGATTACCTTTAAAATATTACAGTAAAATTTGTTACCGAGATTTTTCTCAGCTAAAGTGCATTATTTTTTTAAACAGTCTTTCAAAAGAAGAATGAGGAAATACAAGAGTATTTCCTACCTAGTGCATCAGAAGAAGATATTGTCCATATACATGAACTTCGAGGGTTTTTTTAATTGCAATTGAAAGTCATGTCTAATGTAGAAGATTCTGTTTTTGTATCAATTGATAGATTGAAGTCATGTGCTATGACACAAAGATTGTACTTAAAGAAGCAATCAAAAATATCTGACTATTTCTTAAAAAAGTGTTGAATAATTAAGCTCGTAAAAAAATATTGATTTGATGGGGGGGGGGGGGGTAGCAGTATTCTTAGATATAAAGTTTATGTCTTAAATCTTTGATCGTAGAATTTTATTTTTTTAATTTATCTCTTCTTTTTGACAAAATAGTATATGTAATTCGAAGTTTTGGATATTTCGAATTTTTCTCTGGTCCCTTCACCTTCGAATTATCCAAGTTCTACTGTAATCTACTGTACTGTACAAACATAAGACATTGAGACAAATATTTAAACACTACATAAGGCTTTTCACTTTTGTTTACTTACTGAAATACTCAGTGATTCATTTTTGTTTAGACACCCAATGACATTTAACTTTTCGGAAAGTTGGGTGGAGTCAATGCATTTTTTTTTTTTTTTTTTTTTTTTTTTTCCTTTTTTTTTTTTAAACATGTTATCATTTTGTAATTAGAAGCAAATGTAAAATGTAGAGTATTATATGAATTCCCATGTCACGCATATGAAGGGATGATTTCTTTCCAGAGTTTTGTTCGGTAACTATGACAACGACTGTGATCATCAAAAGATTTCTCCACTTTAGCCTAAAATGCAGTTTATTTTCCAATGATGGATTCGAACGTATCCTGTTAATATATAAAATAGCTTATTTTTTAGGCAGAAATTATATTCTTAACGAATAATGTTTAAAAAGAGTGTGTTAGAAAAACTCCGGAAGAAAGTAAGTTCTGATTTTTTTTTTTTTTTTTCTTTTTTAGTTCACCCTATAATTAAATTATTTTTGCTGCTATGCATATTTATTAAGAGACCTAAAGAGTTAACCATAAATAAAACTCTATTTTTTTAAAAATTATCTGGTATGGTGCTCACACGACTTTCTTTTACTCTGCATTTCAATATTTTAAAAACAGGTTGCAGATTAACCCTTTATCTACTGCATTATGATACAGACAAAAATTGTGTTTGAAACATATATTTTTAGTTACTAAAGTGCATTACTTAAAGATATATATGTTAAAAATTATGCATATCACCTCATCATAATAATTAATGAGAATTTTGTGTGATCGTACTTTAGTGTACCACTGGTACATAGAGGACAAAAAAATTATTTCGACATGGAAAAAGTATAGAGAAATATTTACTCTTTATGTTCCTCATATTATTTCTAAGATTAGTGGAATATTCTTGAAATAATATAGGAATTAATTATAACACACATGAAGATCGTGAAAAATATCCAGCAAAAATAGCAAGTGCACTCCATAAAATCCCTTATGGAATAAAAATGGCTGTATGTATCGTCTAATGCTTTGTAGTGAGATTAAAGGGAGGTACATCTGTTCCCTTCTTATAAATATCTTTGACATTTCTTCTATAAATTCGATTTTATACTCTTTTTAAAGTAATGGTACTTTAAAGTACCGTCAGTAGATAAAGGGTTAAAGAGTAAAGAAACAAGTACTGTACTTAAACAACTTTACAAAGAATTCAAACTAGGTTTTTGACAAATAATTTTTTGTCGGATGGGAGGGGGGGGGTACCGTCCCCTACAACCCCTCGATTGAATATATTACCAACATTTATCTAGAATTCAAGGCTGTTATTGAATTTAAAAGTTTATTCTAAATTATTCAGACAACTTTCACCAGAACCACTCCTTCAAACTTATCAATCTTGATCAATCTTTTCAAGCAGTAATCTCATATGACCTTCTAAATACAATATTTGAATTGCCTGTAAATATTTGTCTTAAAATTACCCTGATAACATATATACACAAAGATTGACCGTTAAAACTTGACTTCAGTATTCAGCGAACCTCAAAACGCTTAATTATACATAAAGCAAGCGGTGTAAATTCAACTTAAAAAATATTTTATTTACCGTATAGGTATGAGAAATTAATTTTCACTCCTGAGTAGTTTTCCTGAACATGGTAAAATATAGTGCAGCACTTTCCATTCAATAAAATAGCATGCTTTCGCTTAACGATTGACAGCCCTATATGTGTTCGATAAATTATCAACACACCATATTATGTACTTATAGTTCTGTATTAACACTTTCGCAACCGCTGACGTAGATTCACGTCATTTGAAAATCTGTAACTCCGCCAGTGGGTGTTTCTTTTTCAATTTGTATGTTATTTATTTCTTAAATATATACCCAATATTCATATTTTTACAATGAAATGTACTATGGATATAAATACTTTAATTAGAAGGAATATAATTATAATGTATATCCATTTGTAATATAAGGGTGAATAGAGAATATTTTGTTCTGAAATATTGTAAATTGGGAGAATAACGCCCACAGGCGGACCTTACCGTCAAAAAGACAAAATCATGCGGTCGCGAAAGTGTTAATAACATACAACACAACCTGAAATTCACTTCCAGCAGTTTTTAAGTACAATCCCAATATATTCCAATTCTTTTGGGTAGTTCTGTAAGCAAATAGTTAATCATTTTCCTTATATTCTACACGAAACATGCTTTTATGCCTATAAAAAATATACATTTATTTCATTTTGTTTAGTGCAGCCTATCTGTATCTACCACAAATTCCATCTACAAACGTAATGTATTAAAATTATTTTAGATGTCCCTGTACGCAAACCATTTGCTTGATCTCAACGAAAACTTTGGTGTAGTTTTTCTATATGATACGCATATTTAGAACGCCGAGTTTGGATTTTTTGTTACTATTTATTGTTGAGACATTCCAAAACAAAGACACACACACATGCTCACAGAAACCAACCGCTTGAAACATGTTTTTAATATTCAAGGGATCTCTTAACGTGTAAATATAACAAAAATTCAATTTCGAAAATTTGATCCAAAAGCAATACTTTCTGTACCATATATATGAGTAAGAGAAGGTAAATAATCTGGTGTGTCACTCACACGACTTTCTCTTACCCTGAAATTTAATACTATAAATACAGGTTGGGGATTAAGGGGTAAGATAACCAGTCCTGTTAATGAAACCTATGTTAAAACAATTCAAATTAGGCTTCGGAAGAGTTTTATATGATAATTACTTCTGTGTGAAAGGGGCTACCACCCTCCACAACCCCCGTTTCATTATTGCACCTACATTTATATAGAATTTAAATCTGTTATTAAAATTAAAAGTACATTTAAATTTATTCAGACAACTTTCACTCGCAACATTCCTTGAAAATTGTCAATCTTGTACAAATTTTTCTACTAACAAGCGTATTAGCTTCAAAATACAATCTTTGGATCGCCTGAAATTATTCGTTTTTAAGTTACTCTAAGAGACACAGACAAAGATCAAACGTTAAAAAACTTGACTTCGGTAATCAGGAAGCCTCAAAATGTGTAAGTATACAAAAACAAGCGATGAATATTTAGCTTAAAAACATACATTGTTTACCATTTCTCTATGAGGAATTCGTTTTAATTCCCGAACATCTTTCCTGGAAATGGTAAAATATTATAGTAAAGCACATCCACTAACAACAAAAAGAATGTTATCGCTTAAATATTTGCAGCCCTGTATATCTTTTAAAGATTATGCACGGACCACATGGTACACCTAAATATAATCCTATAGTAATAATACATGGCCCAGCCTGAAATACACTTCCATCAATTTACAGCTATTGCCGCACTTTTATCTAGTTCTTTTGTATAGCCCTGTAACCGAACAGTGAATGATTTCCATACCATATTCTAAATTAGGCATTTTTTTACGCATTTAAAATATATATATATTCGTTTCATTTGGTTTAGTGCAGTCCATAGATATTAAACTCTACTTACCTGCAATTTCCCCATAGACGTAATGTATTTGAATTCTCTTGGGTGTCCCTGTACACGAACCATTTGCTTGATCTCAACGAAAAGTTTAGCATAACATCCCTATACCATATACATTTAGTATACCAAGTTTGGATTTTCTGCTATAATTTATTTTTGAGGTATGCTGATAACAGACACACACACAGAGAGACCAACCGCTAAAAACATGATTTTTGGATTCAGGAGACATCTCAAAACGTGTAAATATAACAAAAACTCACTTTCGAAAATTTGACCCAAAAACAATGCTTTGTCTACCTCATGGGTAAGAGAAAGTAAAAAGTGTTGATATAGGAACAATTCTGAGCATCTGAACGTTTTATTTATGCTTTTATGCATTTTGTTTCAAAAGTTATGGGCAAAATGTAAATGATGTTACGACCAAACCTCACGGCATTTCATTCGCAAACTTTAACGCTTATTTTCTCAAAAATGCTTCTTTCAACTATCCGCACGCACGATTTTGAGGGAAAAAAAAAAAAAAAAAAAAAAAAAAAAACCTTTTTCATCTAATGTTTTAAAATTTTGCAAATTTATTTATGTAAAAAATATCTACAAAATTAATATGTAGAAAAACTAACTTTGCTAATTTATAATTTATATATATACATATATATATATGTATGTATGTATGTATATATATTCTGAAAATGTTTTGAGATTTTTTTTTTATGTTTTGAAAAATAATACATTTTGGAATATTGCTAAATCTATAATTCATTTTATGAACCAAATAAAAAAACACCACAAAAATCCAGTAGCTTGTATTTATGGTATGATATCTTATGGATGGTTACATGTACAAGTAATAATAATTTTAAATAAAATTTCTTATCTAATTCCGATTCCATATATTTCACGCATTATTTAATGGTATTAAAGTTTTTAAACTTTTAATTCGCTCCGAATAACGCAGTAGGAGGTGTAACATTTCTCTATACCTTGTGGAGAGAGTAAAAAATTAAATATATATATATATATATTATATAAGGGGAGATGGTAATTAAAAACCCTCTGTACTCCTTAACATAATATATATCTTTTAATGTTTTTAGCAATTTATATCTGTATATAAAATGAAAATCTTATCATATTTATAGTAAATGCAATCATCAGTTTGATTATTAAACGAATTTTTTTCCCTTCATTTTTGTTTGGGATTAAATTAAATTGTTATCACAATTTAATTAAATGTAATTAAAATAGGGTTAAATTAAATTGTAACGTTTACAAGAATGTTGTTTCTTTCAATTGGCAATGTTTTAAATAGCTGTGCATTTTATAAAAATCAAAATGAGTCTCCTATAGATTTCAGAAGTTTCATAATATTAGTAGTTATCTTTCACCCTAAAAATAGCGAAAGCCTAAAAATACCCCTATTTTAAAATAAGATGTACCCCAAATAATAAAATAATAATATTTATAATAATATTTACCATTAAAAATAATAAACTGCGATTCATAATTTATGAGAAGTGCATGGTTTTACTTTCTTGTTTTTCAAATAACTTTCACCAACTCGTTCTGTAATTTATTCTTACTTTTACTATTACTAGTTATATCCTGTAATAATGGAAAGTTTGTTCATAATTCATGAATGGTGCACGATTGTTTTTAACTATAATACGAATTTATTTTACACACGTGTAAATACTATACATTTCTGCTTATCATAGAATTGACGATGTGTGGATGGATGGATGGGTTTTACATCGCACTAGTGCTGCGCAGATGGGCAATTGGCGACGGTCTGGGACACACCCCTAGAGGTGGTCCGGAGACAAGCCATCACAATTTTGATCCTCCACGGAAGGGATGGCTCTCCCACTTTGGTGACCCCCCAGAGGTATAATTTTTTATGGGAACATGGAGGACATTGCTGCCACGACAGATTTTACGTGCAGCAGCCACCATTAGTGTACACGACGGTCTTTGGCCGGCTCGAGTACCGAACCCGCAATCTTCCAATTACGAGGCCGGCGCTCTACCGACTGGGCTACCGCGGCTCTTGACTATGTGTGTATTTCTCACAGAAAGGAGCGATATAGAGTCGGTCGCAAAATTATTGAAGGACACATATTCACATTTTTCACATATATATTTTTCATATATATCTTAATATACGAGTATTATAACTCGTATATTAGTTTAATCGTTAGTTTTTATCATCAAATTACTTTTTTATAAACAGCATAAAGCTAAGATCATGACTCAACAAATATTTACATAACCAAACAGTATTAGGTGCATATCTTTGAAATAGGAATTATTGCTAGCACTTCAATAATTTTGCTGTCGACTGTAGAACCGCCAAAATTTGTGCACAGATGTATACTCACAAGATCTGGATGTGTACGAGGCCCTATTTTCGATTTTCTTTTTCAGTTATTTTATGTTTTTCCAAATCTGTGAAAAATGTTAGGAAGCAATACATATGCAGAGCTGCCAAACTTTTTAACTTTTAAATCAGAATTGACACCAATATTTTTAAATGGAATATGTTATACATATTTTCGACGATTAATGTTACCGAAAACAGCGATAAATATTTTCGGTTTGAAGTCTCCCTTGAAAAGCGGGCTACTTGGCATCTATGCATATGTTATTACATGTAAATAACATGTATCGTATGCATATGTTATTATATGTATTTACATGTAAAAAGTAAGTGTAAAATATATATATATATTAGGAAATAGGTATTGTATCCGATTTCAGATTTTTATCGTATTTGGTAAAAATATCATATTTAATAGGCAATATTTATTTATACGGGTAAAGTGAACGTAAGAAATATTTTTCAAAAGCGGCCTCATATAAATATACATATATATTAAGTATTTATTGGCACATTATTCATTTTTAAACGATACATAGTAACTAAAATTATTGTGACAATAAATATTTTTTTATATAATATTGTTTTTAATGTTTTTATTGTTATTATATAAGTATATTGTAGTTAATGAACCCGATGTCCATTGCAAAACATCAATTTAAATGCGCTTGCACAGTTTTTTTTTTTTTTTTTTTTTATATGGATGCGAACAATCTGGTGGTGTTTATCAAAATAAAAAAAAAAAAAAAATTAAAAAAAAAAAAAAAAAAAAAGAAAAGAAAAAAAAATATTTTGATTTTTAAATCCACGTAGTTTTCGAAAATTTAACATACTTAATATCGTTATATTTTAATTCAAATATGTATTCAAAATTTTATAGTTCTAGGACTATGTTGGAAATATAACTGTTAAAAATGGTCGATTATCCGTTGAAAACCTGGATACAAAAAGTAGGACACAGCATATTATTATTATTAATATTAAATCGATCATTTTTTAAACAGAAAAAAATAAAAACAGTAAAAGCCAATAGTTTATGTATCATTTCACTACAGTCTTTTTAAAAATATTCCAGCGTCTACTATACTTGAATCTACTCAAGCAAAGTATAATAATTTTCCACACACGCATTAAAAATATTAATTGTATCAATACAAATTTTAAATAAAAATTTAAAAATGAATAGAAAAAATATGTTAAGAAATTTGTATATAATGAATATTGCTTATTTTTCGCGTCGTAATACAACATTGTATACAATACTGAATAACCTAGCCAGAGTTCTCAACTTTCATAATTTATTCACGAACATTTTTAGCCCCGCCTCTTTTTCATACCGGAAATTTTGAAAAATGATTTTCTTCTAATTTAATCGTTATCACATATTGAAGAGAAATAATCTACAAAATTTCTGGTGCGGAAAGAAGGCGGGGCTAAAAATGCTCGTGAATAAATTATAAAAGTTTGGAACTCTGAACCTATCTAAAACGTTGTAATATATAAGCATAGTTGTCAGCGCTGAAAATAATGAATAGAAATTTTTATCTATAATTAGTAAAGTACATGTTTAAAAAATAATTGCGGTTAATTTTTGTATTTTTAAAATATTTCCAGTAAAATAGTTGTTTTAAATTATACTTTAGTTAATACATTTCCTGATATTAGGTAGATTCCTTATAGGAGATCTACCTATTGCAACGGTTCTCATGACACGACTTCTGGAAAATTTCTTCATATCTTCACCGATCATGACCCCTAGAACACAAAACCACCCTCCGTTCAAAAGTTTATATATATATATATATATATATAGGTATATATATATATATATATATATATATATGTGTATAACGCTTTTTCCCATGTTAAGTTGTGAACACGATAACTGGAGTAATTTTTATTTAAATTTAACCAGCTCGGGATATGTTGTCAGGACAGTAAAAATCTCGGTCGAGTTCGTAGATGGGGTGTCCAGCTCAAAGAGGGTGAAAATGGTGGGGGGTGGAAATTTTCATTTGCACATAATTTCTTTAATATTGAAAATAGGAAAATAGTTCAAATCAGGCGAATTACCGCCTTACCCTAAAGAACAACTTTTGTATTTAAACTTTTTCGATAACTTGAATTGCTTAAAAGTTACAAGTTAAAAAGTGATTTTTCGACATTTGTGATGAACATTTTCTATAGCTTTCATTGCAAAAATTTATAATCTGATGCTTATGTCACGTGCAAAAGATAATAAAAAAAAATCACTGAAACTATAATAAAATTTTAATCATGTTTTTAAACAATATAATAATCTGGTTAAAAAAAAGTTTAATTTAACAGAAAATATGACGTCACAATTGCAACAATGTACTGAGAAAAATGAAATAAAATTTTATCCGTGATTACAAATAAAATAAAAGTTAATAAAAAAATAAGTAAATAAAATCAACATATCTTAGGTCTAAGCAGATTTAGACTTAGCTTTATGACATAGATGCTATAATGTAAAAGATAAATGTCATCGTTAAAAGAAAAAAAAAAAAAAATCTCGTGTAAATCAATGCTAAACTATAACAGGCTACTATATAACAGGCTGAATTATTCGCCGCCATTTGTACGTCAAGTCCGTCATTGCTAAACTTAAGATTACTATATAACAGTCCTATATAGTCTCATATAATAATCTTATATGGTAGTTCGCCACTGCCAAACCTAAGAGTCTTATTATATAGTAGTCTTATATTATCTCATATAATAGTCATATACAATAGTCTTAGTTTAGCAATGACGGACAAATGACGGCGAATGATTCAGCCTGTTATATAGTGGTCTTATGCTAAAAGAATTAAACTGGCATGGTAGAAAAGGTAATAAATTTGGGGACATTTAGGTATTATTCCTTTAACAAATGAACTAGGGACGATTTTAATGTATTTTCCGTTGTAGTTTATTTTCATTAAAACTTAAATTTAGATTAGAGTATTTCATTACTCGAATTCCCTTATTTTGATAAATAAAATTATCCGCGATTGTAATGAAATGCTCGCCCTCTGGTGGGCTAAGGTGAAATTACAATAAACTTGCTTTAATTCGGCTTTCATAAGCCGCCATTGCTGGCCGATGTTTAGTTTCACATATATTTATTGAATAAAAATGAATAAATCCGGTAAAAAAGATAACACATACTGTTGTGTGCTACAGTGTAACTCCAAAGGATCAAGAAATCCAGAATTAAGCTTCCATTTACTTCCAAATGGCAAATTTAAAATTTCAATTGCTTCGTCTAATGGAAGTAAAGAATTAATCAGATGATTTTAAACTAATATTTGTTCAGCTTCAGTTAAAAATCTACTTATGATCGAACTTTGAATAAACTGAAATATTTTTTTCCAAAAGCAATTAATTTTCCTTTTTGTAATGACGGAGAAATTATAGTACGAATATTAAGTAGAATAACGAAAAGAACAATAATGAATACACGTGGCTATTATATTTACTAACAACTGCAGTTCAGAAAGCGCCGTCTATCGATCATTACAAACGCGGATACCATTTAAAAAAAAAAATAAAGAACTCTTTTATTGAAAAATGAACTAATAAAGGTTTTAGAAAACTATTACATACTTTTAAATCTATATTAAAAAAAATTAATTGTTGCCACTCGACATTATACAAATACATCCAAATCCTGTGTCACATACGATAGTTTTATACAAGTATAGATTTTTTGTTTGTACCTGGAACCTGATGGGAAAAGTGCCTGGAAATACTTGTATCTAGTATTGTCATTGATTATGAAGTCGTGTGCAAAATTTCAGGTCCTTCGGACGAAAAGAAGTTGCCGAAAATTTAATTGCAAAATTCCGTTACATACATTAATAGTTGCATCATATCAAGTTAATAAAAGTGTGTTAATTAAAAACCATGTTAAACGCTTTAATTAATCATTTAAAAATATAAAATTAAAATAATACGTCAATCTTAATACAAATATCGTTTGTGGTGAATAGTTCAGAATGTCGGTTTAGGCAAGAATTTGCAATTTACGATTGAGAGAAATACGTTACAGCTTCCTTTGACTTTTTATCTTGTCGAAACAAAATATTGATCTGTGAAGAGATATGATGTTTTCGCGTGGAAAGAAAATATAATGACGCCAAAATTGTCTTTCTCCATCGCCAGACTCGCCAAATTTTGTCGCCAAGTCAAAAATTTCATCGTCAACTATGAACCTTTGCCGCCAAATCACAAATTTCATTGCTAAGTCGCATGTTTTGTCGCCAAAATCTCGCCAAATCATACAATTTACTAAATTCATAACAGTTAACATTGAAATTCAGCGGTGCCAAATGATCCAAGGTTAACTAATGTCAATGTTAATGTTCCAGCTTATGTGAACCAAAACAGTTTTCCTTTACAATTTTTACTCATCTGATATTAAGAATCACAAAAACACAATACAAATCTTTCAATAATTCAATAAAAAATACAACGAAATAACTATCCAAAACCCACTACCACTTATCTGTATTTGACTTGACAATACCAACGCCAGGCTTACCAGAGCTTCACCATAGTAAGATCACAAGTGCATTTTTCACGTTTCTATTACTGTTTCTTTTAAAAGAAAGATATTGAACAACAGTTATATGGATTTTAAATAAAAATTATAATTTTGATTTAGCTTGGGTGGGAGGGGAGGGGAGGGGGGGGGGGGGGTGTAGCCCAATAGCCCCATCCGGGATTCACCATTGCTGGGATTGTATATCGTTAAGGCTTCTATTTGTTGGATGATTATGAGCTTGAATTTTAAAAAATTGAAACATTTACAAACCAATATATCTAGCCTAAAATTTTAAGTAGAATGAATAAAACCCTTTTGTAGTTGAAAATTAAATTTCTTGAAAACAGAATAGCGACGTAAATAATGCAATGTGTGGCAACAAAGCCATTGGCTATGTATATATTAATGCACATGTAAAATTTCTTTACAATTGTAACATTTACGTAAAGGAATCTACCTTTGCCTTTAAGCTTGCCGAAAAGGGATTTTTTTTAATTAACACGCTTTTATTAACTTCACCTGTATGTATGTATGTATGTTTTTATGTTTGTAACCGCTCTAGGAGCAAACAAAAAATCTATATTGTAAAAAAAGACTTTCCCTACGTGAATGTCGTGGCGTTGAGGTATAGCTCCACGCTACGAACCCAAAGGTCTAGATTTCGATCCCAGTCAGGGGAGATTTTTTAAAAATGGTTTTTGTTTAATTCTAAATTATTTTAAATAAAGATTTAAATGTATGTAAATATTATGGTGTGTCACTCACACTATTTTCTCTTACCCTGCATTTTAATACTAAGATAGATATTTTGTGCTTTTTAGTTCACATTTCTATAAAAGCGTGTTCTTTAATTTTTTAAAACTGTAATATTATTTATCTTTTCCAGCCTGGTGTTTCGCAACAGCTGAAACAAATTTACTTGACTGTTGAGGTAAGTTCACAATTAAATACATTACATTACGGTAATAATGTCTGAAAAAATTAACTAATAGAATAATTAGAGAATACTCTTTGTATACTTGGATATTATACCGAATACATTTGAGTATGTATTTTTTCAATATTTTAAAACTATCGTATTTTCTGGCCATACTTGCCAACATTCTAATTAATATTCCGTAGTATTGTTAGCTCCGCCTTCTTTTTCACACCACTATCTTTTCAGAGTATTTTTCTTCTTATTTAATCGCAATTGCATTTGGATAACATTACTCTAAAAATTTACTGGTGTGGAAAAAAGGGCGGGACTAACAACACTACGGAATATTAATTAGGTCGTTGGCAAGTATGTCTGGCGTATAATGCGCAGGTCACGTAAATGCGTTAGACACCAGAAAATTTAATTTACAATTAAAGCTATATTTGTTAGAATCAAAAGCTTGTTAAAAAATAGCTTTTACTGTGAATTTAAATTGGTGTATAACTAACTTGACAAACCTGCGCGTTATACACCGGAAAATACAGTAAATATATTTTAATTTCAAAATCATTTGAAAAAAAAATTATGAAACACTTGCGTGGTACTCTGAACTTATAACAGTATAATCTTACTAATGTTATTTAGTGTACAACAAAATATTTATGCATGCAAATAGACAAGAAAATGATATTTAGAGAAATTTAATTGATGTAAAAAGAACAAAGAACGCAAACAATATACCGTGTAGGGCTCCTATTATTTTCTATTACTAAATTTTAATAGCAGTTTTTATCATATAACCATCAGGCCATTGATGCCAGATTGGGGATTTTGTCCCATTTTGGGGATTTTTGAGGCTTCTGGGGACAATTTTGTGGACCAAATGTTAGTGGGGACTTTTTTTGGGGAATTCTAAAATTTTTGGGGACAAATCTGGGGAGTTCTTCAACTTTCTGTCAATGTTGGCAACGTAATGATTTATCCCTACGACTGGGGACTTTCAATAGCTTTATTGTTATTTGGGGATTTTTTTTCAAAAATTGCCTTCATTTGAGGAAAAATCTGAGCTTAAATCTGCTTGAATTTTTTTTTTTTTTTTAAATTTTTTTTTTCCTTTTTAGTAGAAATCAAGTTGGGAATTTTTTCGAAAAAAACCCCCCCTGATTTGGGGAAATTTGAAGACCTGTTTGGGGAAATAATTTACGACTATCTGGCATCACTGCATCGGGCTTTGAAATACCATACATATTAGAGGCTTAGTGAAGACGTTTGGCGTATTTCCGATAGGTTGCAGCGCCATACAGGTGAGATGTAGTGGTATTCCATTTTACTCGACTATTCTATAACCCCCATCGTTCCTCTATATTAAAATTAATATTTTGGTTAATTTTTTTGCAATATAAATTTATAAATTTATAACTACATAAGTTTAAATCATTGAATTATTTGTTTCACAATTTAGTCATCAATGTGATATAGCATATACAAATAGCTGCTAAGTGTACCGATTTTTGGATATTGATGTTTTTTATAGAAAATTTTTGTGTTTATGCTTCAGATTTTTTTTTTTTTCTTTTTTTTTGAATGAATAAGGTGAATACTTTATTTTTTTAAAAAGTACAGATTTTTTAAACCGGAAATGATGCGCTTCCGGTCTTCAAATGTTGCTAATCGATATATAACAACTGCAAATGTAATATATTGATTTTAATATTTTTCACTTACACAAAAAAACAACGTATGCTTAAGTATTAACTTTCCATATTACGCAAGAACAAAAATAATTAAAGAAGCATTCATATTGTCGTAGTAGTTGCTGCAGAAACGAAATTGTTACGTTTTGTTTAGATTTGACAAAAAATCTTCTTGTCACAATTTTATCCTACTATTGCTTTTATCTTCTATTACTTCTCATTTATATATGAATTTATCACATGTCGCGCTCATTGATATAGTTGTCTTCAGTGTTTTTTTATTTTTTTTCCCCCGCAATTCGCGTAAATACGGAAACAACATAACGGGTCTTCCAAACTATCCCTTTTCAATGAATAGCACACTATTTACTTTGCATCGTCATTATCATTGTTGAGCAAATGGTTCTGCAATTTGTTTGTGACACATTGTCCCCTACATCGATTCTTCTCTTTTTTCCCCCTTATATAAAACGAGGGCACCCCTAAAGGAGCCTTCACACACTGGCAACTGGAAAGCTTCAACTTCAGTTTCTTTTGATATTTCTTTGATGTGGTTTTTGAGAATCGAAGCTCACTCCAGCCCTCGCTCACAAACCCCCTAGTGCGGTAATTGCATGGGAACTGGTCTCTTTTGTAAAAGAGCAATAAAAAGTAATGTCCTTCATTGTAAATGTGTGCAAAATTTCAAGGGTCGCTTTCGGACAATCGATAATTTATGAGTTTTGAAGCTCTGAATGTTGCCAGTGTCTGAAGAGTCCTTTAAACAATCGAAACACCCCCGAGCGCTCGACGAAACTCGAGTGCCGCCTCCCATCTGTGGCAAGCTCGCGGCAGTGTTGCCAGATTTGGGGACTTTTTTTATTCAACTCTCACCAATAATTTTGAGAAGTGATATTTGCTATACATAATAGACGTTTATCTTTCGAAGTGCTTAGGCTACCGTTACAATTAAAATTTAGCGGCGGGGGTTGAATAAAAAAAGTCCCCAAATCTGGCAACACTGGCTCGCGGGCCTGTTCTCGGAAGCATGGTGGGTAGAAGGCGGAGCTACAAAGAGGGCATTCGTCCCAGGCCTAGGGCCGACGTACAGACAACTGGTCTTAACCTCTACACCAACATCAACGCCAATTTCTAAATATGACAATAAATTAATAAATCTAAAATGAAAATAACCTATAATAAAAATAACTTATAATATCTATAACTGTGAATTTTTATATTACTATAAATTGAACACATATCCTTAAAGCTATGTATTCTTTAGTATTAGCATATTGCATCTATCCCAACGAGATATATAAATTAGAGTGCTGATTCAATGGATGAAAGATTAGCTTTTCGTGGTTCAAGATGAATCACGTGACATGCTCGAATAGGTTGCTGTGTTTGGCCCTTTATCGCTATTTTGGCATTTAAAATATCAGTTCGACAAATTATCATTATTTTTAGGTAACATGACAGCCCTATGACCGAAATAAATTGTTTTTAAAATAATTTTACACATATTTCACATTTTAATAAATAATAAAATACCTTTTTTTTCATCGTTTCCCAACAAAGTTTAAAAGTATTTATAAAAGAAAATTTAAACTTTTAAAGAGCTAAATTTAACAACAAATAATAATTTTTCAATTATTTTTAAGCATTTTGTCGGTTAAAATTCAACTACACGAAATAAAAAAGAAGTAAAATCAAAATCAAAATGATTTGGAACAAAAGAATACTAAACTACGTAAGTAAACAAAAACATTGGCGGTTATGATTTATGGGGAGAACAATCTCCAAACCGTTGCCATAGAAATTTACTCACAAAGAGCCCATAGCCACTATTCCATCAAGCCACTGTTTCAGTCATCATGTGTTACTTTTAAGTTACAGTCGGTAACAAAAGTGTCCGAACACTAGCAAAGATTGCTATGTAAAAAATGTACACTTCATACGGTTTTGTTAAATAAATCCTTATCGAATCATGTTCTTACATTGACTAAGAACAGGATTCGACAAGGATTTATTTAACAAAACCGTATGAAGTGTACCTTTTTTACATAGGAATTTTTGCTAGTGTTCAGACACATTTTTTATCGACTGTACTTTTTTTTTTAAATTCTTTCTTTCTTTATTTATTTTTTTAATTGTCTTTGTCATTTTCGCTTTACAAAATGTGATATAAGGAGTTGTTCAGAAAAAATTTGCTTAAGTCACTACAGGAAAGGACATAAAAAAAAAAAAAAAAAAAAAAAAAAAAGTTTATATTTTTCTCTGATTTTACGAGATAAAGAATATAGCTGTGATGAAAGAACCAAGCGGGAAAGCTGGGGTCTTCCCGGGCAAAAAGGTGGCGGATGATGTGTCAGCCTGTATTAATGTAGAAGCTCTTAGCTAGAGTGACTTCTATTTCAACCATATTCTGTTGGTTGAAAAAGCAAGTTAATTTAGTTAACTGTGCAACATTATTTTTAAAATGACAAAATAAATTTCATTTATATGTACTAAGATGAAAATCAAGGAATATCTTAAATATCGAAGAAGGATTTAATGAAAATAACTTGACATTTGACCTTAGTGGCAAAGGAGCTTAGCGCAAAAGAATTTATGTCTTTCTCATATGATTTATTGCTTCTGTAGAAATCATTAACTACAGTTAAGCATTTATGAAATACAGTCGGCAACAAAATTATTCGATTGCTAGCAATAATTTCTATATAAAAAAAAATCTAGTGTTAAACAACCACACAACATCCATTACCCACTATTACACGTATTTATATACATTTTTTGGAGATATTATATGCATTTTTTGGAATTTTCCAGTAAGAGAAACTTGATACACGTATAAAGACATAAAAAACAGAGTTTATATACATAGGAAGTTAAAAAATAATTTAAAAAAAAGATAGAGTTATTTTTTTAAACACCAATTTCCGAGATCTAAAACGGAACTACCTAATCAGGATGACCGTTAATATTCCTGTAATAACCGCGTAATACATGGGAAAGGGTATCTAAAATGGATTAATGAAACAATTTTCAAGAAAATCGTTAGAGCCGTTTTTGAGATACCAACTTTTACCAAAACTTGGTAGTATCCATTGTGAAGTTTATTAGTTCTATCTTTATTAGTTTCGGAGATACGATAGCCAGAAGATTCCACACATATACACACACACACATACGTATACGTACATACATACACACACACACACATACGTATACGTACATACATACACACACACACACATACGTATACGTACATACATACATACACACACACTGACCAATTGCTGAAAACTACTTTTTTGGGCTTAGGAGGCCTTAAAACGTGTAAGTTCGACATCGAATTTTTAGACCGAATACAATACTTTCATTACCTGCGGTAGTAGGGTAATGGAAGTAAAAAGACTAAGTACTTTTTTATATAGTAGTAAATATTGCTAGCGCTCGAATAATTTTGCTGCCGACTGTACCTTGTATGTTTTTGCCCTTTTTGCTTTTCGAATAGTAAACGATTCAAGTTAACCTTCCTTTAAAACCATCTTTGGTTATATCTCTCGTTAATGGAGTTATACAGAGCTATATAGTAAGTGGAAATTCATTAAATATTGAATTATTTTCAGGAGCTCGACGCTGATGTTACAACTGTCCTTACAACTTATAATCCTTATTTCAATGAGAGTCGTGTTGAATATAATTACAAGGTAAGTTCACATTTTATTTCTGTTTAATGATTGCAACAATATTTTCGTCTGCACATAAACATATTTAAATGTATCACGCACTTTCCAAAACTAGTAAGCTGTGCTATCATAAAACTTCTTTCATTGTAATATAGCAGTTAATCGGAATACTAAATGAAACTTGAAAAGAGCTGCACAAGAGTACCGCCTACTGCCCGATATGCACCTAAATTGAATCAGCATAGTTTTATTTTTTATATATTTATTTTTTATTTATTATTTTTTTTTTAATAAAACCCATTTTATATGGGACCGCGGTAGCCCAGTCGGTAGAGCGCCGGCCACGTAATTGGAAGATTGCGGGTTCGGTACTCGAGCCGACCAAAGACCGTCGTGTACACTAATGCTGGCTGGTGCACGTAAAATCTGTCGTAGCCACAATGTCCTCCATCTTCCCATCAAAAATTGTACCTCTGGGGGTCGCCGAAGCGAGGAGAGCCATCCCTTCCGTGGAGGATCAAAATTGCGATGGCATGTCTCCGGACAACCTCTAGGGGTGAGTCCCAGACCGTCGCCAATTGTCCATCTGCGCAGCACTAGTGAGATGTAAAACTCAACCAACCAACCAACCATTTTATATGTAAAGTTTGATATGTTATACCCAACGGAAGTTGAAATAAAAAAATTTCGTAAACGGAGGAAAAACTGCAGAACACAGATTATCATACAGATAGGACAGTGAAGCTAAAACGCGAACCGGAAATATATTAGCACCACTAGTGTCAACAGAGGGGACTACATGTGTTAAGTCTACATGAATAGCATCTCTGATCGAAAATTGTTTTTCTATTTCGCGTGTAGTTAGTAACAGGTTAGTATGGGAAGCTTTCTTTTTCTTCACTTTCTATTGTTTTTTAATTCACAAAATTATCCTCAAAACATTCACAGATATTCTTCTAAGAAAGAAAAATTATTTTTTATAATGTTTAAAAATATGCTTTGTCAAATATATTCATATTCAAGTACAAATTAAAATTACAAACTGTAATTCTGAAATAGCAGTATGAAATCATTAAATATTTAACGTTGCTTGGTTTAAATAATACAAAATGCCTTAAAATGAAAAAAAAAAAAAAAAGTTTTTATTTTATGTATATTTTCAAAGTTTTTATTTTCTTAATATTTAGCACTTGCTTCTTAAAATAAATTGCTTTTGACAATCAAGTTTGTAAACAATAATAAAGTTGCTAACGAAAACGTATGTACAGTTTTATTTACTTCACTTTTTCTACTACTTTTAAATTTACAAAATCATAACATTCACAGCTATTTTCTAAGAAATAAAACTAATTTTTATTATGTTTGAAAATAAGTTTTGCCAAACACATTCGTGTTCAAGAGTCCAAATTAATATGACAAACTGTAATGCTGAAATAGCAGTATGGTATGAAATCTTAAATATTTAACATTGCTTGGTGTAAATAATACAAAATGCTTTAAAATGAAAACAATATTTCTGGTTTATGTATATTTTCGAAATTTATTTGCTTAATATTTAGTACTTGCTTCTTAAAATAAATTGCTTTCGACAATCAAATTCGTAAACAATAACAAAGTCCAAACGTAAACAGCAATAAATGATTAGTCGGTTGGATGTTGGGTTTAACGCTGCACTAATATTACGATATGAACATAGATACAATAAAAAAAAGACGAGCGATTGCGTAAGCTGGAGAGCTCGAGAAACTTACAGCCGTTGACAATAGGGTCGCTGCAGTCAAATTCCGGTTAGGGACCCTATATAGAGAGAGACTGGACATTGACCGAAAGTCGGCCATCTTAGTGCCAATTCGGAGCGATCACCGTAGAACGTAATGCTTTTTTCTTCGCGATTGACGCTTTACTATACAACATAAATGAAAGAAAACTGTACTAAATTTGTGCAGAAAGTAATGCAGAATATAAATATGTAATTTTTTCGTCTTAGAAAAAAAGAATTTTAAGAAAAACGAATTTTGTTTTAACCTTCGACATGATTACTTTTTCAACTCCGGTCGGAAAACAGAGGAATTTTTGTTGTATATTTCTATATTAAGCAAAATACGTTGATTGTGAAAGTAATTCTACCTTAGTGAAAGTAATTCTACCTTATTTTTTCTGAGGACATGCATTCTATATATAAAAAGTTAGAAAACTTTTTAACACATATATGGTAATCTTAGTTTTTGTCGAGTAATTCATGAGTAAATGTAAAACTAGAAACTAGAACAGAAATTATTTTTTATTATTTTATAAAAATATTTACGTAATATTTTTACAAGCTAAAAAAATACATATTTTATTTATTTCAATTACGCATTATTAATAATAATGACTTAATTAAATATTAAAAATAAAAATTTAATTATTAATAATTTGTAAAAATATTAACTAATATCTTTAGAAATTAAAAAATGTTTTTAATTATTTTATTTACATTTGCTTATTTCATTGATTTTTTAATTTTTAGTTTTTTTTTTTTAAATATTATGTAAATAAAAATAATAACTTATTTAAATATTATTTATAAAATTTATTATGGCAATTATTATTTAAAAGAAATTTATATTTCATATGCTAGCAAATAATATAAACGTTATTTTCTGTTTTTTTTTTTTTTTTTTTTTTTTTAACAATTTCTTTAAGAAATCTGATACATTTTGCGTACTAGCAAATAATAAAAAAATTGCAAGCTAAAAATACATATTTTATTTATTTCAATTACGCATTATTAGTAATAATAACTTAATTAAATATTAAAAATAAAAATATAATTAATAATAATTTGTAAAAATATTAACTAATGTCTTTAGAAATTAAAAAAATGTTTTTATTTATTTTATTTACATTTGCTTATTTCATTGATTATTATTATTATTATTATTTTAGTTTTTAAAAATATTATGTCAATAAAAATAACTTATTTAAATATTATTTATAAAATTATTATGGCAATTATTATTTAAAAGAAATTTCTTATGCTAACAAATAATATACACCTTATTTTCTTTATTTTTATCAATTTATTTTAAGAAATCTGATACATTTTGTGTACTAGCAAATAATTAAAAAATATCTTTTTATATAGTTATTTTAAATATGTATTTTAAAATATATCAGAAAAATACATTGAGATCTAACATATTAAATATATTGCAAAACAGTACTTAAAAACTAATAGCTAGAAAATAAATAATGTAATTAATCTCATATTTAGGAAATAAATACGTAAAACAGCATACAATAAGAGAATTCGAAGTATTTAAAGCATGATATAAAATAAATAATTATGCATTTTTATCTTTTAAAAGTATTCTAAAATTAAAGCAATTTATCTTCCAACAAAGTAAAAATGTAATAAATAAGTTCTTTTTCGATTATGACGTAAAATAATCGAAATTTCTTCTCAGCGTAATGATAAGCAATGGAGCAACTGGCACTAAAATGGAGAATTTCGTCAAAAAGCCGGCGCGCCAATGTCCAGTCTCTCTCTATATAGGGTCCCTAATTCCGGTTACCGAAGAATATACGGGAGAGTCCTATCTGTATAATAATCTGTGCTGCAGAATAGCGGTGTCACCTTTCGGTCTATAGCGGGGCCATCGCGAGGATGCTCAGAGCAGTTTTAAAGGGCCTGCTCCTGACCGGTTTTTACTGCCGATGACGTCAACAATGTGATCTGACTTGAAAGAAGAAGGAAACTTCCTTTTGCCTTTGCGTTTGCTTGTCTTATGTTGTTTTTGATTATGTTATGTGTACTTTTTCGTTAATACTTATTTTGATAAATGTTTTTTTTTTGTGAATTTTAAACACAGTTTTCATTGGGAGAGAATTATGGGAAAGAAGTGTTGTGCTCCTCAGTGCAGATCAAATTATGATACTGAAAAAGAGTATATTACTGTTTTTAAATGGAAGCTGAAAAAAAGAAGAAAAAAAAAAAAAATAAGTGTAATAAGTTTGCACTCAGAAAAACACGGTGATTTTACGTTAAAAGATTTTATATATAATCTGTCTAATGAAGTTAAAGATGATGTAGAAGTTCCAGAAAATTTTTATGATGTTTTCAACAATATAGATGATATTGAAATCACAGATAAAGTTATGTCAGTTTGAATATTTATTGCAGGGTATATTACCTTTAAAGTATCAAACAAATTGAATTGCAAAGAATGTATTTCAACAATAGAAGATAAAATTTTAGACGCAGATTGTTCTCCTGGTGTTTATGAATATTTATTTTTATGTGATAGAGATAGGCTTAAATGGCCACAAGACATATTAATTTTCATGATTCTAAATTGTTTTCAAATTTTTAATAAGTTAATAAGCAACTAACATGAAAATGATTTTTTAATTTTTTCCGAGCCCAAAAATCTAATTATGCAATTAACAGTTGAAAAAGCAGAAATATTAGGAATAGATTTTTCGAATAGATGCATTTGTGGAAATGATTTGTACTATATTATTAAGCAATGCTTACCTGGAATAGCAAATATTTTGTTAAAAAACTATATGAAAATTAAAAATGACAGTAAAAATTTTAGTGGTACAAAAAGGAATATTCAGTATTAACTAGTACATGGATTCTTATGCAGAACATTGATTCTATCCATCAATTATTTAATATTATTTTTAAGTATCATTTATTTTTTTGATTGTATTACATATTGTACTGTGTGTTGTATAATATGTTTTTTATTTATTTATATGCATTGAAGTATTGTAACTAGGAACTAACTCCTCGCCTAGTCCTATGGGACAAAAAGAGGGCATGGGCAGTGCTAAAGGGGCAGGTCCTTTGGCACTCAACCATGAAATAAATAAACGAAAATTTTAGAATTGTAAAGTTTTTCTTTTCTTTTTTCCTCATTATTATTATTTTGTTTGACTAAAAGTGCCGTGTTAGAACCCTAATCGTGCTACTCGACCTAGCAATTCAGAATTTTCCATGGTTTTCTCCGAAACACGCATATTTCAGGCAAGGACCCCTTAAAGATCCTCCTTCCACGTAAACAATTGTCATCAATAGTGTATAAACTTGTCGTCTGCACTAGAAAAGGTCACACACTGTCTGACTTAAAATTTCTAATATAAAGTTTTATTATTAGTAGTAGTAATGGTATTGCAATAGCATTTTTTTATTTTTTTATTTATTATTATTATTATTATTATTATTATTATTATTTTTTTTTTTTTTCAAACTTCTACTTTGAACTTCAGATTTGGAAGGACAGAGGACAGTTTTCTGAATTTGTTAATTAATTGTTTAGAAAATTTCCAAAGCCATGCAGTTTTAAAAATAAAAAAGAAAGAAAGAAAATGCATGACACTGAGACAGCTGTTTAACTTAGATTCTAAATCTCTTTAACAAAAATTAAACGCATGATAAAGTGTTATGTTCTAAAATAATTTGTTAGTATTTAGAGTAATAACAATAGTGTTGACTTAAAATGTATGTTAATAATAATAATAAAGAACGACAGTTAAAAACCGTTACTCTGATGGTCTGATGTTATATCATTTTTACTTTATTTTATCAGCATTTAAAAACATTAAACTTTTCACTAAAAGTAAAAATTAAAACTATAGTTATATTTTATTATAATAAATGAATGTCCATTTTAAATCATCTTTTATACTGAATGAATTTAAGTTCTAACGAGTTAGAAACTCTGAAAAAGTAAGATGCCCGATGAAACTTTCTCTCTCCAGGCAGGTGGTCAGATCACTTGTGTGACGTCACTCAGACCTTGGAGCAGGCCCTTTAAAACCACTCTTAGCATCCTCGCGCTGGCCCCGTCTATAGGCACCCAAATTGTATCAACGTAGTTTTCTATAATAGTGGTTTTACATACTAAGTTAAATGCATTTATACACTATCGAAGTTAAGATATTGCCTTGTTGTACATGAAGGAAAATTGCGGAAAAATAGCAAAAAATTGCAGTGTCATCTATCAGTACACAAATTAATCCAGCATAGTTTTTACAATAAGGCATTCTCACATGATGATTTGGTGATTTGGCAAACACGATTATTTAGCGAATTTATTAATTTTACAAGTTGAATTATAGCCTTCCAGAAAAGATAAAAATTGCAGCGTAGCAACACCACGTGTTGGAAGATATGCGCTAAAAGTGTAATCAGCACTATTTTATACTAAGATCGAACCAAATGTAGAAGAGTTGCCCAAATCGTACCACGTTTTACATTTAATATTTTATTAGTCAAAAATCATTGCCAATTCCATGTAAAATATTCTAATGATTAGTTACAGTCGGCAGCAGAAGTATCCGAGCACTAGTAAAAATTCCTATATAAAAAAAGTACACTTAATACTGTTTTGTTAAATAAATCCTTGTTGAATCATGTTCTTAGACTGACTAAAAACAGGATTCGACAAGGATTTATTTAACAAAACTGTATTAAGTTTACTTTTTTTTTACATAGGAATTTTTGCTAGTGCTCGTATACTTTTGCTGCCGACTGTATTTAACAAATTAAATAAATCCTTGTCGAATCATGTTCTTAGACTGACTAAAAACAGGATTCGACAAAGATTTATTTAACAAAACTGTATTAAGTGTACTTTTTTTACATAGGAATTTTTGCGTGCTCGGATACTTTTGCTGCCGACTGTATTCAACAAGTTAAATTATTTTTTGGATAATAATATCTCTGCAGTGAGTAATAAAATTTAACAGTTTCCACTAAGTCTTCAAATAGTTGGATTTAAGAAACTGTTTGCCTGATTCGTATTATCTGCTCCTTAAATTTAACCAACCTGAAAGATATTGAGAAATTATGATTAAGCGAATCAAAACACAATAAGTGACCCAAAACAACTATTTAATAACATAATAATAAATTTATGATTGCATTTTTTTAACAGTTAAAGTTCGGTAATAGTATTATAAACTTATAAAATCATACTGAGACAGGATGATATGTGCTACAAATCTCAAATATCATTTTTTGTACGAGAGCTTATTCAACATTTATTATGTAGCGAAGAAAATACATAAGATATAATTTTTTGATATATATATATACAGTCGGTAACAAAAGTCTTCGAACACTAGCAAAAATTCCTATATAAAAAAGTACACTGAATACAGTTTTGTTAAATAAATCCTTGTCGAATCCTGTTCTTAGTCAGTCTAAAAACAGGATTCGACAAGGATTTATTTAACAAAACCGCTTTAAGTGTACTTTTTCTACATAGGAATTTTTGCTAGTGTTCGGAGACTGTTGTTACCGACTGTATATATATATATATATATATATATATATATATATATATTGCTTGATTATATTTTAGTTATACCAGTTTAAACAAACAACTTTTTTATTTACTCTTTGAACCGGCACAACCTTCATGAACCAAATTCTACAAAGTAAACTTTGCAGCATGTCTTGAATTGGACTAATCTTACACATAAAGCTAAATCATTAGTCAGTTCAACTTCATAGATAACATTATCCTAAGTCGAAGTGGATGCTAGGTTTATTATTGCCTAAGTTTCGATATTTTATATAAAAACAACTGTTTTCTTTTATTTTAGTTCAGGGTTTTCTACTCCTTGAACTGTTATAGAGGATTTTGGATCTAACTTTCCTAATTTAATTCTCATCTTGAGCTCTGTTACTTTAGTTTGTCTAAGTTCATTCTCTTATTCCTGTTTGTTTTGGTAAGATCTGCTTGTTAAGACCACATCTCTTTTAATTTTAAAACAAATTTACTGTTCGTAGATTCTGGAACTAATGAAATAGTTTTGATAGTAACATTCCATAGGCATTAAAATCTGTGTGTCAAAACACCGAAAGACAGCTCATTATTTGAATGTTTTTCATTATTTTTCCAATCCTGCTTCATGGGGAAACTGGATCTGTATGAATTCACTGATGTAGTTTCCCTTCCTTCCGATTGATTTGCTTTCAGGAAGGAGTAATTTGAGGGCAAAAAGGTAGTTTTCATAAAAATTGACGAATCAGCGACACCAGTATACTTAATCCTTAAGCAGAGTTACCAATTACTGCAGTATAGCCTCAGTCGTCAGGTGAGGAACTTGTTATTAGCTGATAGTTACGCTAAGACTCCTATAATACGAGCTGGCTCACAGCTGATCATTGTTGCCCAGCAGGAATATAGCTTGGCGACGTTTAGTTGCAGACGTATTACTCAGCGTCTTTATCGCCTAAAATGGCGAGTTTGCCTAAACAGAAGAGCGAATTATTGTTCGTACTTGGAAGGAGCTCTAGTACTTGGTAAGTTTGGCGGTAATATTTGGAGAAATTTTCTTATAACCCTTGTAAAAAGTAGTCATCACTGTTGCTGTTAAATTAGTTAATTTTAAACATTTATACACGTTAAACAGTAGTGTAGGTTGTAAAATACAACATTTAGATAATCAAACAGCAATAAAAACAAATAATTGATACAAAAAATGCAAGAAAACATATCATAATTACACTTCATATTTGTGATTGAAAGCTAAGCGTATAATTTTCTTTTGGACAATTCATAGCCCATTTCTTTCGCCTTTCTTAATCTGTTGGAAATCTAAATGTTCTAAAAGCAGTTCTGGTATGATATGAACAATTTTCGGCTGCAAAATCTCCGTTTTATGTGATTTGATAACACTTGAAATTCGGACCGCGTGGGCAACAATCGCTGAGTGTGAAACAAAATACCTGATGAGCCAGCCTGTATTGAAGAAGCTCTAGTTACGCTTAGGAAACGTGGTTACACTAATTATACGGACGTAAGTTCTGAAACTCTGTGTTCCCACGCTTTTTTTGTTAGAAATTAAGCAGTGTCAAATGCAAATGACATTTAATTATATGGGTTAAAATTATTATTACAAACAATTTTTCTCAATTTCAATACTCAGTAGTTGAAGTTACCGCATATTTACCAACATCCTAAGTAATATTCCGTATTATTGTTAGTCCCGCCTTCTTTTTCACACCAGTATCTTTTTAGAGTATTTTTCTTCTTATTTAATCGCAATTACATATGAAGAATATAATCTCTAAAAGTTTACTGGTGTGAAAAAAGGGGCGGGACTAACAACACTACGGAATATTAATTAGGATGTTGGAAGTAAGCGTTTACCTTGATTCCTGTGTTATAACTAATATCTTTTGCTGTGTATCTTTCAGAATCGAGCCTATTCCCCTCTCCAAACACAAAACAAGAGTATTTTCTTCTATGAACAGAGAGGGAAAATAGTACTTAAAGATTCCAGTAAAGAAAACGAAGGTATATATATATTTTTTTCTTTTAATGTTACATGAAACATAAAATTATGTTTTTCAAATTCATCACAGTGCTGGAACAAAAATTAAAATAAATAAATAAAGTTATTTTCAAATAAGTATTTTAAGATAATTAAGTGCAAAAATTACACTTAAAATGGAATAAATAATTAAGGAGGTGTTTGATGTTTTGGTCGATTGTCTATAGAAAGGAAATACCGTAAAATATCGTTCAAGCGCTTCCTCAATCTTAAAGGAAAATTGGGATATGTTTACGGAGTAGCGAATAAAAGGTAAAAATTGGAAAAATTATAAAAATCGACATGTATTTTTCCGCTAAAACAAAGAGGCATAAAAAAAATATATATATTTAGACAAAACATATATAATTTTTAACTTGCAGTGACAAAAAACATGATTCAGTAAACTCTTGGTTAATCAGCATTCGAATAACCGAAACTAGTACGTTGTGGCCACCACATGACTTTCTTCTATATTTTCCTATACAAATTCACTCAGTAAAAATAATTTATTAAAATTATTACTTAAAAAAATTATCTTTCATGATAATGCAGGCGATTTCCATATTAGAGAAGCAGTATAACACTAAATATAAAAAAAAAGTTAATTTTATTCTCAATATTACATTAAAAAAAAAATAATAATAATTCTTAAATATGAAAAAAATCGAAAACTTTATTTTAAATTATCGCAGATCGATGGTTCAACCATTCGTTTTAAAGGTATTAGTAAGCTCTTTTGAAAGATACCCATCATGAAAATTTACATCCCTCGGTGTCCGAACACTAGCAAAAATACCTATGTAAAAACAGTACACTTTTGTTAAATAAATCCTTGTCGAATCCTGTTTTTAATCAGTGTAAGAACATGATTCGATATGGATTTATTTAACAAACCGTATGAAGTGTACTTTTTTTACATAGGAATTTTTGCTAGTGTTCGGACACTTTTGTTACAGACTGTATATATACATAATTTCACAATGATTGGTTAAAAATAATCCTCATTGTGCACATTTTTATTAAATTTTATCCTATGGTGTCATATTAAAATTTTAGGAAACGGTATAACAGCGCTATCTGTTCAGTGATATACACCAAAAGATAATCAGCACCAACTCAAATCAAATTCCAATTAAATATAAATTTATACTGAATTCCGTCCATTGGTTTGTATCCACAAAATTTGGATACACATAAATACACAATAGACAGCCATTTTCTAAAAATGGTCAAATCATGTTCAGAGCATCTCAAAACTTGCAAATCCATCAAAAACCGGAGATCGAAAACTTTCACGAATCCAGTACTATCTTCTTATATACAGTCGGTAACAAAAGTGTCCGAACACTAGCAAAAATTTCTATGTAAAAAAAGTACACTTTATACGGTTTTGTTAAATAAATCCTTATCGAATCGTGTTCTTAGACAGACTAAGAATAGGATTCGACAAGGATTTATTTAACAAAATAGTATGAAGTGTACTTTTTTTACATAGGAACTTTTGCAAGTGTTTGGACACTCTTGTTACCGACTGTATGTTGAAGAAAGCAATAAAGGCGTATTATATTTATTTTGAAGTAAAGAAACGATCGTAGGAAGGGGAAAAAAAAAAAAAAAAACCAATTCGCTATCACAAAACATCTTTATTTTCGGTGTTCTGACTTCTGTCCATTAAATGGTCCCTTGTTTGAACTTTATGTAGCATAGGTATCACCCGCTACGCTATAACGCGTGCAATGTAAAATTCAAACAAGGGTTTAAATATGCATTGCAGCTGACAGATAGAAGTTTGAACCCTAGAAATAAAGGCAGTTGTGATGGATATGTGTTTTTTTCTTTCTTCGATCGTTTCGATACTTTACTGTGTAGGAAATTACGAAAAAACAAATTCTCGTTTTAAGCGTTCTGTTTTTAGAATTATGTTTACAAGGCGCTTTTTCGTACTAAATCGATGATGCTTTTAAACTTTGAAATTCCCTTAATCTTGTACCACTTTCGAGATATGAGCGCTAAATCCGTCATTTAGTTACCAGGTGACGCTGCAAGCGGTCGAATCTAGCAGCACATAGCTACTTTATCATACCTAGACACCAGTTTTATTATTATAACTGCAGCCGTTCAGAAATTTAAAGAGGGGAACAGACTTTACTGAGCCACCTCTATATGTATGTGTAAATTTCATAATTAATAATTAAATGCAATTTTTTTTTCTCCGATCATGCTATCTTGATTTTTGTTTACCACTTAATTTTTCATAGCATTTTTTGTCATAAAATAAGCTCATAAATTTTTAGAAGAAATTTATTATTTGAGGAAAGTTATGGAAAATGTCCTAAAAAGAAAAAGAAGAAAGAGAAAAAAGGGTTACCACCCCTGCATTTTCTATTAGTTTTGACTTGAATTCTTTTTTTTTTCCCTCTAATGTCCATTTCTAATTTTTATTTTATGACTTCATCAATAATTCCAAAAAAAATGTTCGCAGCATAGTTGTTGTTATTATTGTTCTTCTTCTTATTTTCCCTTTTCTTACTATTATTATGTGTATAGTAACTGAAGCTATGAATCCCTAGTCCAAAACTCCATTAAAAACAAAAAAGCGTTACTCAACCATAGCCTCCTAAACTAGATGCCTGTCGCGTTGCTCGGAAACTTGGTAACAGTTGAAGGGGTAGACAGCGCCACCTGGTACAGATTGCGCGACTTTTTTATTCAACAGCCACCAAAAATTTTTTAAAGTGGGATATGATATACATAAAAGGCGAATAGAATTGAAAAAACGTCGATTATTTATATCATATATTACTTCTTAAATTTATTGGTGACAGTTGAATAAAAAAGTCGCGCAATCTGTACCAGGTGGCGCTGTCTACCGCTTCAACTGTTGTCAAGTTTCTGAGCCACGCGACAGGCATCTAGTTTAGGAGGCTATGCCTCAACTCAATTTAAAACATTTTCTGAAATCTGAAAAAAAAAAAAAAATAATAAAAAAAAAAAAAATAGTTACCACAATATAAAGACACTTTCATGGTGAAGAATTGTATGTAAGGAGACCAATTCGATGTGACCGATCAGACCGAACATAATGAATGGTCTGATTAAATTGAGCTAGAGAGCATGTCGATTGAACAAAGTAGGAAAGGCAGTCCATGCTTTTTAGAGATGTCTAAATTTACTTTCAAAGGCCTGTCGTATTCTGATCTGAACATAGATCAAGGAATTTGTCATCATACATCCAACAATGTTGAAAAACACGTGTACAGAAGAGGTAGCATTAGGATGTGGGCTGAAATCTCTTTTCGATAGAAGGGTAGACTTGCATACATTCAATAAAAGAGGAACAAGGAATTTTGGGGAGAAATTCTTGATCAGCCTGTGATATCCTATGCTTTTGCTGTTAATCTTCCTCTGATGGACGATAATGCTCGGCCACATAGAGCCACATTTCTAGGGCGATGTCTTCTTGATAAGGAAAGAGAATAGTGTTCCCCACTCGTTCTTCTGAGACATTCTTGAACAAAATTACCCCTCTCTTCCCATTAGCCTATATGAACTGCAAAAACGGTCAAAAGGAATATGATATTTTATTCCAGTTCATGTCGCTGACAAATAAATCTTGTCAATAGAAAACAGATGTCGATCATGCATCAGGGGTAATTTGTGATAAAAATTAGAGGATCCCATATTTTTTATAAAATTTCAAATCTTTATAAAAAAGTTATAAAATTTTCCCTCATAATTACTCCTTCCCAAAGAATCGACTTTTCTAAATTGATATTTTAAAAATTATAAATAATTTATTGAACTCATAAAGTGTAATAAACGATAAATAACTGTATAAAGACTGTACGGTTTATTATTATTATTATTATTGTTTTATTTATATTCGTCGTTTTAAAAGTTATCTTCAAATAACCTTTTGTTTATTTTTTGGAGACATTATATATTTTGTCCAGAAATGAACGAATTTTTATTTTTATTTTTTAATTCATTTATTTTCCTAGAAGAGGACAAAAATGAAGAAAGCGTAGAAGAACTAGATACAAAAAGGAAGAACAAGTTTAATTATTGTGATAGAGCCACTCAAACTGCTAACCCACTCTATAGGGTAAGCGTAATTTTATAGGAATTACTATATGCATTCATTTTTATGCAGCTTTATTATTTTATTCAAATTTAACATGCTAAAGATACTATATAACTTTAAAATTACGATTTTGTTTTCAATAATTTTTATACATGTATTTAATTGTCTTTTTTTTTTTTTTTTACAATGATACAAAGAATAATCTGGCGTGTCACACACACGACTTTTTCTTACCCTGAAATTTAGTACTATAAATACAGGTTGCAGATTAAGAGGTAAGATAATGTACTGTTATGTAAACCTGTGTTAAACAATTCAAATTAGGCTTCGGAAGAGTTGTATATGATATATAGTTCTGTGTGAGGGGGGCTACCGCCCCCCCTCAACCCCCGTTTCATTAATGCACCTACATTTATATAGAATTTAATACGGCTATTAAAAAATAATTCTGTTTTTAAAAAATAATTTATTAAAATTATTATTTAAAAAAATTATCTTTTATGATAATCCAGACGATTTCCATATTAGAGAAGTAGTATAACACTAAATATCCAAAAAAAGTCCATTTTATTCTCAATATTTAAAGAAAAAAAAAAAAAAAAAGAAGATTTTTTTTTCTAAGTTTTTTTTCGTTAAAAGTAAAAAAAATCGATGACTTTGTTTTAAATTATCGCAGATCGATGGTTGAACCATTTTTTTAAAGGTATTGATGAGCTCCTTTGAAAGATACCCATCACGAAAATTTACTCCCTTCGAGGGGGTACTTCCCCCCAGGGGGGGAGGCCAGGCTCCTACACACCCAATTTTTTTTCCCTGTTGACTATCGCTATTACAAAAAATATATTTTTGTTTCATTTGGTTTAGTGCAGTCTATAGATGTTAAACTCTACTTACCTGCAATTTCCCCCATAGACGTAATGTATTTGAAAACTTTTGAGTGTCCCTGTACAGGAACCATTATCTTGATCTTAACGAAAAGTTTAGTGTAGCATCCTTATATGATACACATTTAGACTAAGTTTGAACTTTCTGCCATAATATGCTGATAACAGACAAAACGACACCCATACAGACACACACACAGGCATACACACAGACCATTTTCTAAAAACATGATTTTCGTATTCAGGGGACCTCAGAACATGTAAATATAACAAAAACTCGCGTTCGGAAATTTGACCCCAAAACAATTCTTTCTCTACCTTATGGGTAACAGAAAGTAAAAATGTCAATTAATTTACTTTGACAAATTGTCTCACGTAGTTGTTTTCATCTAATGTCTAGTATTAAGCTATCTTTTATAGGAAAAAGGTGTAGTAACGGAAGTATCACCACAATTGGTATTTGAAGCAAATGCGTCTCTAGCAAGTATAGTGTCTGCATATGCCAAGAAAGAGGTAATTGTTTCATTTTACATTAGCGCAATAAAACTTGTGAAAACGTAATTTTACGTATTTTGAGCAAAAAATGCGTTTTAAGAATACTTCCATTATGGCAGGCATGTAGGCTCTAAAAATTATTCATGATAGTTTTCTTTAGAACCACAATATTTTCTGTTTAAGGAAGGTCTTTATTATAAATAATAAAAACAACTTGAATAATTTTAACAAGTTTTTGACTTCGTTTTTAAATTCCAAAAGTATGAACCAAACAAAAATCACAAAATATGCATAGAAATATACGTTAAAAAAAAAAAAAAAATCTCACAAAAAGCACATAATTAGAAAATTTCGCTTATTTTCTCATTTTCTAAAAAATCATATAGTAGGTCTGATATTTAAAAATGTGTGCAGAAAAATCATTTTCTGCAGTAAGGAATAGGTATATGTAGTATTTACCTTTTCCCTATAAAATTAGGAAAATATCTCCAATTGTTTTTTTTTTTTAAATCTCAAAATGTTATGTTACTGAAAATTCTATGAACAAAAATTTAAAACTAGTGATATTATTATTAAAAAAAAAAAAAAAAAAGTTTAAAGGTTTTCATAAAAAATTATTTGAATATTTGAAAAGATGATTACATATCTTCCAACAAAGATTATTTAATTAAATTATTAAGACAATGGAGAAAAGTTCCAAAGATGGTCATAAACTATTATGAAAATATCTACATATTTTTCACAATTAAATACTATGAATTTATGCACAGCTTGACAATTTAATAAAACGATTGTGAAAGAAATGATCATGACAGTGATTATGAAGGATTTACTCACTTCAGAGTTGAGGGAGAACAGTGGCCCAGGGAAGATAATTTCATAAATTTTCCTCGTCAGGTAAGGGGTTAACCACCTGATCAACTTGGAAAAATGCTGAATTGTAGTGCTGTTTTCATTGCACGTTTTATAATCTATATAATATTTCTCTAACGTGGATCAATTACGATTATATTTTGTAGAAACGATACGATAGTGAAAATAAAATGCGCGAGGATAAAAAAATAATATACAAGTAATATTTAACGGCCTTCTTCACTTACAGTGGCCGGAAGCCCGAGCCAATGTTATTCTACGGGGAAATTTTCTTTACAAATAACTTATTAACTAATACATATTTTTAAATTATATTTTCACATTCAGAAAATTCCCAACTGTTAAATTGACGGACCTTTTTTAAAAAAGTATTTATTTAATTTTTAATATTTTATTTTGAAATTGCAAAATGAAAAAAATTCACATATTGAAAATTCGTATTTTGCAGCTTCAATATATATATATATATATATTTTTTTTAAAAAAGGTCCGTCAATTCAACAGCTGAGAATTTTCAGAATGTGAAAACAGAATTTAAAAATATGTATTAGTTAATAAGTTATTTGTAAAGAAAAATTTCCCGTAGAATAACATTAGATTCGGCTTCCGGCGGCGGTGAGTGAAGCGAGCACACGGACTTAGTTCAGTGAAAAAAAAAAAAAAAAAAAAAAAAAAATGGAATTTATCTGATTAGATTATTTTATAGAAAAATTTCTTTTTAAAAGTTGCATTTACAATCCGTGCAAGCGTTATTTTATACCAGAAATGGTTTAAAGATATAAACAAAATATGAACTTTTTCATAAATTGACTGAAAAACGCAATAATCAAAAGTATAATCAAAAGAGGTACTAAAAGTTTTAACAAAAAAAAAAAAAAAAAAAAAAAAAAATGACGAAATGAGGGTCCTTTATTAAAGCAATCTCGTCCGGGAAAATATGAAAATTGGGTCGTCAAACATGAATTTTATTTTGAATCTTTTCTTTGAATGATTTGGTTTAACTATCATTAGCGTTTCATCCCACAAAAACTAATAATTTGGCTTCTGGTGAATTAAAATTTTAATTGGATAGTGTAATTGGTATAAGACTTATAAGTTTCAAATTTTAAAGGTAAATAATTAAAAAAAAAAAAAAAAAAAAAAAAAAAAAGAAAAGAAAAGAAAAGAAAAAAAGAAAAGAAAAGAAAAAAAGAAAGAAAGAAAGAAACTGCGAAACTTTCACATGAGTTTGCTTGTTAACCATATTTTCCTGCGTATAATCCGCAGGTCTGCAACATCACCATCATACCAGAAATTTTAATTAACAGACAAAAATATTTTAAAACTTAAGTTGTACAAATATACTCTTATAAGGTGTTACTAGGCTTTGCGATATTTTTATTCAATAGTCATCAAATTTGAGAAGTGTGAGCTGATATACATAATCCACGATTATTCGATTCGATTCGTCTACTTAGTTTATCAAATACAGCTTCTCAAAATTATTGGTGACTTTTGAATAAATGAGTCACAGAGTCTGGCAACACTGCTCTTATCTGTGAATCGAAGTTTCTGATGTAAAATCGTTTTATCTGTCCTGCGGATTACACACAGGAAAATACAGTACTTAAATAAAAGTATATCATATTGTCCTTTAAAACATTACTCTGTATATGAAGATGAACTTTATGAGTATTATCATAGCCTTCTAAACTGGATGCCTGTCGCGTTGCTCGTAATCTTGGCAGCAGTTCAAGCGGTAGATAGAGCCACCTGGTGCAAATTGTGCGACATTTTTATTCATCAGCCACTAAAAATTTTTAAAAGTGGGATTTGATGTACATAAAAGGCAAATAGAATCTAAGAAACGTCGATTACATGTGTCATATATCACTTCTTAAAATTATTGGTGACAGTTGAATAAAAAAGCCGTGCAATCTGTACCAGGTGGCGCTGTCTACCGCTTGAACTGTTACCAAGTTTATGAGTAACGCGACAGGCATCTAGTTTAGGAGGCTATGATATTATACATAGCTCTCACATTTTAATACAAATTTTAATAATAATAATTATTATTAAGTAACTTTAAATTATAAGTGTATTGCGGATAAAACAATAGGTCAGTAACCGGATATATCCGGTCGCAGCAGTTAGGAAGTTTTAAAGAACTTAACATGCGTTATGTTCGCAAACGAATAAATAATAACTGGTATCGAGTAGGTTAGTTGTACTCAGGTATAACTAACTGGTTGTGTGAAATCACTATAAGTCAAAGAATACACAGAATGTTAAACTAAACGCAACTCGAGATTTTATTTACCTGAACTGAATACTATATCAACTTATATACAGTCGGGGGGAAAAAAAAAACGCAACACCCGCTGTAATTTCGTAATTAATTGACGCAGGAACATCTAATAGACACAATTCAACAAGAAGTTAAATGCACTTTCTGAAAACGTCATCGAATTTCGAATTAGGGGTCATGTACATATTGATATGAGCGCCATTTTTTTCTTCTTTTTTTTTCTATAGCAACACCCAATTTTGACTTCATATTCGAATACCTGAGAGTCTGGCAGTGCGGAAAAGTATACAGTTTGTATACTTTATCTTTAGTATTTATAGAGTTATAATCAAAAATGTGTTAGGGGGTTATCTCTAAATGTAGAAAAATAAAATTAAGATCATCTAAGAAAAAAACAAAATTTTAATGTTTCACACCGGAAATCTTTCAAGAAAAATAGAAGTATAAAAATTAATAAAAACACTGACTTTTTTCTAGTTTCTTAATTATCCTGAATTCAGTTTTTTAGATTTGTATATACTTCAGTACTTTTTTAGAAAATTTTAGGTCTATTTAAATACATTACACTTGCGATTGGTTCAGACAGTACTCTTTGAAAAAAGTGCAATATTTTTCAAGTAAAAGTGTCTATTATGGCTGAACTGATCACCAAAAAAGCTTAAATTTTCTTCGTAGATGTAACATAATATATGAAATGAAATAATTTAGATATATATATACAACAACGCATAAACTAAATCTATTCGGATAAATTATTGTAAAGTTTCATGAAGTAAATATTATTTTAATCGCACTTACCATTTTTTGGTCAGTTGACTTCTTTGGAACTTTACGATTCGTTTTATAATTTCTGTGAAAATATAATTTCTTAATTAACCCTTTCGCGATTGCTGACGTAGATTCACGTCAGTTGAAAATCTGTAACTCTGTCAGTGGGCGTTTCTTTCGTACTTGTGTACCCAGTGTTTATATTTTAGCAATAAAATACAATATGGATAGAAATATATTGATTAGAAAGAATATAATTATAATGTATATCCATTTGTATTGTAATTGTGAATACAGAAAATTTGTTCAGAAATATTTTATTTTGAGAGAATAACGCCCGTAGGCGATCTTACTGTCAAAAAGACAAGAACCTGCGGTCGCAAAAAGAGATAAAATTTATTTATAAAAGTTAAAGTATATTTTTAAAAATATATAAGGTTAAAATATATTAATAAAATTTTAAAGACTAAAGTATCCTTAAAATAATAATCCCCCCCCTACAAAGTAAATAATTAAATAAATAAATAAAAATAAAGCAATAAATGAAGCAAATGATTGAGCCGCCTTTAAATATGACGGTAGTTAAGAAACGATTTTACAAGTCTGTCTTGCATTCCAATTCCATTTATTTATTTATTTATTTATTTTTTAATTTGCAATTTTACATTTAACCTATTTTTCTATTTAAAACAGTAAACCCCGCCTATTTAGGTAAGTTTTTTCTTCTAGTGTTCGTCTAAAAGATTCAAAATTTATCAACAGTAATAGATGAAGTAAATATCACTTGTGCATATTTTTGTTAACATAAAATAAGGGGTTTAACACGAATTCATCACTCAATGTCACATTTACTTTTCTTTTCTGTATTGTTTTGTTTTGAAGAACGATGAAGGCGGGGCTTGTCTTCCTTAGAAAACAGGAATTCTTGATGCTAACACTAATGTCTAAAAAAATCATCATTTTTGTTTTATTTCTTTGCGCTTGACGTTGTTGTTATACAATTTGACCCGTAAATAAAAAATAAAAATATTTTGTTTAATTTTCTTTATTATATTTTAAGGTTTGATTCGTTATCTCATGCAAAATATTATAAGAGACGGCCCCCTAAACCACTCCAAAAGAAAGATTTATTTATATCTCAAAAACTAATAACTGGAATGAGCTGCATATTCGCACACCCATATTTTTCAACATTAGGATTCCTTTTATGTAAAAATTAACATAGGTCATAATTCATAATTCATAATTTTTATGAATATGAATTTATTAATATTTTTCAGAATTAAAAATATTTTTCAGGATCAAAAGTAATGATGGATTATATTTGGGTTTCTTCACTGTACCTAGTAATAAAGAAAATTATATCGATCAAGTTATTTTTTAGGAAGATATTAATAAAAGTTTGAAATATGAATTTAACATTAGCACCTTCAAACTTTGAACGCTTATAACTCTGTGAAAAAATAAGTAAAATAAACAACCAATATACTTTTTCGCGTTGTCGCGATCCCAAGAATTCAAATATAAAATAAAAATGGGGCATTACCATTGAAAAAAATCAAAGTTAGTGCGTGCTTTAATATGTAGACGACCCCCAATTCAAAAATTCAGTTCATTTTTTGAAACTACTCTCAATTCCTCGTCGAATGATACCTATTACATTTTTCTACATCGATTAGCAACGAAATTACGTTGAGTGTTGCTTTTTTTCCCCCGACAGTACATATCAGTTTGATAATTTTAACCTGTTAGTAGTCGCTATAGACAGTGCTATTACAGATTGCGCATTTTTTATTTAACTGTCATCAATAATTTTAAGAAGTAATGTGATCGACGTTTTCTCGATTTTATTCGCCTTTTATGTATATCAAATGCCACTTCTAAAACTTTTTGGTGGCTATTGAATAAAAAAATCTGGTAACACTGAAGGATGGGCGGCAAATCGACCAACTAGCGACTACTAACGGGTTTTAAACAGATAAAGGATTCTGTTTTGGGGCATTGAAAAAAAGCGTCCCTAGGTACACGCATAGACCTTATATACTAGACAACGCATTCCCCTTCGTTATTTGACTGCATCATGAACGAGCTTCCCCAGCAAAATTGTCACGTGATCTACCGTTGGTCGATTATGTCCCACGGAACACCGTGGGGGAAAATGATCATCAATCACTATCTTCATCTCCCCTTGGTACGGAGTAGGGTTACCTTTTTTGCATTTGAGTAATTTTGTTAAAGATGGTCCCTCAAAGAGGAGAGCCATGGGATTTTCTAGAACAGGGAAAGAAGATTGATAAAGAAGCTGATAATTTGCTGTTTTTTATTGAATACAGTGAATGAATTGGTAAATAATTGCACGGAAAAAAATCTTTTAAAATTACTTAAACTACGGAATTAAATATTACATATATCTCACTTTATTTGAGCAGTATTACGCAGAACAACTGTCTAGTAAAAGAAAAAAAAAATAATTTTACAATTTAGGTAAAAAAAAAAAAAAAAAATAATAATAATAATAAAAAATCCCCCCGCTCCCCCCCCCACACAAATATATATAATTTTTAATGACAATAATGAAAAGAATGAGAACGGAAACCAAACAGTTGAAAATAATTCACCACAGAAACCCACAGAAGCCGATTAGATAAGTAGTTAACTTAAATAAGTTAGTTTGGTGTTTTAAATTTATTTGAACAGTTATATATTAACTTAAATGTATTAAAAAGTTAATAAAATTATTTTTCTAATTTTAATATTTTTTTGGTTACAAAAAACGTAAACTTATAAAAGAAGGAATTTTAAAGGGAATTTAATATAAATATATTTTATTTATATAAAACCAATGTTTGTGCGTGTCGGTGTGTCTGTGGACAACGAAGCGTAAGGTTGGTACTCGTACAGTCAAGAGATTCAACAAGAATTCGCTTGAGGTGTCTTAGTGCATCTCGAAGCCCCATTTTTGAAATGTTCATTATTATTATTATTTTTATTTAATTAAAATAAGAAAATAATATTATAATAGTTTTAAAAGTTAGTCATTTAAATATTAGTTTACATTTAGCGCCAAAAACAATTTACCAATCTTTTCTTTTTAAACATGAAATATTTTTTTATATGAATAATGAAAGAAAACATAAAAAAAAATTATTTCTGAGAATAGTATACTTAGCACGAAAGCTAATTGAGCATCAAGAGCTCATAGTAATCTTGGGTAATTAACCCGTTAACGCCCAAATTAATTTTGTAAAATATTATTAGCTGATTATTTCACTTCTAAATTAATATACACAACTGACAGAAAAATATATTAAATTAAACAATTCTTCTGATAGTTTTAAATTTCAAGGCTATCCTCATTTATTGACGTTTAGTGTTCTAGCGAGAAAACTTCGAGATAGAAAAACTTTGAGATAACAGATTAATATCCTGTTATATGTTGACGAAGATTTCAAAAGTAAAGTATTATAATATATATTATTATTCAACTTGATTTAAGTTAGTATACCTGCGCAAAAAGCAAATGTATGTGCGACGAATGAAAAATCTTAAAATGACTATCCACATTATGAAATAATAATTAATAGTAGGCACATAAAACTTTCAGGGATCATTTAGAGTGACGCTATAAACTGTCACTAAAAAGCAGAAATCATTCCAAGAAACCACAAAAAATATACGTGTCATTTTATTAGCTGTCCTCAAATGAGGATACTGGGCGCTAATGCGTTAAAAAAAGAACAACCACACGACTCCTATTACACATTATACAAGTATTATGTGCACTTTTTGAAGAGAATTGCACTCAGAAGACATATAATTGACCTAATGAATGATGATTCGACTCCACTCTACTCGCTTTACTTATGAACCACTGCAAAGCTCTGCCCGCCTATTCGCTGCTTTCTAAATCAGTTTGAATTTTGTTTCTATCTTGCTTAGAATTTGAGTTACAGGCATCTAAATATTAGTCACTCGCAACTTTTTGAAACCAGAAGTGACCGGAAATGTTTGTTTTCATAAAAGTTTTACTCAGTATAAGCATCAAAATTTGTTACTGAATATAAAATGAATTTAAAAATAATAAGAAGAAATAAAAAACTTTGAAATAAATCAGGAAAGTTATTAAAATTATTTTTTATTTAATAGGTAAAATCTGGTTTTTAATTACGTTTTTTGCTTTTTCTCAGAATGAGATTTTTAACAGTTTGCTTTTTCACAAAACATCATAACTCCAAAAGTTATTATATAAATCTTATGAAACTTTGACAAAATACGCTAGAGGAGTTGTTTTATGGACTGAACTACTACAATGAATCTAGCTTTTTTTTTTTTGTCGATAGATGTTATGAAACATTTTATAACTTCACTAATGATTGATTCACTAATGATTTTTTCAGCATGTAAAATGTTATATTCTCTAAAATATTAAATAATATGGTTATAGTTTTAAAAATAGCTCACTCCCATAAAGACTCTTTATATCACCATTTTAGAGATTTTAATGATATATTCTATAACTACCACTTAATTTTCATGAATATTACAATGAGTGTATTATATACCTGGGGGGGGGGGGCAAGGGGGACGCAGATAGAAGTAAAATATATTATTCTTTAAACAACCGCATTGTCGATTAAAAAAAAAACTTTGTATCTATGCAACTTTCTGCTTATGAAAAATTGCAATTGCAGTGAGTGTACACATATCTGGACGATTTGCTAAGGAGGGGGGGGGGGGGGCAGAGTGAAGAAAATGTTTGTTTTTATATCACCATGCTACCTACTTATATAAAACTTTGTACGAATATCACTTTCATTTTATTAAAATTATAGTGAAAGTTAACTAAAGTTGATAAGGTGGGGGGGGGGGGAAGTTGGGGGAAAGATGGAAAATAAAATAATCTTTTTAAACAACACTTATTATCGTTTGTTTTATTGTTTATTTATATTTTGTGTGTATCGATTACTATTAATGAATAATTATAGTGAGTTATGCAAAAAATCGATACATGATTTAAATCTGTAAAAAAGTTATTCAAAAATGAATTTTCTTCTTTTAATCTGTCTCTTTTGTCCTCCCCCGCCCTATGTAGAAATGGAACACTTCCACTCTCGTTGATGTTAAGCATCAATTTTACAAGGAGAAATTAGGTAAAATCGGTTAAATGGTGATATTAAAAAATATTTTATTTTCCTCTGTCTCCCCCCTCTCTTTAACCCTACCCCCACCCCCAAGTATGTCTGATACTTATTGTGATTTTTTTCACAAATTGTATGTTATTATACAAAGTTTTTGTTTAAATCTATAATAGGGTGTTTTAAAGGAAAATATATTTTATTTCCATCTACCCCCCCTCCCCTGCCCCCCTCCAGGTATATAATACACTCATTGTAATCTTCATAAAAATTAAGTGGTAATATATTATTAAAATTGCTAAAATGGTAATTTAAAAATTTAATATATTTTCCTCTGCCCCCCCCCCCCCCCTCCTCCAAGTATGTTTGACACTTACTGTAATTTTTTCACAAATTGTACATGATTATACAAAGTTTCATTAAAATCGGTAAGAGGTTTGTTCTATTTTTTACTATAAAATTTTCCTTCGATCCTTTTATTTTTTAAAGTTCTATAATGAATTAATGATTAACAGTTTATCATATTTTCTTAAACAGCATATTTTAGTTGCATTAACTGATGTATTATTTTTAAATTTATTTAAAAAATTGTAATATCTGTTCATATTTAAAGATAATAAATCAATAAACATTTTTTCCACATTTGAATTCAATATTCTAATTATTTATTTAATTAATTAGTTTATTTACTTAATTAACTTATTTACCTAACATTAAACTATATTAATTAAAAAACGAAGTGAAATTACTAAATTAATACATTAAAAACCTTTACTAACTTCGTTGTTTGCCGTTAAACTTTTCCATCGGGATCCCGATTCTCATCAGACTTTTTATAAACTTATAAAAGTTAATTCTGGAGAAAACAATATTTACAATTTTAAATGCGTTAGAAATTCTGCTCTTTTTCTACAAATAATTGCCATTTTATCTTGATTTTCTTTATGCAGATTGCAGAAATATTTGATTAGGGGTGTTTAGACGCTATCACACTTTTAAAAATTTGGCCCCATAGGCCATAATGATAAAGAATTTTTCTTTGTGACCCTGTAAAAAAATTGTAAGTGCTAAATTAACCTAAATCTATACAAATCGTGCAACTATGACCTATAACATGTGTACAAATTTTTTGCTCAGATTAATAAGACGTTTAGACGCTATCGCACTTTTAAAAATTTGGCCCAATAGGCCTTAATGATAAAGAATTTTTCCTGGTGTGTGGTGTCCCTGTAAAAAAACTATAAGTGCTAGATTCACCAAAATCAATAGGGTTCGTACTTTGGTGACTTGCAATATATGTACCAACTTTCAGCTTATTTGAACAAAGTGTTTAGACGCTAGCGTGTTCACTCACAGACACACATACATACACACACACATATATACACACATACATACACACATATATATACACATACATACATCATCGTAAAAATAGTGAAAACGGACTCAGAGGACCTCGAAACGTATAGAAACATCAAAATCTGAATTTCGGATTTTTGACATGATTACAATACTTTCCTCACTATAGTGTTTGGAAAGTAAAAAGATGATGATATTTACTTATATTTATTAATTTTAATTTTATTTGTTTATTCATTCATTTCATTTTTTATTTATTTTGATGGATAGTGTAATTTCTTAGAACATTTTTTATACTTAAATTTTGAATTTTTATATTTTTTATTTCAATGCTTACTTTAAAAAAGTAATAAAGATTCAACCACCGGGCGATTCTAATATTTATGAATTTATTTATGAATTATTTAATTAATTAGTTTATTTGTTTAATTTTTATAAACTTGTAAAAGATAATTATGGAGAAAACAAAATTTACAATTTTAAAATTTCGGATTTTTGACATGATTACAATACTTTCCTCACTATAGTGTTTGGAAAGTAAAAAGATGATGATATTTACTTATATTTATTAATTTTAATTTTATTTGTTTATTCATTCATTTCATTTTTTATTTATTTCGATGGATAGTGTAATTTCTAAGAACATTTTTTATACTTAAATTTTGGATTTTTATATTTTTTATTTCAATGCTTACTTTAAAAAAGTAATAAAGATTCAACCACCGGGCGATTCTAATATTTATGAATTTATTTATGAATTATTTAATTAATTAGTTTATTTATTTAATTTTTATAAACTTGTAAAAGATAATTAAAGAGAATACAAAATTTACAATTTTAAATGCGTTAGAAATTCTGCTCTTTTTCTATCAATCTTATAAGGATTGTAAAAATATTACTCTTTCACTTTCACCCTCTAGTTAGTACAAATAATTCTCCGATAACAGTTATCTTGAACGAAAAAGGGAACATGCTCCAATTTAAACGAATAGTGCAGACTGCCATAGCTAGACTTTATCGCTCTTTTCCCTGACAGCTTTTAACAAAAGCAATCACAACCCTTGAGAGGGGTCGAAACACTTTAGGGTGGTGTCTGGGATTCTACCATGTTGGTCTAGAGGAAGAGTGGAGAATGATCACTATGTTATTTTTCTGTAGGAACGAATTTTGTGTTTTTTAATATTTTTATTGTGCACGCACTTTTTATTTTAGCATTTAGATTTACACATGGATGGAAAGCTAAACTTTCATAGATTAATTACATAGAAAAAAAAATTATGATAAATCATTTTGCAAGCGAAAAAATTGCGTTTGAATTCTTACTTCAGTCAGAGAAGTATGAGATTATGCTTGCATACGGGAAAAAAGAGAGAGAGAGAGAGGAATCACCCCTAGGCCAAGATCACGTGACTTCCGAGACTCAGAACAAAGGATGGAGGTATCAGATTACACCCTCATGTTGAAGACATTCGCTGTAATGGTCAGCCGTATTGGTAGCGTGGTCTAGTATATAAGGTCTATGGGTACACGGGTCTCCTCTCCCCTATGCATAACTAATATAACTTCCCCATATTTTAAAGGAAATTATTTTTACTTATTTGTTGGGATTAACTGTACTGAAAAACTGGGATTTAAAAAAAAATCTTTCATTTATTTCAATTCGATTTCATTTTTAATGAATGTTATTTTTTAATTTGTTATGTTATATAGGATGTCGTTTGCAATCGATATTCAAAAACAATTTTTTTTCAGTTATTGAAAATAGAGCTTATTTTCAATTAGTAAACTGTTTTAAGTTTTAAAATTTATTTCCGTATAAAGAGTTTGAGCCAATAAATGCTTTTTCTTAAGAATAAAAATAGTTAAACTTTCATACCGCTTTAATAATTTTAAAATTATGTAAAATAAAATGGATTTAAATTTCTTAAATATTATCTAATGTCGACTACAAATTTCTCTCGAAGCAAAGACTATATGCGTATTTTAAAACTTCTTTAAAAATATGAAATTTAATTTTCTCGATGCAAAAACTAAAAAAAAATTATTTTGTTTAGGAAGTAAAATTGAATCATTTTAAATCGAAATTTTCTATAATAAAATAGGCCTAAAAGTCTTGAATTTAATGGATGATGAACGAATAAAATTTTTATCAATACTTAAAGAAACAGCTTATTTTAAAAGTATATAAAATCAAATCAAAAATAAATAAATAAATAAATAAACAAACAAATCCCTAATTGTAAGTTTAGAAGCTTATAGTGTGTTATTTAAGTTCATGTATTTTCATATTCTGGAGATTTGTTTTTTACAAGAAAAGGGGGAAAAAAGTATTATTTTAACGAAAAAAATTTCAACAGATGGTGTTGCAGTCATAAGAAGAACAGGGGCGTAGCGTGAAAATTTGATTGGCGGGAGGGGGTGGGGAGAACGTTTGGCGCCCTTTCATATTCCTCATCTAAAAATGTCACTTGCATGCTTTCAGGGATGGTGTTAACTGGGGGATCGGTGGGAACAGGTGGATACATGACACTTTGGTCCCGCCGAATCGGCCCCGTCACTTTGCTCCCAAGGAAATTTTGGTCCAGCCGTTTTGGTCCCGCAATTTTGTTCCCACATTTTTGTCCCAATATCAGGAATAATCAAAGTATTAGAGAAAAAAAGCGAAATTCTTTTTTCATGTTTCGAATTCTTGTCATTTGAAATAAAAACATGGGATGGGGAAAGTGAAAATTATTATTACTATTATTATTATTATTATTATTTTGCAACAGAAAGTTGTAGTAACAAATAAAACTGGAAAAACGTCTGAAATTTTGAGATTTAGATTTTTTCTTTGTACAGTAGACGAAAAAGGTCAGCAAATATATGAGGAAACTTCGTGCAAAAGAGAGTTTAGACGAATGTTTACAATTGGAGGGTTAAATATCTACAACCTTTGTTGAAAATGGTGTAACTATAGGACACATGCAACAGAAAATGGCCAGGGACCAAAGTTTACTCGGGATCAAAACGGCGGAACCAAAGTGTCCTGCTTCAGCACAGGTCCACCCGCCGAGTAGTCCGTGCCCCCTCCCCTCCAAAAAAAGTTTTATTTTTTCTCCCTCAATAAGGTTTTTTTTTTTTTTTTTTTTTTTTAGTTTTTCTTTTTACAAACTTAAAGCATTCCATTTTTTTTTTTTTTTTTTTTATTTTTTTTTTTTAGTTTTTCTTTTTACAAACTTAAAGCATTCCATTTTTTTTTTTTTTTTTTTTAAAGAAATCTATGTATTAATAGGCAGATATCAAATTCGTTATATGTTTTTAGCCTATTTTTAATAAAATGAGGGGCTTAGAAATAGTATATTTCGTAACATATGATTAATGGGGTTTGCAGAAATGTATATACATATATGTACTCATATGAGACCAAGAAGGCAGATAAAAGTACCTTTCTTAGGACAAGAGGGATCTTGCTTTCAGAGAAAAAAGAACACTTGAAAAACATTTTTGTTTCTTTTTTCCCTTTGGCAACAAACAAGTTAAAAAGATATTAAATTAAAATTGAAGCAAAACATAAAACTTGCAAAATGAACTTTAAAAAATTGAATATAGTAACCGTTGCTAAGGAACGCAGCTTCATATTTTTAGAGTGGGCAATATCTAATCTCGCTGGCAGCCATGGACCATACTATTCTATTGAAAATATTGATTCCACAATTACTCATTACCTAATGTATTTTTTAAATTTTTATTTTCACATTCAGAAAATTTACAATTGTTAAATTAGTACTTCCAAAAATTGATATTTTTTTTCATTTTTTTAACTTTAAAACTGTAATTCTGAGTTCAAAAATGCGAATTTTTAATATGTGCATTTTCCTTTTTTTTTTTTTGGACCAAAAATAAAATAAAAATAAAAATAAATACATAAATGAATAAAATAAAATAAAAAATAAAGTAAATAAATAAATATTCATTTCAGGAAACTTAAGTGGTAATGTATATATAATTAGAGACCTCTTTCTACTCAGAAATGATGCTAAACTGAAAAATGTGTTTAGTACGTAAAAATAAAATCCTGAAAAATAAAATCAGAATTTAAACAATGTAAATTAGAACAATTAAATCCATTTAATATACTATGCAATTTGGTGAATAAATGGAGATTTTCTTAGCAACCACTGTAGAGGAGCAATTTCCTATGGCACGATGTGGGTGGCCTTCTTAGAGAAGTTTCACTAGTTCATGCACCCTGTACATATTCAATTCTATGAGAAGAAAATAGTATCATACATTGAGCGAATGGTATGGTGATCTTCAAAACCGTAAGGAGTACTAACAAATGAAATGGCGCAAAAATTAATAACAATATTATTAATCAGAATATTGCAATGTATATTTGCCGTGGCGAGAATTGGTGTGACACATCACGATCCTCCTAGTCGGGGAAGTAATCTGCCCCGCTTCCCCCGCCGTCGAGAATCTTTTGATGCCACCACTGCATACTCTATCTTCCCTTTTTAAGCTAGGGACAAAGAACTTCTATTACTAGAACATACTTATTTAAAACATCAATTCGTCTGCCATTAATAAGTTTAATTTCCTAATCACCCATGTCAAATTTAATCCAATTTAGTGATTACAGTCAGGGGTGCAACAGCTTCTGTCTCAAGATGGAACTCTTTCACCAGTATTTTTTTTTTTTTTTTAATAATTATCAGTAAAGAATAAAGAAATATATTCCACTTCTATATGCTGTTAATAATTATAAAACAGTAATAAAATATACTTTCAGCATATCACACATTTAAAATATCTTTATTCCGACGTTTCGGTTAATATTCCATTTTTAACCATCTTCAGGGAAATGATGTTCAAAACTATAAACATAAACAATTTTAACCCATTCTTGGATACTATAAATACAATTCACAAAGAAATTAATAAGTGATTACATAAATTATATGAAAAACACTCTATATATATTTTAAAATGAGTTAAAAACACCTAAATAAATCACAATCATGTGCATTACAAGAAAAATAAAACTCCTCGATAAAATGGAGTCAAAGTATCACACTGCAGGGTTGCCAGAACAAACAATGGCAGGGTAACCTTAAATTAAGTTTAAGAAACGAAGCCAAATTGAAGAGGGGTTAATGGATAATGTATCATTACAAATTTCGGATTTCCTTTTTATAATTTCAAAAGATTCATAAAGTAGAGATCATTTCTATTATTAGTACTATAAATTATTCGGGCATTTTCAAAATCAGGTTCGATGGGGTTAGTTTTATATGTACGTGAAAAAGCAGTGCAGGATCTGTTATATTTTAAATCTGCTAGATGTTCCCTCATTCTATCACTGAAAGGTCTATTGGTCATTCCTATATAATAGTTAGTAGTTTTATTATCAATTTTATATGGGATTTCATAAACACCTGATTTTAATTTGGAAGGAGGGGGATCTAATTTTTTAGAAAGTAATGAATTTAATTTTAGGGGACCTTTAGCAACAAGATGAACATTATTATTAATTAATTTAGTAAATCCTTCATGTTGACCAGGCCAATATTGTATTTTCTTAAATTTATTATTAGAGGATTTATTACAATAAGAAGATGAAGAAGGGGAAGAAGGGGACATAATTTGATAAATTAATTTATCTATAGTTTTGATTTTATACCCGTAATTCAAAGCCAAATCATAAATAAAATCGATTTCATTGTCTAAGGCCTCAAGAGTAGAACAATGACTATAGGCACGTTTAATCAAAAACCTAAAATTAGCAATTTTATATGACCAGGGTATAGGATAATTACTATGAAATGTATAAGGAACTATATTGGGCTTTCTATAAACAGAAGTTTCAACATATTGATTAAAGCGTTTAATTTTAATATCTAAAAGGGTTAATTCATTTTCATTATTTTCAATTTCTAAAGTAAATTTAAGGTTGGGTTTTATGTTATTGATTACATTCAAAAAATCATTACGAGAACTAGATGGACTATGCCGTATAATAAATACATCATCTACAAATCTTTTCCAAAATTTAATACAATGCAACTGTTTATTAATAAATTCATTTTCAAAATCTCTTAATTCAAATTCAGCTAATAGTCCAGATATAGCTGAGCCCATAGGGGCTCCGTTAAGTTATTTATAAATATTACCGTTAAATATAAAATAATTATTATATATTACCAGTTTTATGGCTTCTTTTATAGCAGTTTTTTCAGATTCTGAATAGTCAGTAGTATAAATCAAGTCTATTACTTATTAAATGAAAAACATAGTCTATATTAATTGAGGGAAATAAGTTCACAATGTCCAGATTAGCTAGGGAATATTGTGGCTGTATATTCTGTTCGAATAAATCATCCAAAAATTTTGCCGGATCTGATATCGAATAAGATGATTCAGGAAGTAAGGATTCAGGAACTTTCTCAATAAAATATGTAGGGCTGGAATATTTTGCTACTATGGGTCTAACTGAAGGTATTTCTTTATGATCTTTATATTTACCAATTAATTGAGGAGGAAAAGCAAAAACATTTTCTTTAACAATTTTTTTTCATATTATCAGGCCATTTATGGCTCTTGATTAAATTTTTAACCTTATATTTTAAATTAGTAGTAGGATCTTTTATTATCAAATTATGTCCCCTTCTTCATCTTCTTATTGTAATAAATCCTCTAATAATAAATTTAAGAAAATACAATATTGGCCTGGTCAACATGAAGGATTTACTAAATTAATTAATAATAATGTTCATCTTGTTGCTAAAGGTCCTCTAAAATTAAATTCATTAATTTCTAAAAAATTAGATCCCCCTCCTTCCAAATTAAAATCAGATGTTTATGAAATCCCATATAAATTGATAATAAAACTAACTATTCATATAGGAATGACCAATAGACCTTTTAGTGATAGAATGAGGGAACATATAGCAGATTTAAAATATAACAGATCCTGCACTGCTTTTTCACGTACGTATAAAACTAATCCCATCGAACCTGATTTTGAAAATGCACGAATAATTTATAGTACTAACAATAGAAACCAAGCTCAGCTTTATGAATCTTTTGAAATTATAAAAAGGAAATCCGAAATTTGTAATGATACATTATCCATTAACCCCCCTTCAATTTGGCTTCGTTTCTTAAACTTAATTTAAGGTTACCCTGCTATTGTTTGTTGTGGCAACCCTGTAGTGTGATACTTTCACTCCATGTTATCGAGGAGTTTTATTTTTCTTGTAATGTACATGATTGTGATTTATTTAGGTGTTTTTAACTCATTTTAAAATGTATATAGAGTGTTTTTTATAAACTTTTCATAAACCAAATGTTTCTAATAGATAATTTTGGGCTACTGGTTCAATGCCAATTTTTCTTCTACCAATTTACCATTATTTCCATAGCTCTCCCTCTGAGTCTACACATCTTTTCAACTACTCACTTAAAGATTAGAATTAATTTCTTTGGGGATATTTTTAAAATCCTCTTTTCTCTTCGAAACGTCTGTTAGTTAAAGAGCTATTTCATATTGTTGCTGGTTGGTAGAGCGTCGATCTCGCAAAGGAAAGACATCGAACTCCATACTCGAGCCAGCCGAAGGCAGTCGTGTACATCGGTGGCTGGTGTAAGTAAAATCCGTTGAGGTTGCAATATCTTCCATGTTCCGTACAGATAATGTCTCTGGAGGATATCGAAGCGGGGGGAGAGGGATACCTTCCACAAAGGATAGAAATTATGATTGCTTGTCTCCACTGGGGGGTGAATCCCAAACTGTCACCATTTGCCCAATGTGTACCTACAGTGCGACGTTAAATCAGCTCTCTCGTGCTATTTCATATCAAGAAAGACTAGTTGAATTGTATAGATTTATAGATATTTGAAAACCTTTTAGCGAGGAAAATAAATAAAAAAAAATGCTTAAAAAGATAACTTAGAAATAAAAATTGCTAGTGAGAAATTGTTAAAAGCAAACCAAACGTCATCTAATTTTGTATACACATAACATACAAAAAACTGCTTTTTTTTTTTTTTTTTCTTCTTTTAAGCACATAATATGCGTGAAATTTTACTTTCCTCATCACCTTTATTTTAAGACAAGCTCTCTTTTTTATGAGTCAATGGATTTTAAAATATAATAATCTTAGACAACTTTAAATTAATTAGATAATTTTATTTCAAATCATTTTTCTTATCAAAATCCTTTTTATTCAAGCCAGATCCTTAAAAAATCGTAATTTTAGGTTTTTGTAGGGGAGGAAAAGATTGCGCATACTTTCAAGTGAGTTGTGGATGACTGAAATAGGAGTAGGGCGCTGCAGTCGCCACAGAGCGATAATTGGCTAAGGTCAGGAATTTTAAGGATCTTTGCACGGTAAGTGAACATGCTGTTGTAGGTTATTGAACAAGTAAAAGCGCCACTGAGCGAGAATTTGATACTAACATATTTTTTAAGAGTTCCGAATATGATCAGAATTTTCAAGTGCGTTTTGCACGGTAAGCGAACAGATTGTTTCTTGTTAATGTCTAAAACGGAAAAAGAGCCATAGGTGCCATTAAACAGGAATTTGTTATGATCAAATGTTTTAAAATTTTCGTGAATACGATAAGAAATTTAAAGGGTCGCTTGCACGGTAAGCAAACATGCTGTTTTACATGTTTAAAACAGGCTATTTTAAGCGTCTAACTAGTGCCACCTAGCGGGAATTTGCTACAATGAGACATTTTAATGAGAACTTCTTTTGCTGGTCGGTGAATAAGGTGTTCGCTGAAGGCAGCTAGTGTTGTATAAAAATCTTAGTGTTTTTGGTATCAAACGATAATTAACGAAATTATTATCTATTTTCAAATGAACTTAAGGTGCAACACAGCGCCCAGAAACCTCATTATGCAGCCGTGCTTTTTAAAACACTGGGAGAGAAGACTCCCGCCTCCCTCCTCCCTCAAGCTAAGCCCCTGAAGAAAAAATTCAAATCAGCGGCTTATAAATACCAGAATATAACATTATGGACTCTTTTTTTTTTCAAATGCTTTGAGAACGCTTTAATATGTTGTTGTAAACGTTTGTCTTTATGAAAATTGTCATAGTTTCCAGCTTCTATTGAACGTTTTTGTTGAACATGTAGTCTCATCAGTAGCCGAGAGGTTCTGCTCTTTAAGCTAGTAGATGGAAAGTGCCGTTTCGAAACCAGTTTCTACCCGATGGCCTAAATGTCCGGAAGTTTTCGCGGTTTCTCTGAAACTCGCGTAAACACAGTTTAGGAACACTTTACAAATAACACGGACGAAATTCTACGCATTCCAAGTTTCTTAGCACAGACAACTGCGTTAAAGATGCACATCAGGGAGATTAACTCTTTTTCTTTTATCATATAATCCAGTGAGATATTTTTTTCTATCTATTATAAGGACATAATTTCCAATTATGCAGTTTTTTAACACCAATATTTCTTTGCAACAAAATTTCATCAAATTAATCGAAGAAAACTGATAAAAAAGTTAATAAAAATTTCCGGTAGCAAAGAAAACGTACAAGATGGCAGCTATGTAATGATATATCATTTAAAAATTAAGTTTTTTGATTTTTCTTTCTAACTCCATTTTTAAAAGATGTCTAGCTATATATGCTAAAGAAGCTAGATTATATTCAAGATATCTTGAATATAATCTAGCTTAAGATTTTCCATTTTCTTGGGCGACATTTAAGAACTGGTAAGTGGTCCTACCAGCCGAAGAGGGTTCGCTCTTTTTGGTGGTGGGGGAGGTTTCAATGTTATTTTTTTCAATCTACTTGTCATATAAATTTGTCCTTATATATATTTATATTTTTGTATTTTTGTATTGATATATTTACTATTGTACTTTATTTATGAATTTATAAGCGTTTTTAATGCTTTGTATTAATTCAATTCTAATCTGGAACTCGTTTGCTATACATTTTTGTTTTCATCTAAGATAAGTCAGGGGCTAGAAACGTATTTTTTGGCTAAAAAGGACACGTTTCTTCAGAAACTTCTCATTTTCCATTCCCTACAGGGGGGAGGGAGAGGGCTTCCCTGAAGAAGGCCCCCATGTGTTTTTGGATTACTTTACATTTAGTATAAGTTTATATATATGTATATACTAGCAAACCCGTGCGAAATATTCGCATTTTATTTCTTTTCTTATTTACCTTTAGAATTTGAAACTCATAAATGTTATATAAATTTCACCACCCAATTAAAAATTTAATTTACCAGAAGTCAAATTATTAATAAAACCAAGTTAATATTGCACAATAGTGAAACCAAAATCATTCAAAGAAAGGTTTCCAAATAAAATTCATGGTTTACGACCCAATTTTCCTACTACCACAGGCACTACAGTTTTAATATAGGACTCCCACGACGCCTTTTAAATTTTTGTCGTCATGCTGCGAACGACTTTTTATTAATTTTGGTATGTATATATATATATATTAATAAATAAATAAAATAAAATAAAATAATTCCTATTTTGATTATATTTTTTATGATTGTGTTTTTTAGTCAATTTATGACACAAAAGTTCATATTCTGTATATATCTTTAAAATATTGCTAGGTTTAAAATGACGCTTGCAAAGATTCTGAAGAAACAACTGTTAAAATACATTTTCTTCGTAAAATAATCTCATCAGACAAATGCCGTCATTTTTTCTTATTAGTCGATTGAGCTGAGTCCGCGTCCTTAAATATTGTTCATGTATAAACATTATTCTTTTATCCTCGCGTATTCGACAGAAATAATTGAAACTGGTCCACGTTAGAGAAATATTATGTTGATAATCCCATACTTTTTCTTGTGCGGTCAAGGAAAACCGCATAATACTATGGTCGATATTTCTAAAATCATACATATTATTTGTTTATTTATTTATTTTAAATGATTTTTGGATCACACAGTACATAACTATAAAAATAGAAAACATGAATTCACGAGACCTCAAAAATTATTGATAAACCAAAATATCACAGTCGAAATCTTCAATGATTACAGTACTTTCCTTATAAATCATATGTTCAGAAAATGAAAATGCCCGAAATATTTTACATATATTTTACAAGCAATTTAAATCAACAAATGTGTTTCTTGATAAAAATTCCTGTGAAGGTTAACAAATTTAAATTTTTATATTGTCTGTTTGCATCGTAATGATTTTAAAATTATGTTAAACAAAACAAAATTCTTAAATATTATTCAAAGTTCATTTCAAATTTTTCTGGCTGTCTTAAGGGCCCTCTTCACTCACCGCCGCCGGAAGCCGAAACTAATGTTATTCTATGGGAAATTTTTCGTTACAAATAACTTATTAACTAATACATATTTTTAAATTCTGTTTTCACATTCTGAAAGTTCCCAGCTGTTAAATTGACGCACCTTTTCTAAAATATTATTTTTTAAATTTTTTATATTTTATTTTGAATATGTGAAATTATTTTCAATATGTGAATTATTTTCAATATGTAAAATTTTTTCATTTTGCAATTTCGAAATAAAATATTAAAAATTAAAAAATTACATTTTTAAAAAAGGTCCGTCAATTTAACAGTTGGGAATTTTCTGAATGTGAAAACAGAATTTAAAAATATGTATTAGTTAATAAGTTATTTGTAAAGAAATTTTCCCCATTGAATAAAATGGCTCGGGCTTCCGGCGACGGTGAGTAAAGAGGGCCGTTAATTTTAAGACTCCTTTTAAATTATTAAATATAATTTCCTTGACGGAAAATTAAGTGATTATTACTTTATGAAGACATTTTAAAATTGAGTTTATCTTTACTAAATTATGCATAAAAATCCTCAGTTTATTAGATGAGGAAAACGTGAAAGCGTTGACATTGTTTAAACTAACAGCTAATTTAAAAATTTATGAGAATACAAATTGTTTATTTTCCTCAGGTTATTAAATTTCTAAAAGTAAAAGCTTAAATTTAATTTCTAAAATTTTATTGATTTCCTAATATAAAATGTCCTTATTATTTACTTCTAAACGGGCAAAAATTCAGTAATTGAAAGTGTATGTGTATAGTTCGATGACAAATGCCTTCACTAGGGATTTAGGTGTGTGGGGAATGGCTTACATGGAGTCTTTCTAAGGGATCCTAAGCTGTAATAGCGTGAATTTTGGAGAAAACCACCGAAAGCTGGAAATGTCTAGGTCGATGAGCGCAGCTCGACACTTTCTTTCTACTAGTTTTGTGAGTAAAACTTGCCGACCACCTGTGGGGCTAATGAAAATGAGTTAATCAAATTAAAATGTTTTAAAGTAACTTATAACAAAATGTTTTACTCATGTAAACAGTTATGTAAAGTGTTATGGATTATTATAGAATATAGAGACCACTGTTATTGACGTAAAATGGTTTTTCCTCAACCTTTTATTCTTTGGCGCACATATTTTTGTTTTAATCACAATAACAAAATTATTTATATTTACAAAGGAAGACCATTAAAACTGAAAATAATACGGTTTAATACTTTCCAACAAGATTGAAATGTGTTAGTGACTTGTATTAATGACTTGAGTTTGAATGTCTGTCCGCGCTCTTACTCCCGCAAATATTCATGGAATTTTTTTAAACTGATATATGTTACTCAAGTTCCCTATCAGAAGTTCCCTATTGAAAATGGAATGAATACCTCTACTGATGTGTGTACAGAACACCCGAAAAGTACTCCAAAGCATTGTGATCTACAAGAGGTATTTTTATAAACCATATTTAAAACCTTAACTTTACACAAACTTTAATAAAATTGAAATATGTTATTCAAGGTCGCTATCGGATGTTTTCTTTAGAAAATGCAGTAAATACCATCGCTGATTTGTGTACAGGGACACCAAAAAGTATTCCAAAGCATTACATTCTGTGAGAGGTATTTCTATAAATCAAATTTAAACACTTTACTTTGCACAAATCTTAATGAAATTGTAATATGTTATTCATATGCATAAAAGAATGCTTTCTACAGGATGTAATATCATTAGCATTAGATTTACAGGGCCACACAAAAATATTCAGTTTCATCAAAGGCTGTTATTGAAAAAATTGCTGGAATTTAATTTTTGTTTACATTGAACGTTTTTAACACTTTCTAACAATTTTTAAGTGTGAATATGGTTTCAATTTGTGTATCTGTCTCTCCGACTGTCCATCTGTATATCTGTCCGTCCGCATGCCTCCAGCATCCGTAAATATTTCCAGAATTAAGAAAAAAAAATTATGTTATTTAGTCCATTATAGAATGTTCCCTATTTAAGGTGGCATTAATACGTCTTGTACAACTAATTTGTGTACAGGGACACTATAAAAAATACCAATGCTTTGCGTTTTAGGACAGACATTTTTAGAAATCACTTTTAAATAACTTTCTACTGTAAACATCATAAATTGTCGTTCGTCATTAATATGCTAAAATGATGTTTTCTGTAGAATATGATTGGTTAAACTTCAGATTTACAGGGTTACACTAAAATAATCAGATACATTAATGGCTGCAATTAAAATCTAAGGGCTGCAATTTCTTTTGCGTTAAGCATATTTAATCCTTTCCAAAAATGTTTAAGAGTGATTAGGAATTAAATTAGTCTAGGAGTGAACCTTTCAGTCATCCAGTCTGACCGTTGTGTGATAACGTAGGCAAAGAACATTGGAAGTTATACGATACAACATGTACATACAGTTGGAAAGTGTTAATAATCAATGCGTATCGCATGATTTCCCATTTTTGTTATTTATTTCTAAATAGACAGAAAATCAGTAATTAGAAATGTATGCATATAGTTTTGTGACAAATGTCTTCACTAGGGACTTAGGTCTGGATGGATGTGTAATAGCGTGAATATTAGAGAACGATGGAAATGTTCAGGTAGACGATTTCAGCCTGTGGTTGAACCAGATACCTTCCGTCTATCAGTTTTAGGAGCAAAACTTATCAGCCATTCGTGGGGCTAACGAAAAATGAATAAAATTAAAATTTTTAAAGTAAATTATAGCAATGTGTTTTGAATATATAAACAGAAATGTAAAGTTGTAAAGAACCAGGACCCAGCTTGAAGAAATAATTACACTTAGCTCGATACATAAAAGTTTAATAACAATTTACTATACTACATACAGATATACGAATACTTATTTACATTATTACATCGCGCTCGGTAAAAGAACATAGTATAATTTAAAACTACATTAGACCGTAACAGCTTCTTCTTACACGACTGACTCTGCGACATTTCACAGATAACAACTTAAAACATTCTGAAAAGAAAATGTTTTCTCTTCAGTTTATGGATAGGCAAAATATCATTAGATATTTTGTCATGAATGGAGACAGCGCCCTCTATACTGTTTTAAAATTAGTGAAGATGGCTCAATAGCGATATGCTATTTAACGTATTCGTAGGTGTTTGAACTCAACGAGATAAATAAAATAGAGTGATAAATGATAACCCTGATATGGTCCAACACGAGTCATGTGAAATAAACCATCTATGCATTAATTTCCTTGGTTACAGCTTATTTTCAATAATTTTCTATGATGGCAACTGTTTGGAGATTGTACTTGGCGAAAATCATAGCCGCCAATATTTTTGGTTTTTGTTTACTTGCGTAATTTAATTTAATTTAATTTAATTTAATTTAATTTTTATTTTTTTTAGTAGTTCTAAATCATTTTTGTTTTTATTTTATTTATTTTTGTTTCGTATAGTCAAAATTTAACCTACAAAATATTTAAAAGTAGTTGCGGAATTATTATTTGTTTTTAAATTTAGCTCTTGTAAAAGTTTTCCTTTATAAGCACTTTTAATTTTTGTTGAGAAATAAGGAAAAAAAAAAGTGTTTTGTTATTTATTATAATGTGAAATATTTGAGAAATTATTTAAAAAACAATTTATTTCGGTCACGGGACTATCGTGTTACCTAATAATAACGATAATTTGCCGAACTAAAATTTTTAAAGCCAAATTAGCGATAAAAGTCCAAACGTCCAAACATAGCAATCTATTGGTTCATATCACGTGGTTCACGCTGAACCATCCAGCAGATATACTATACTCTATTTCCTTTATGGAGTCGCCTGAAGGCCATGCTCAGACGAACTGTGATTTCACTTTCCCCGTCCGTTGCTAGGTTACTGAAGAAACAACGATATCTCACTGGATGGAATTGAGCACGTGATCTCATTCACGTGATCTCCCCCTTACTGAATTCCGTGGCCTTGAAGTGCCTCTGATGAGGAAATGGACTATAGTAGAGGGAGAATCCCTATTCTTTTCTACGGAAGAAAACATGTTCAACATGTATCAAGTGATATTTCGTTGCGCTAACTTTTTTCGCTACCTATCGCTTTCTTGGCAATAGTTTGTTTCCCATAAAAAAAAAAAAAATAAAATAAAAAACATTTATAGGTCGTAAATACCAAAGAATATTTACCTCATTAGATATTCTTTGTCAAATATATTATAAGAGTTATGAATTTATTATTCTTAACTAGCAGGCTTTGCCCGCTTCGCTGGACATTAAACTTAAATGAGTTGTCAAAATCCCATATCTTTATTAATAACCTAAGTTCTCGCTGTGATTGGTAGAGATTTTCTCGCTCGCAACGTGAGGAGCCTGTGTCCCCACTGTCTTCGGCACAACTTACCCACTTTTTACTTCCCCTTCCTCAACGGGTGAGTTCGAAGTTTTGCAAAATCCCACTAATGTACATAATGCGTACACTTTGTGAGGAATATGCGTTCTCCATAATCTCAATTCCTCAATCTTAATCTTAAAGATTAACTTAATTACTTAATTACTTAATTAGATAATAAGAAGAGCTCAAGACAAAGTTAAATATGAAATAACAAAGTTTATTAAACATTCAATATCAATGAGGGTGTTAGGCTAACTCAATTTTATCTCTCAATAAACCCCAGGAAATAACTTTAACAAAGCATAAAATAAAAGGCAGCTTATCTCACCAATACTGATCTTGTCTACGGCTGCTCTCTGTTACCACTAACTCTTCTCACTCCAAAATTGTCGACCGGATTCCCGAGGCGCGACAGATTCTTTTCTTACTTTATGCTACAACACTACACCTCTCTACCATCACTTCACGCACACCCTAATCCACTGCAACTCAATATCACCATGAACCCCAATTTACTATCCATCTACCAAAACAATCTCCATCTTATAGTATATTCTCCAAACTTCCTTCCCTTCATTTCAATTAAAACTTACAATCACTTCCCATTCATCAAACACTCAGAACCTAATTCTTTCATTGCAGCACCATGTCGACATAAAACTCATCCGATTAAGACCTTCGCCGAGTCTCTGGCGACGAAGTGCATTAACCGTCCCAACTTTATATTGCTGGATTCAGCTGAAATTCAAACGAACTGTGGAGACGTTCTATAGTCTCGACCTCACAACTTAATCAATATCCATATACCAGAATTCGCCATTCTAAGATAATTCAAAGAGAATTCAAACGGAAAAACATGTTTTTAACCATGTTTATTGCCCTCCGACTCCGAGAAGGATGGGGGGGATTTCGAATTTCGTGAAATATAGTTACAATAAGTGCCGGATGCATACAAACAATTTACGCACCAAATTTCGTGAACACAGAAGTCTTTAATAGAAAATATTATAAATAAATAAATGCAAAAAGCACAGCTTTAGTATGGGACCCCTTTGGTGACATTAAATATTTTAAGCCATTTTTGCGATGAACTGAATTGGCTATCTCAATTGTGCAATTAAAGATCTTGGCGAGAAACGTCCGAACTACTTAGGTGCCGAATTTCAAATTTTGCCAAAGGGATCCGATACTAAAGCTGTTCCATATCGAATCTGGGTTGAAAACGGAAAAAGGGTAAAATAAATTAGAAATATCAGACCTATATTTATAAATTTGATGCCGAATGATAGGGGCGATTTTGCTGAATCCAGGGGTGCAAACAGTTTTTCGATGCGACAATTAGATTTTAAAAAAATAACTAAAGTATGAAATTTAAGTGACAACGGAAAAAGGGAAAAATAAATTAGAAATATCATACCTGTCGTTACAAATTCAGTACCAAATGAAAGAGGTGATTTTTCTGAATACTGGGGTGTAAACAGTTTTTCGATGCGACAATTAGATTTTTTAAAATTAACTAAAGTAGAGAAACTTAGATGGCAACACTTCATTTCAATCTTTTCATAATTTGTAGTGCGAATCACGCGAATACAAAAGTCTTTAACTTAAAAATTTAATTTTATATTTTATTTTTCCATTCAAAGCATTTTAGTGAAAAAATATTTATAGCGCATGCGCAGGCGTTTTTTACCCACAATTTAAACACTAATCATAATTTTGAAAATTTCTATAGATATAATTTCAAGTTGGGTGAAGACCTAAATTTCTGCCAAGCGCCGTTGAATTCCGTCCAGCCGTTCTCGAGTGATGCCCGGACAAACGTGTTTTAGTCTTTTACCCCCTAGGGGGGGAACGGGGGGGGGAATTTCTGAAAAGTTGATAGATATAATTTTAAGTTGGGTGAAGACTTAAATTCCTGCCAAGCGCCGTTGAATTCCGTCCAGCCGTTCTCAAGTGATGCCCGGACAAAAAAAGCGACATTCGGACACGATGACACACACACACACACACAGGCAAAATTTTCTGAAGTCATTTTCGGCTTTCACGGGGTGTAAAACGTGAAGATATCGCAAAATTTTTTGATTCCAACAAATTTACAGACAAAACTCTGATTTTATTAACACAGATTACTATTTCTTTTTTCAATGAAAACTCTGCTAAGCGATTTTTATACAAAAAAATTACAATTTTGAAAAAAGATTAAAAAGAGAGAGAGAAAAAAATATTTTGAATAAAACAGAAATAAAAACATTTCAAATATTTAGTATGTTGTAGCCATCACAAAACATTCTTCAATGTTATCCTATACAAATACGCAGAATGTAAATTAGATATTAACTAAAATAATTTTTTATTAAAATTCCTTTTCATGATGAATGCAAATGATTTTCATTGCAAGGATATACAGTGAAACCTCTCAAGTTGGACACCCCTATAAGTTGGACACCCCTCTAAGTTGGACGCCTTTTCTCGGAACGGAATGTATCCATTAACATTATGTCTAACCCCTATAAGTTGGATACCTCTCTAAGTTGGACACTTTTTCTTGGAACCGTAGGTGTCCAACTTAGAGAGGTTTTACTGTATAATAATGGCTAAAGAAAGTTTATTTTGTGTCTTATAGACCACATTCATATTTTAAAAACAGCATTTTTCTCCCTAAGTTTCTTATTTATTTATTAACCCGTTAGTAGTCGCTATAGACAGCACCACCTATTACAGATTGCGCACTTTTTATTTAACTGTCACCAATAATTTTAAGAAGTGATGTGATCGACGTTTCTTCGATTTTATTCGCGTATTATGTACATCAAATGCCACTTCTAAAACTTTTTGGTGGCTATTGAATAAAAAAATCTGGTAACACTGAAGGATGGGCGGCAAATCGACCAACTAACGACTACTAACGGGTTAAGAAACGAAGAAAAACCCTGATAAATTTGTTTTAAATTAATTATTCTGGATTTATGGTACAACCATTAATTTTAAAGGTATTGACGGGTTCTTTTCAGAAACACTATTATTAAAAATTTACATAGACCACCCCCCTCTCTAGTTAAAAGAGATACATCTACATTTACAATCTTTTTTTTTTTTTGTCATAATTGATTATTACTATTTTAAACAATTCTTTTTAATTCACAAAGATTCGTTAAAAATTCTCACTGTGCATATTTATGCGAAGTTTCGTTTTTATGTTGAAGCAAATAAATAAATACAATAAAATAAATATATACGGGATGACAGCGGGGTTGGGCGTTACGCCCTATTGGGCGTTTGGTGTTTTAGTAGTAAGGCTGACTGACTACCCTAGGATTCTAGGCATAAGGTGGAGTGCCCTCCGGGGGGAGTCTAAGTGATCCTAGTCCATATTTATGAAGTTTCGGAGAAAACTACGGAAAACTCCAAACGATTAGGTCAACGAGTGCGAATTGTGATCGAACTCGGCACCTCACGTCTACCAGCTTGAGTTCAGAACCGATCGGCCGCTGGTGGGCTATTTTCAGCAACAGCTTATAGGCACTAATTTATATTTTCATGTTAGAACTAAATGTCAAGTTTGGTTAAATTTTGTCCATTTATTTATTAGAGCATCCACAAAAGTTTAGGCACATACGAAGACACTTAAAATAATGCAATCATGTTCAGGATATGTCAAAACGTGTAAATTCGCTAGAAACCGGAGACAAACTTTCCATTAATCGAATACTTTCTTCTTAAATATAAAGTAGAAAAATAAAGCAAATATCTTAAATAATGATGCATTTATATTATTAATAAAAATATTATCATGAAGACATTAAAAAATAGAATCTATCCTATTTCTTTTTATATTATTATAATTTAATTTATTTTACAGTTATAAGATGAAAGTATTCTATTCCTATAAATTTTTGCTCTAATTTTTGATGATTTTTTTATGCCATTGGGAATTTATTTATTTATTTTTTTTAAATTCCAATATCGTCAATAATAAAAAAAAAATAATACATAAATCTTATGAGAATTGAAGATCAAGACTACATTTCGATATTTGTTTATAGATATCCTTCACCAATACACTTGGCGAAAGAGGCTCATCGCCAACAGCCAAGAGCTCTGACCACGAGGAAAGATCACAAAACACGCGGGCGCAATACCTCGATGATTCGGCTTTTCGGCTAATACAATACCGTAGTAGTTCATGGGCACAGGAGAAATGAGAATTGTCACGTGACAATACTCGATGATGTTGGCCACACAAGGGGGTTGCTATTTCTCTCTCTACTAAAATTAAAGCTCGATGGTTTTTCTCAATGTGATATTTCTGCGACCGTGTTGACTTCATGAATAGCGGCACCATAGAATAATAAGCGGCACTGGAAAAGTATTTGAGAAGAATTGCTCACCACGGAGTAATATTAATAGGAGTTGAAGGTCCAATGGGAGAAATCTACGAAACTGTGATGTAAATTTTTGGTAAATATTGAGGGCGCCACTTGTCATTACTCCCTATCTCGGCGCGGGTATAATGTTGTTTTCAATAGAATTTTGCCGGAGTAAATTTTAAATTTTAAGCAATTTAATTTTTTTTGTAAGTGCTTAAAACTGCATAATTCAGATGTTTCAAATAAATGCTTCGTTCCTAGTTGTGAAACAGGCTATGATAGTGAAAAGAAAAAAAAAAAAAAACTTATTTACTACAAAAAAAAAAAAAAAAACTACTCGGTGGCTTTCATTAACTAACGAGACCTGATGATGTGCTAGTAAATAAGCACGAAACATGTTGTCTAACTGTTTTTTGACCTTTTAAAATTCTTTTAAATATTTTTAACGTGCCTTTTACAGCGGATTTTACTCTTTTAAATAGTTATTTACTACATTTTTTTATACGTCAAATATACTAATAATGAAAAATTATAAGACTGCCATAAGATATCCATAATAATCTACATTTTCAAACGACACAATACAAACGATCTCCATTCTCCTTTCTCCCAACTGTCTGTTTTAGCTAGCTTCGGTTAATAAAGATCGTCATTTTTTGAAAGCTCTCTTTCAAAGTAAAATTAGCATAAAATCGCTCTTAAAAAAAAAAAAAACATGTTGCTTAGAATATTCTATTTAATGAAATTTGCTTTCAATCGAAATTTTTTCAGCTTGATATTATTTAAAAAAAAATAATTAAAATGAGACATTTCCCCATTGAATAACATTGCAGAAGCTGGAGAAAAGGAAGTATTGTACGCTGGCGCCCTCTGTAAACATTAGAAAACAACATCACAAAATTTCAGCGTTACCTTCTTCTCCTGTCTTTATACTCCGTGTTGCTCACGGAGTGCTTTGCTTTCCCCCTGTCTACTGTTATCCTCCACAACTTATAGCGCTCGCAAGGGTGGGGTGTCGCCAGTGCTGCCAGACTTGGGGATTTCCCCCCATTTTGGGGGGATTTCTGAGGCTTCGGGGGAAATTATTGGGGACGGAGATTTAGTAGTGGAGAGCACGAGAGCAGTTTTTTGGGGAAATGAAAAATTTTGGGGGTTTTCATTAACATTGGCAAAAGATTTTTTCCTGAAATCCCACAGGAAAATTGAAAAGAAGAAAAGTTCAAGTTTATCAACTGATAATGCATTGATTCTGGATTCTATTTCCGAAATAGAAGAATAACATTTACAATCTTTTGATTAAAAAATTTTTTCCTGTTTTTGCTTTTTGTATTTCTTGATTTCAGGAATTATTTTTATTTGGTTCACGTGTGCTCTAGAAAGCATTGTGAATGCTTGATACGTATTGATTGCCGATTAAAGTAAACTGAACCACTCGAAACTAGGATACTTGATCTTTAAGTTTGAATTAAACTTGCAGGCATGAAACATATATTTTCATGTACGCTCTTGAAGTTCCCTGGATACATTGTTTTTCATGCAATTTATAGTTTTTTTTTTTTTTTTTTTTTTTAAACATATGTTATAAGATTAGAGGGGAAAAAACTACACTCAGAAAGTTACACAGAAGAAAATTTTCGAAAAACTAGTATATTTAATGTTATTTTTGTAAATGGGAAGAGTTTTTTCAAAAAAGAGCTTTATTTGGGGAAAAATGGCAGCTTAAATTTGTTACATATTCTTTTAATATATATATATATATATTAATTACAATTTTAGTATAAATTGAGTTGGGTAATTTTTTGGGAAAAACACTTGATTTGGGGAAATTTGAAAAATTTTTGGAAAAATTGACTTGTGATCATCTGGCACAGTGATGCCAGATTGGGGATTTTTCTGGCTACTGGAGATTTTTTTGGGGACGGAATACTTGTGGGGAATTGTGTGGAGATTTTTGAAATTTTTGGGGAGAAACATGGGGGATTTTTCGCCTTTTTTTCTCTCTATATATATACACAAAAGTTACTGTCACTGGCGTCACATTTTTTTGTCTGCGACAGCATCTTCTAGCGGAGGGCAGGGTCCTTCGCGTCATGAGAGGTAACAATGTGTTCCGAATTCTCCAAGGAAGACATTTAAGCTGCTTCGAAATTTCTATCATTTTAATTAAAGAAGTTATTAACTAAAAACGACAAGTTTATGAAGGTACTCTATATTTGCCATTTTGAAGAAAGTTTCTCCCAGTGACGTTGTTCTTCTGTCATGAAGTCATTTTACACGGGAAAATTAAAATATGATCCATGGTTGTACGTAGGTAGGTAGGTTCGATTTAACGTCGCAGTACTACGCTATGGGTAATTGGCGACGGTCTGGGACGCACCCCTAGAGATGTTCCGGTCACATGCCATCACAATTTTGATCCTTCCCGGAAGGGTCTCGCCCCCCCCCCCCCCGCTTTGGTGATCCCCAGAGGTGGAACATGGGTGGGAACATGGAGGACTTTGCGGTCAGATTTTATGTGCACCAGCCACGATTCGTGTACACGACGGTCTTTGGCCGGCTCAAGTATCGAATCGGCAATCTTTTAATTACGTGCTCGGCGCTTTACAGACTAGGGTACCGCGGCCCGAAACCATGGATGTAAAAAAGAAAAAAAAATAAATATCAACTTTTTTTCTCTACTTTTAGAAAATTAATTTTCATACACGGGAAAATTAAAATATGATCCATGGTTGTAGGTAGGTAGATAATTAGGTAGGTCGTGTTTGACGTCGCACCATTACTGCGCTATGAATAATTGGCGACGGTCTGGTTACGCAACCCTACGGATGTTCCGGAGACATGCCAGCACAATTTTGATCCTACTCGAAGGGGATGGTCCCCCGCTTCAGTGGCCCCCAGAGGTATAATTTTGATGGGAACATGGAGGATATTGTGGCCACGACATGTTTACGTGCACCAGCCACCATTTGTGTATACGACGGACTTTGGCCAACTCGAGAACCTAACCCGCAATCTTCCAATTACGAAGGTGTACCGCGGTCCGGATCTAAGGTTGTAAAAAATAAATAAAAAGGGTCATATACTAAAGCTGTAATGCAAAATGATCTAGATATTATGAATTTATTTCCATTAAATATATATATAAATATTTTATATTTCAATTTGATATTGAATATGAGGATTTCCATAATAATTTTCTGATTTTGCCTTGTAGTATGCACTATTAATATTCCTTTTCAGTGAAAGAAAACAGCGAATAGGCGGGCAGAGCTCTGCATGTGTTAATAAGTAAAGTGAGTTGGGAGGGAGGCAAAGCCTCCCTTGGGGGTTGGTGAGCGGAGCGAGCAGGGGGCAGAGCTCCCTAGTGTCTTAAATTTGTCTACTGGTTAGTTCACGCTCACTGTTGTGAACTGTAGGGATTTGACCTCATGCGTACGGACTTTTAACTGTTTTCTTTAGCATTTAAGGACATTTTTGAGGTGCATTTCTCCTTAGGACATCCTCATCCCAAATATCCTGAGGATGAAAAGACATCCTACGAACATCCTCAGCTCCTGTTATTATACACATACTGAATTTAGTATAAATACAATTGATTAGAGTATCTAATAATACATCTTCACAAACCCCCAAGGGAGAGCTGATGAAAAGATTTAAAAATTTTCGATAACTAATATGATAAAAAGTTAATCAATTAGTGTAAAATTGATTAATTAAGAATTAATTAACAAGTGCAAAATTAATTAAAAGTTAATTAACTGGTCTCTATTCATACTAGTGATGCACTAGTTATTAATAAAGTTAATAACTAGGGTGTATAAAAGTTATTCTTGTATTTGGGAATTTTTTTCAAAAATGAGCTTTATTTGGGGAAAAAATTGGGTTTAAATCTGCTAATTATTTTGAAATTTTTTATAAAAAATTTTACTTTTTTAGTAGAAATTGAGTTGGGGATTTTTTTTAGAAAATCCCTTCATTTGGGGAAATTTAAAGACTGTTTGGGGAAATTGACTGTGGACCATCTGGCGACACTTGGTGTCGCCAGTTAGCTGCGTTGACAAGAATACAGGCGTAAACTAGGAAACCTTTATACTCAGGGAGACGACACACAGGAGCAAACATCTCATTGGTTACCTGTTTTTTACCGCCTTGGGCTATTTCCAGTTTCTCGGCAATTGGAATAGCAGTGCGTTGAGAAGCAACTCAGAAACAAAAGCTTATTTCTATTATAATGAATTAAGATATTAATTTTTATTCCTAGAACATTATTTAAGTGACATTAAATTTTGATTTTGACTGATTTTTGCAGAAAATCCTGTCAAGTTTTGAGAAATTAGCATTTTTTTTATGACTGATCACCATTCGCATTTGTTTTCAATATTTGAAAATAATGTTTACGAACTTTTTCTTAAAATATTTCTACTCTAAACAGCAATTTAAATATGCTACAAGCAATAAAGTTTTACATATTGTATTTTACAACTTATTAAATGTGTTTTCATATTAAAGAAATGTCATTTTGCTGCACGAGAGCATGTTGGCGATGTTTTCGCCAAATCGTAATTTTTAAACATCGGGCCTTTTAAAGAATATAACGTCTATTACTAAAAGGTTTCACATTTTTAAATAGCTCTTTAAATTATTTTATGGCATTTCCTTAGATTTATATTCGTATTAAATAATATTAGACTTTTTCATATTTGTCTTATATTTTCTGTTATTCATTTATATAAGAAGATATTGATGCTCATTTTATTATTATTATTATTATTATTAAATTAACATTTAATTAAAATAAGAAATTTTATAATTGTAATTATTATTAATAAAATCACAATATCAAAAATCAAAATATATTAAAAAACTGAAATCTGAAAAAATACTTGCTTTTTGAAAAATTATTAAATTAAATTTTTACTATATTTAAGAAATGAAAAGTTTAGAGGCATTGTTCAAAATTCATTTTGGAACTAGATCATGCAAATATTAAATCAAAAATTTATTCTGCAAATAATTTAATTTTCAGTGTGTAGATGCGTTTTATTTCATTAAACAAAGTTTTAGATAGTCTCAAAAAATCAAATTTTACTTTAGCCCAAATAAAGAAACGTAATAATAAATAAATATTTGTTTTATAGATTCATTTGTCGATGAGATAATAGTACCTAATTTCAACAAATTTATTACTTTTTTTCCTCATGCTCTTTCAAATTGCTTATCGTCGATTGACATGATATATATATATATATATATACTAAAACCCGAATAAACTACTACGTCAGAAACGCCAAAGAAAAATAATTGAGGTGCATACAGCTGTTTCGGTAGCCTAAAGCGTACCGTCTTCAGTGCAAAAAGAATTCAGAATCAGGAGAAGGGCTCATATATATAGGAGAGGGACCGGATTTAGTACAACCAATAGGATTAGGAAGAGGTGGGGAGTGTGGCCAATAGGAAATTAGGAATGTGTAGCTGTTTAAACAGTAGAAAAATTAAGAAAATGTGGACTGAATGTAAAATTTCCAACAATCAGACAAATAGGGAACAGCGAAATCACAATTTACAAGGTTTTTAAGGCAGTTACCTTAATAACTGCACGGAGAATATTAAAATGAGACCTGAGTACTGCTTTGTTTACAAAACTGGAACCAGAATTCATTCAACTGAAATGCAATATTTCTGGTTCCAGTTTTGTAAACAAAGCAGTACTCAGGTCTCATTTTAATATTCTCCGTGCAGTTATTAAGGAAACTCGTACCAATATCGCCAAAATTGAAAAAGATTTATTCTTTCTCCACTTAAAGTTAGCTTTTGAACGTCCTAATTTTATGTCAATTGATCGCAATTCCTGGATTCATTGTGACAACCGTTCTCGTAAACACTCAATTAAATTACATGATAAATTCACCCGACTTCGTAATTCACAGAGTCCTATTCATTCGAACGACTTTCCTGTTGTCAATAAAAATGCAATCGTTAATCTTTCCAATACTGAAATTTCCAATAGTCAATATTCTGTTCTCAAACTCAATTCAAATTTTGCCATTTCTAAACCTCCTTCTTTTCCTCAGTTAATTGCACCAGTTGAAAAAGCTTAAAAAAATTCTCGACTGACTGACCAACAGAAAGAAAATCTTCGTCATTTAATCCTTAATAATGCCAATTTCAACTCTAAAAATTTTAAATCAAATCTCAGCCCTGCAGAAAAAAACGCGTTGAAAGAATTAAAATCTAATGAAAATATCATCATTACTAAAGCTGATAAAGGTGGTCAGATTGTTATTTTGGATAAAAAACAATACATTGAAAGTGTTACCGAACTAATTAATGATGGCCCATATATACCTCTGCCCCGTGACCCCTCTCCTCAAGAATTAAATAAAATTAAATCTGCTATAAAATCTTGCCCCTTGTTATTGAACTCGACGAAATCTCATCTTATCCCTTCTATTGCTAATTGTGCCAGATTTTATGCTTTACCAAAAGTTCACAAACCCAATATTCCATTTCGTCCAATAGTCTCTAATATCGGTACTGCTTCCTATAATTTAGCTAAATTTCTCACCACAATTTTTGCTCCCCTTCTTGTTGCTAATAGTTATACTGTTAAGAATTCCATAAAATTTGCCAAAAATATTCAAAACTGCCCTCACACTAATCTCACTATGGTTTCTTTTGATGTAAAATCTCTCTTCACTAATGTTCCAATAAGTGTCGCCCTCTGCTGTCTCGGAAATAGATTAAAAGAGTTTCATTTCTCATCTTTTGAAATAGAAGAATTAATTTCTCTTACCCGCATTTGTTTATCACAAACCACTTTTTCTTTCCAAAATAAATTCTATCGCCAGTCTGAGGGTTTAGCCATGGGTTCCCCTCTCTCCCCAATTCTCGCAGACATTTACATGCACTATTTCGAAAGCAAGCTTTTTACAAAAATATCTTTTCCTTTTTGGACCCGTTACGTTGACGACACCTTCACGCTTATCGACATATCTCGTCACAATATTGACCATGTCTTAGAAACCTTAAATTCAATTGACAGTAATATCCAGTTCACATATGAAATAGAAAATAATGGCTTCCTTCCATTTCTTGATACCCTCGTCTCTTGCACTGTAAATGGATTTTCAACCACCGTCTATCGTAAAAATTTTGCAGTCTCCCTTCCTCCCCATGCGCGTTCATGTCACCCACCTAACCAAAAAATGGCTGCTTTCTATACTTTTGTAAACCGTGCCCTTAATATTTGTTCAAATCCTATTTTATTAAAATCAGAAATTAAATACCTGAAAGCCATCGCAATTGACAGAGGTTATGACCCTTCCATTATAGACAAAGCTATCCAAAAATTACAACTCCCTCGCATTTCGTCTACTAAATCAGTCACATCTAATATCAGTATTGTTTTACCCTATTTTTCTAAAACCAGTCAAACCATAGCTAAAATTCTCAAACAATATGATTTTAAAATAATATTTTCGCCTTCCAATAAACTCACCTTTTCTCAGTTAAAAGATCCTATTGATATGCATAATTCTTGGGGCATTTATAGTATTTCCTGTCAGTGTGGTTTATCATATATTGGCCAAACTAAACGCAGTCTTAAATTTCGTCTAAAAGAACATATGAATTACGTCCGCAAACAAGAAACCAATAAATCGGCTATTTCTAAACATTGTTGGGAGGAAAATCATAATTTTAAATTTAATTCAGCTAAAATAATTTGCAGACCTAAATCCATTCATGAACTCGATTTTTTTTTAAGCTTTTCATATATATAAAAATTTTAAAAACCTCGTAAATTGTGATTTCGCTGTTCCCTATTTGTCTGATTGTTGGAAATTTTACATTCAGTCCACATTTTCTTAATTTTTCTACTGTTTACACAACTACACATTCCTAATTTCCTATTGGCCACACTCCCCACCTCTTCCGTAATCCTATTGGTTGTACTAAATCCGGTCCCTCTCCTATATATATGAGCCCTTCTCCTGATTCTGAATTCTTTTTGCACTGAAGACGGTACGCTTTAGGCTACCGAAACAACTGTATGCACCTCAATTATTTTTTTTTGGCGTTTCTGACGTAGTAGTTTATTCGGGTTTTAATATTCCAATGCCAAGTCTCCTGTGATTATATATATATATATAATTTAAAATTTCGTATGTTGGTATTTTAATCTATCTTTCATTTGCTGAATGTTGCAAAGCAATTAAATAATTCAAATAATATATATATATATATATGTAATAACTGCGTTTTTATTATTATTATTATTTTTTTTTTACTACATATTATAACAAATCAGATCTACTTAACACACATGATTATATGTTTATTTAAATATTCTTTCTTGCCTTTTTAATTATCTGATCTTATTTATTTATTTAAAATCACGGACTTTTTTTTTTTTTAATTATTATTTTTTTTTAAGTACATTGTTGCAAATGTGACATCATTTTTTTTTTCTCTTAAATTAAACTTAAAAAAAAAAAAAAAAAAAAAAGATAGATTTCAGCAGCAATGACATCCGTTTTGAGCGTTAGTTTAAAGAAACTGCCACTTTTATAATTATAAGGATGCGCAAAAATTAGAGTGCATTCAGACTGAAAAACCGAATTAATAAACTGTTAAATTTATTTGAAAATGTTAATATTGTTTAATTCATTGATATATTTCAGCAGTATTCCAACTTGCCAAAGTCCTTTGTTACATATTTGTTATCCATATTATAATTGTATTGTATTGCATATTTCAATTATTATTATTCAATTTGTTTTCTTGTTTCAAGGTTAATTCTATCACTCCAGTCACAAAACAAAAGGCTGTCAGAATGCCCCCCCCCCCCACTATTTCTTTTCTTGGGCGGGGGGGCATGGTTTTATGATATAAATTAGAAAAAAAATTATTTTCTTATAATAAGCTATTTTCATGCGTGAAAAAATGTTTTTAAAATATTTAAATTAATGTTGATAATTCGTTAAACACAACTTTATATATATATATATATATATATATATATATAATAACAATATTTATTATTTAATATCGTTAAAAATAAGTTTTTAATTAATTTCGTTAAAAATCATTCTTTCTTTAAAATAAAAATTTAAAAAACTGCTTGCAACTCATAGTTATATTTTGCAAAATAGTATTTCTAGACATATTATTATGTTTGTATTAGTGTATGTATAATGAACGCAGTATATTATTTATAAATGCTGTATACACATTTATATTTTGGTAAATGAAGAAGGTGGCTCAAAAGTCAAAGGTGTGTTTTAATATATATTTTACGGATGAGAGAACTATTTATTTCGGACAGGAAAAAAGGTGTAACTATTTTATTGTAGATTACCCTGAGAAAAATAATAAAAGAACAATGTCGAATTAAAATGCTTTAAAAGGAAAAATAACAATAAAGGAAATGTACAGAATTTTAATACATCATGAGATAGTATAATAAGAATAAAGTTTAAGACATGGACAATGACAATGTATATTTGTAATTTTGCACTTTTCTGGTACAATTGGTAAAACTGCATTCATTTTAAGCTTGTTAATATACTCCTGTTATTTAATCTTCTCCTCGTGAATTCTCTTCAGGACAGAAGTATAATATCAATAAAGTTTCTTTAATTTTTTTCTAAATACGCGAAAAACTAAGATTTTTTTCTAATTATCAAATGCATTATTATTATTATTAATACGACTATTATTATTATTATAATTAGCTTTATCTGATTATAATTATAAACAAAAATGTAGTAATAAAAATATAATTATAGTTAATATGATTTAACTATAAATGTTTTCATCTGAGTTTTATTTATTATTATTTTATTATTTTTGAAGAAAGAAAAAAAGAGAGAGAGAGAGAAGTCAAATAATTAATATCACGTTTTTACAACATACAGACAAATATAAATACTTTTTAATACTAATACATTTTTTTTTTTTTTTTGCTAAAAAGGTTTGTTTTATTTTTCATTTTTTCTTACTGATAAGACGGAATTTTAATTACATTAGAATAGAAGTAAATTAAACATACAATTATGGAGCTAGCTTTCATTCAAAGATGAAACGAGGATGCGGAAAAACGCAACCGTCGCCAAAGAGGAAATAACTTTCGACATTCTGTAAACATAACAACCCATTCAGCTTTTACGCTCTCTTCATCTGGTAAAAAAAAAAAAAAAAAAAAATTGCGGCGGTTTACTTCTGCTTGTCTCCTCCCTCTCTCAATATAAAGGCTCCCTTGCGTAAACTAGAGTGTCTGGATTAGCAAGAGTGGCCACAATACTTACTGCGCATGCTCTGTGGATGTCTCCGAACCCACCCGGGATTGCTGAAAGGATCTCTTAGGGCGACGTAATCCCCTTTGGTGAGCGCCGGCCTCGCAATTGGAAGATTGCGGGTTCGGTACTCGAGCCGACCAAAGACCGTCGTGTACACTAATGGTGGCTGGTGCACGTAAAATCTGTCGTGGCCGCAATGTCCTCCATGTTCCCATCAAAAATTATACCTCTGGGGGTCACCGAAGCGGGAGAGCCATCCCTTCCGTGGAGGATCAAAATTGTGATGGCATGTCTCCGGACCACCTCTAGGGGTGTGTCCCAGACCGTCGCCAATTGCCCACCTGCGCAGCACTAGCGCGACGTTAAACCCATCCATCCATCCATCCCCTTTGGTGAAAAATTGCCCGTTTGACATTTTACAAATATTCATTTTTCGTCGAGATTCTTCATTCATTGAAACACGCTAAATTATTTATCCGTACTATAAAATCGCACTCAGGGATGTAAAACAATTTCTATAAACATTATCGAATGCAATATGAAGTTTTAATATTTTAACATATAAATAAATTTATTATTTTTCAAATTGATTCCGCATAATTTAATTAAAAATTCTGAATTATAAAAATGATTTTTTTTTTTTTTTTCGGACAGCCAGTACAAAAAAAAAAAAAAAAAAAGGTTGTCACCATTTTTTTGTAGACTATCCCCATAAAAATAAAAGAAATAGGTTATTTAAATAATCATGGGGAAAAATACAAATAATAATAAAAGAAATGTGACGAATAATAATAATAATAAAGATTAGAATAATAACAAAGAAATTAAAAATAAATAAGCACATAGAGAATGACATAGTGTGTTTACAATGCATTCAATAAACATATTTTTAAAATAGCTTTCTCTTCCTAAATTAAATTCGTTTTAAGACTGAAATAGTAATAAAAGTAAAATAATAATAATAAGTATAAAAATTTATAAATCTGATTCACGCTAAACATTTTCATTATAAAATTTGAATTAATGTTCTTTCTTTCTTTCTTCTTCTCCCCCCCCCCCCCTACGTTAGTGAAAAATTGTCTTTTTATTATTATTTCGTTTAAAATAGCTTTGATAATTGATGATAAAACTGATTTAATAAAAAAAAAAAATAATAACATAATTCAATTATTGTATTTACAGGTACCCAGAGAGATTCAGACTTTTTTCATCGTAACAAAATTTCATATACATATGTACATATACAGTCGAACCTCGAACATCGCTAATGTGAATCTCAAGGGAAATAAAAAAAATGTTCATGTTATCAGTAACTAAATCTTTATAAGTAATCATAGGAGGAAAAAAGAAAGCCACAAAGAAATGGAACATTAATTAAAAGGGGAAAAGAAAAATAATAATAATTCGAAAATGAAAGCATGCGTTAGATAAAAGTAATTCATTGATAAATTGCCCCTGTAATCCGCAAAAACCAAAAATATAACACGTATGTTTGATTTAGTTTATATACATTTGGTTTATAAATTTAAATAATTATAAAATAATTTATTTTCACCTAATAGTATAATTGATGTAATCTAATATCCTAAATATTATTATATAGCTTTGATAAACATTATTTTTAAAATTTATTTTTAATTAATAATTTATTTATTTGCTGTAATTATCTTCATTTTAACTTTTTTACTTCATTTTAACTTTTGCTTAATCCTTCGCAAGGCCATGTGATAAAAGTTATCATATGGTCCTGCGAAGGATTTGGGGAAAGTTGGATACTCTCAAAATTGGTTTAACCCGTTACACCCATCTTAAACCGTGGTGGCCTCTGCACCTTTTTCTGTTCTGTTTAATTATATTTTGCTCTTGCTTCGCTCTTGTTCTTTTATTTAGTTTGCCTTTTAACCCTACAGTGCATACTGTAGCCAATTGGCTACAAACTCTTTTTACCTCTCTAACCTATTCAATTCATGTAGCATCTCGGCAACACTGTGTTTTCCGGCTTCAAAATACTCCAATTAGCGATTTTAGTTCATGAAACAGATCATAGATTACAGTACCAACCCGTTGGTTGAAATCAAAGTACGACTTTTGCAATCACATTTTTTTTCTGGCAAAGGCTGACTTCGATCTTCTAAAATATTATTAAACATGCAAAAATATATTTAAAAAAAAAATATTTCGTCGAGGGAATATTTTTTTATTAATTTTAACTTGTTTTAACAACAAAATTTATAATAATAGTTTTTTACGTTCGTTTTTACAAATGTTGCCATTTGGCAACACTATGAAGAAAGCTTGATTTTGCTTTTGATTATATTTCTCTTGTTAGTCGAACAATGACTTTGAATACATTTGAAACTATTCGACAATTTTTGCATCTCAATGATAATACTTTGTGTTCTAGTGATGACAAACTGTACAAGTTGAGACCGATAACTGAAGCCCTGAAAAAAAAAAAAGTTTTTATCTATTCCAGTGGACGAATCCCTGTGTGTGGATGAGCAGATATGTGCGACAAAGACCCGCCATCACACGAAGCAATACCTTCCAAAACAACCGCACAAATATGGATTTAAATTGTTTGTTTTAGCTGGTGTGTCTGGTTTCACATACAATTTCGACATTTATACCGGGGCAGAAAAAAATGCCATTAGTCTTCTGCTGAACGAACCAGATGACTTAGGAGTCACTGGTTTCGTGGTAGCTAGGTTCACCTACCCGGTTCCTGAACACAAAAATCATAAATTATACTTTGACAACTTTTACACATTTGTGCCTTTATTGACATTCTTGAAGTCAAAAGGAATTCTATCGCTTGGTACTGTACGAAGAGATAGAGTACCATCTTGCAAAATACCACCTGATAAGGAATTGAAAAAAGTAAACGTGGAAGTAATTTCAAGTATGTTACGGATGGGAAGGGATGTGAAATATCAAATCTCGCGTGGCATGATAATAAAACTGTTTTGATGATTTCAACATTTGCTGGGACAAATCCCGTGAAAGATGTCATTCGCTATGACAGAAAAGAAAAATGTAGAAAAGGTGTTTCTTGTCCTCATGTAAGCCATGTGTATAACAAACATATGGATGGAGTAGATCTTCATGATAGTTTACTTGGGAGATATAAAATTACCATGCGAACTAGAAAATGGTACTTTAGACTATTATATCATCTTATCGATCTTGTTATAATAAACGCCTGGTTATTGTACAAGCGGGCACACCCTAATAGGCATTTTAAATTGATAGAGCTTCAGCTTGAGGTTGCAGAAACCTTGTGTTCTATTGGGGAGATGAAAACTTTAAAGCGAGGTCGACCATCGAATGAAGTTGAGACTGACTTAAAACGACTGAAGAAGCCTGACTGCAAGCAACCTCCCAAATAAGTTAAGTACGACAGAATCGATCACTGGCCCGAACATTTAGATTCCAAGCAACGTTGTAAATTTCTCAACTGTAAAGGTTTTACTAAAGTTAAATGTATGAAATGCTTAGTTTCCTCTATGTTTCAACCAAAATAATAACTGTCTTGTGTCATGCCATACAAAACCATAATGTTTAATAATAAAAACTAACTGTCAAGTACTAATTATCTCATGCTTTTTTATTTATGTGTAATTATTATTTCAATAAAAACATTGCAGATTAGCCTAATTAAAAAAAAAAAAAAAAAAATTCCTACGTATTGAAAAGTATATGCTTAATTCACAGTGTTGCCATATGGCAACAATTTAAAAAAATTAAATAAAATAAAAATGGCAATCACTGGAATTTTTTTAATATTTTTCCCTTACTATGTGACTAACACAGAAGCAAATATATTTTTCCTGGGAAAATAGAAAAAATCATGCACTGCAGGGTTAAACAAACTGCATTAAAAATAAATTATTTTTTTTTTTTAATTTTCTGACATCTTTTACTAAATGTGAAATTGTATCAAACCTTCAAATCCTATTTTTCATAATTAATGATATTACACCATTTATATATATCCTGTATATATATATATATATATTAAAGAAATATTTTTACCTAACATATATTTTGACAAAAAATATATTTATTACTAAGCTAATCTATTTTTTCCTTCAAAATATGAAATGATGGCTCAAAATTTTAGACAAATATATATAAAATATTTTAGAATTAGTATTTTGGAGATAAACGTATATATATATATATATATAAAGCATACATAGCATATAAAATTATTCAGCTCTACGATTTAGATTGTTAAATAAATTGTTGTTTCCATATTCGATTCAAAGTCAAAAACTTATTGAAATTTATGCACGTTTCATATAGTACTTTTAATACAGTGTATATTACAATTTGTAGGTCGGTAAAAGTAATAGAAATAATAATAAATAATGAATAAAAATAAAACATCTTCACGCACAGATATTCTTTTGAAAGCCTTTCGATTTTGCTGATAAGAAAGCTACTTCGGAAAATATCGCCAAGCGCTTCTACCTTCATTTCGAAAAAAAAAAAAAAAAAACAATTTTTTGTTCGCTAAAAACCAAAAAGTTTGAAATTACAAAAACTGTTTTTAAATGTTTAGATTAAATCAACCTAGTTTTAACAAAATTTATGTTTCGTTCTTTATTTCTATATCAATTTTAGGGATGTGAAATGAGTTAGACATAGAATTTGTCTAAGGAGATCTTCATTAAATTGAATATAACAGATAAATAATTAAGTTTATTCGGCTAAATATGCTTTCAGGGTTTACAATTAACCTTTCTTGACGAGTTTAAGAAAAAATAAAGATAAAATTATTTTTTATCCAGCGATAAATAAGCTTTTATTCAAAGAGAGCAAATGCCGCAATGTAAACTCTATGAGGAGAAAATCCAAAATTGCCGCGGGCGGATGTCTCTCCCGCTTGACCAATAGGAAGCTGTGACAAATTATCGTCATTCTCCATTCTAGGCATTATAGGGGCTCTAGCGTAAACCAGTCCCAGTCCTGTTCTGAGAAGAGAAGACCGAACACACATCTATACAGCAAAACAAAATGGAAAACCCGTACGTGTGTGAAATATGTTCTAAAAGGTTTTTTACAAAGAGTAATCTGAACGATCATCTACGCACCCATACAAAAGAAAAGCCATACGTGTGTGAAATATGTTTTAAAGGATTTTCACAAAAGAGATATCTGAACGATCATCTACGTACCCATACAAAAGAAAAGCCATACGTGTGTGAAATATGTTCTAAAGGATTTTCTACAAGGAGTAATCTGAACAATCATCTACGTACCCATACAAAAGAAAAGCCATACGTGTGTGAAATATGTTCTAAAGGATTTTCTACAAAGAGTCATCTGAACGATCATCTACACACCCATACAAAAGAAAAGCCATACGTGTGTGAAATATGTTCTAAAGGATTTTCTACAAAGAGTCATCTGAACTATCATCTACGTACCCATACAAAAGAAAAGCCATACGTGTGTGAAATATGTTCTAAAGGATTTTCTACAAAGAGTCATCTGAACAATCATCTACACACCCATACAAAAGAAAAGACATACGTGTGTGAAATATGTTCTAAAGGATTTTCTACAAATAGTCATCTGAACTATCATCTACGCACCCATAGAAAAGAAAAGCCATACGTGTGTGAAATATGTTCTAAAGGACTCTCTACAAAGACTCATCTGAACTATCATTTACGCACCCATACAAAAGAGAGGCCATACGTGTGTGAAGTATGTTCTAAAGGATTTTACCTCAAGGGAAATCTGAACGATCATCTATACACCCATACAAAGGAAAAGCCATACGCATGTGAAATATGTTCTAAAGGATTTTCTACAAAGGGTAATCTGAACAATCATCTACACACCCATACAAAAGAAAAGCCATACGTGTGTGAAATATGTTCTAAAGGATTTTCTACAAAGAGTCATCTGAACGATCATCTACGCACCCATACGAAAGAAAAGCCATGCCTGTGTGAAATATCTGTACTGACGTAGCCTACGGCGATGCGACTCGCGTCTTTCGAGCCTGTTTATTTTTGCCTCCGAAAGGAGGGATAGGGAGAAGGAATTTTGACACTAGAGGGCGCTTGTTCAGGTGCAAACAATGATCAGCTGATAGCCCTTTAACATAACGGATGAGTAATGCTTTTGAACAAAATTTTACGTGTATTCACTTATTTTATTAAATTAGAAATTGAAATATTGCAACAGAATGCCTGTCATACCCTTAAAAAAATTATAATAATAAAATTACTACTGATACTGATACTTTTACGATACTTTAAAATGCATCATGAACACCACACATTAAACTGAAATTCAATGACCAAGGAAGAATTGAATCTCATATTGATTCTTAGAAAATAATATCTCCCTCCCTCTATAAAAATATTAATATTAATCTCTTTTCCCTATAATATTACTGTAAGCAAAATACATACAAAAATAACTAAAGAAAATGGAGGCAGAAAAGTAAAATAAATCTCTATCTTCTGATAATTTTAAATTGCATTATAAATTAACTAGCAAACCCGTTCGAAATTTTCGAAATTTATTTCTTTTCTCATTTACCTTTAAAATTTGAAACTCATAAATATTGTATTAGTTTCACCACCTAATTAAAATTTTAATTAAAATCTAAAATTTTTATTTTTAATAGTGCAATGGCATTTTTTTTTAAAATCCTATTTTGATTATACTTTTTACGATTGCGTTTTTTAGTCAATTTATGATAATAATTCATATTCTGTATGTGCTTGCAAAGATTCTGAAGAGTCCGCGTGCTTAACTATTGTTCATTTTTAAATATTATTTTCTATTTTCGCGTAATTTATTAATTTCATTACTATCGTATCGTTTCCAAAAAAAAAAAAAAAAAAAAAAAAATAATAATAATAATAATAATAATAATAAATAAATAAATAAATAATAATAATAATAATAATTGCAACTGGTCCACGTTAGAGAAATATTATATAGATTGTAAAAATAATAATTGCGGTTATTGTTGCATTATTTGTACGTAACATGGTGAAGAATGAACTCTACATAATTTTAGTCTAATTTTATTAAATTAATTATATATTTTAAATTCAATTAATTATTTTAAAATTAATTTGATTAAATCTAATTGAATTAATTCTATTATTAAAAATTTTTAAGATAGTGTTCATAAAAATATTCAAAGATTTTCCAGTAAATATTTCAAAGATATTAAAAACTCAATATCTTCAAAATCTATCTGGATTATTGTATACACATTTTTAAAAATAAATATTTCTATTTAAACTCGTGAAAATTTCACTGTAGGAGAAATGCTTACTATTTAAATAATGAATAGAATTTTAGATGGAAATATTGTATTTTGTTCTGTATACTACTCGATTATTTATTTAAAATGATAGTAGGGTGTTGGTAGTGTTAGGATTAATAACAATTGTCTCTGTCTGCACTAAGGATATTGGCCCAGGCGGAATACTAAGGAAACTGGGAGAACTTTCCAAGGATATCTTAGCCCATATTCATGCGAATTTCAGAGAAAATCACGGAAAAATCCGAAGAGCATGACCTATGATCGAACCAGGCACTTCCTGGAAAAAAATTTCACTCTACTTGTTGCATATAGAAGAATACTTACTATTTAAATAATAAACAGAATTTTAGATGGAAATGTTGTATTTCGTTCTTTATTTTCCTTGATTATTTGTTTAATATGATGTGGTGTTAGAATTAAGACTAGTTGTCTGCACTAGAGATCTGAGGCTGGATGAAATGCCCTAATTAAAGGTTGGTGGTGTGCGTGGGGGGTCTTTCCAAGGGATCCTAACCCGTTATTCGTGCAAGTTTTAGAGAAAAGCACGGAAAACTCCAAACGCCAGGTCGATAAATGTCACCTGGAACCTAATGGGCATGTTTTGTTTATCAGCTTTGGGAAAAGAATCTATGATTATGAATGTGAATAAAAATATTCAAATATTTTTCACTTAACATTTCAAGGATATTAAATTAATATCTTAAAATCTGCCTGGATAATTAATATCTTAAAATCTTCCTGTATTTTTAAATTCGATAATACATTTTTTTAAATAAATATTTTTATTTAAAATCATAAAAATTTCATTCTTTTCGTTGCATGCAAAAAATGCTTACTATTTATTAATCAATAGAATTTTTATTTTGTTCTTTATTTCGATTGATCACCTGTTTTAAATGATGAGGTGTTACGATTAAGAACAATTATCAGCACTACGTATTTTGGGCTGGGCTGAATGCGCTTCGCGCTTGTGTGTATGGGGAGAATGGGGGGAGGGTCTTTCTAAGGGGTCCAAGCCCGTATTCATGCGAGTTTCGGAAAGAACTCCGAACGGCCAAACCGAACAGCGCGACTTGGGATCGAACCAGGTACTTCTCGTCTACCAGTCTTAGAGAGAAGACTGTTTAAGACAATGAATATGCATAAAAGTATTCAAGGATTTTGCACTTAACATTTCAAGGACAACAGAAAGAAAATTTCATTCTACTTGTCGCATATAGAAAAATACTTACTATTTAAATAACAAACAGAATTGTAGATAGAAATGTTGTATTTTCTGCTTTATTCTCCTTGTTTATTAGTTTAAAATGATGTTGCATTAGGATTAGGGTCTGCACTAAGGATCTGGGGCTGGGTGGAACGCCCTAAATGGGAGGGGGCTTTCCAAGGGTTCCTAACTTGTTAATCATGTGAGTTTCGGAGAAAATCACGAAAAACTCCAAACGCGAGGCCGAAATCGAACCCAGCTTTCCCCGTCTGTCAGCTTTCAGAAAATAATTTTTACGACAATGGATGTGCATAAAAATATTCAAAGGTTTTCCACCTAACATTTCATGGATATTAAATTAATATCTTAAAATCTGTCTGGTTTGTTTTATTTTTAAATTCGATAATTCATTTTTAAAAATAAATATTTCTACTTAATATATATATATATATATATATATATATTCTTTTTGTTGTGTATAGAAAAACGATTACTATTTGAATAATCAATATTTATTTTTATTTTATTTTTTTATTATTATTTTTTTTTGCTTGATTATTTGTTTAAAATGATATGGTGCTAGGACTAAGAACAATTGTTTGAGGTACGGGGCTACGGATTTTGAGCTAAGTTGTATGAGCTTCACGCTTGTGTGTGTGTGTGTGGTAGGGGTCTTTCCAAGGGATCCTAGCCTCTATTCATGCGAGTTTTGGAGAAAACCACGGAAAACTCCGAACGGCGAAACCGAAGAGCGCGACCTGGGATCAAACCAGGCGCTTCCCGTCTACCAGCTTTTGATAGAAGAATGTTTAAGACAATGAATGCGCATAAAAGTATTCAAAGATTTTCCACTTAACATTTCAAAAATATTAGAAAAAATATTTTCACTCTACTTGTTGCATACAGAAAAATACTTACTATTTAAATAGTGAATATAATTTTAGATGGAAATGTTGTCTTTTGTTATTTATCTTCCTTTATTGTTTAGTATGGTGTGGTGTTAGGATTAAAAACAATTATCTGCACTACGGGTTTGGGGTTGAGTGCAATGCGTTTCTGCGTGCGTGTGTATGTGTGTGTGGAGGGGAGGGGTGAGGGGAATCTTTCCAAAGGGGTCCTAGCCCATATTGATGCGAGTTTAGGAGAAAACCCCCTAAAACTGTTAACGGCAAAATTGAGGAGCACGACCTTGGATCTAATCAGGCACTTCCCGTCTACCAGCTTTTGAGTGAAGAATTTTTAAGACAATGAATGTGCATACATGTATTCAAATTTTCCACTTAACATTTCAAGGATATTAGAAAAAAAAATTCTCCTCTTGTTGCGTACAGAAAAATAATGTCTATTTTAATAATGAATAGAATTTTAGATGGAAATGTTGTATTTTGCGCTTTATTCTCCTTGATTATTTGTTTAAAATGATGTTGCATGCATTAGGATTAAGAATAGCTGTCTGCACTAAGGATCTGGGGCTCGGTGGAATGCCCTAAATGGGATGGGGCTTTTCAAGGGTTCCTACCCTTGTATTCATGCGAGTTTTGGAGAAAATCACGGAAAACTCCAAACGCGAGGCCAAAGAACCCTTCTGCGATCGAACCAGGCCTTTCCCGTCTAGCAGTTTTTGAGAGAAGAATTTTTACGACAATTAATGTGCATAAAAATATTCAAAGATTTTCCACTTAACATTTCAAGGATATTCTTACAATATCTTAAAATCTGTCTGTGTTATTGTATTTTTAAATTCGATTGCACATTTTTAAAAATAAATATTTCTATTTAAAATCATAAAAATTTTATTCTGCTTGTTTCATATACAGAAAAACGCTTACTATTTGAATTATCAATAGAATTTTTATTTTGTTCATTTCTCTTGATTATTTGTCTAAAATTATGTGTTAGGTTTAAGAACAATTGTCTGCACTAGGGATCTGAGGCTGAGTGGAATGCGCTTCGCGCTTGAGTGTTTAGGCGGGTGTCTTTTCAAGGAGTCCTAGCTCGTATTCGTGCAAGTTTTAGAGAAAAACATGGAAAAGTCCGAACGTCTTGGCCGACGAGCGCGAACTGGGATCGAAACCGGTATTTTTGAACAACCAGCTTGGAGAGAAGAATCTAAAATGTATCTTGACACCTATAAACATCGGCATTTAGTGACATAAAGCACTTGCCTTAGAAGACAATAACCCACAATACAGAGATGATATTTTCCTCATTTTGGTAGATTTCTGCTTTCAAAAAGTTAAAAAATAAATTTAAAATAAAATTTTAAAAAAAGATATTTTTTACACAGTTTTTTTTTTTTTTTTTTTACCATGGTAAATGGTGGTACATTTTATTATTAAATTTGTTTATTTTATTTTTTTATTTTTTTTATTTTTTTTTTCACTATGAATAAAAAAAACTATCACCAAACAAAAAATATGCGCTTTGATGTAAATGCTAATTGGAAATGGATGCATTGCGTCCACTTCTGATAGTCTATTGCCACTTTTCTGACAATTCAAAATAGTGCCTTAATTTGACAAATTAGATTAATTCCAACCTCTATTAAATTATTTCATAATTTAATAGAGGTTGTTAAAAAAACCGATGTAAGAAATAAATTTATTGAAATCTACATAATTTATGCAGCTTTCAAATAATCATTAATATTAGTTTGTTTCAATTTTTGGAGCTTTTTTAAAAATAACTTTGTTTTTCAAAAACTGTTTTATATTCAAAATCAAACTGTTTTGTCTCACTTGTATTTTTTCACAAAATATTGCTTAAAAAAAAAAAAAAAAAAAAAAAAAAAAATATTGACTTAATATAATTAAAAATATACTAAATTTGTGTGTATTCTTCCGAACCTGTTAACCTGAAAATTCATCTTTGTTTTACCGATTACAGGGATTTTTAAAAGGCCTTTTAAAACTTTTTAAAATGTCTTTTAATTGAACTTTTGAATCGTTTTTTTCAAAGGCCTTTTAAAATGTGCCCGTGGCCTATGTAGTATGTGTGTTTCAGCACTGTGCATAACTCTAAATTTCAGTACATAATAAATAAAGAATAAGCACGAACTAAAATATATACCTAACAACATGCTGGCACATAATGAATTTAAAACTTAAGACTAAAATCGACATTTGATTAAATATTTACCTGCATATGAAATAAAATTCTAAAAAGTATTATACTGTTAAATAATTTCTCAAATTTTCTGAACCCATTTCTAGATAGAGATCACATCATTAACAAAACATATTTCGTATAATATTTTAACTCTGAACTTCGATTTATAGATAAACGATATCAATTTCTCATGTATGTTTGCACCGAAAAAAGCGCCTCTATCGACTAATAGGCAAACTAAATTTTGGATCCATTTTCACTTTGAAAAAGAACCCAAAATAACAGGCTCTAAAGACGCGAGTCGCATCGCCGTAGGCTACGGTACTGATAAGTATAAAGGATTTAAGTCCATATTTTTGATTTTTCAGGAGACGTAAAATAAAGTAAAAAAAATTCTGTATAAAACCTTGTCCGTTCAATACAGTTTTAATTAGGATATTATCATACTATACAATTTTGTGAATAAACTACATACATTTAATTTTGAAGTTTGTTTATTTTTAACAGATTTATATAGTTTTGAAAAAATGCCTGCAGGACTTATATCCTTTGTATCACTCAACCCAGGACATAAACTTTTTTTACCATTTTGACTTGTACATTCATTTAACAATATGATTATGCTGACAGTCCAAATACTTGGCTGCAGCATTCAGAAATACTGTATTTAATGACTGGATTTAATACTGGATTTATGAGATTTCTTTTGCCTCGTCGAAGAAAACTGATTTTTTTGAAAGTGCACTGTTGTAAATCAAAAACTAAACACAGTTTTGAGGTTTCAGTTTTTGCTTCTACTTTGTCAAGTCTTTTCTGTTCATAGGCTAAGTCTACTTTTCTCTGATGTTAAATGTAGTAAATTATTGGTAAAGAATGATGTAGTAAATTATTTATAGATACTAAATTTCAATTGAAAAGAGGGTAATTTTTTTTATAAATTCCAGTTCTATATTTATAAATTAAATCATAAAATACAATAATAAGTTTATCAATACCAGTTCTATATTTATAAATTAAAGCGTAAAATACAATAATAAACAATTGAATAATTATAATCTCATTATTGGATTTGATTAAAACCTGTTGACCACCAAGTGGCACAGCGTAAAAAGAGAATAGTGGACTTAAATCCTTTATACCAAAAACTAATCAGAAGACTCGATCCGGAAAAAGGGATTATGTTGACTTATACCCTTTATACCATTCAAGTGATTGTCAACCACGGATTAAGAGACGAATTACTCTTTTAATCCGTGTTGTCAACCTTCATTTTATGAAGGGAACAAATTGACTTAAATCTTTTATACCAAACATGAATGCTAAATTTCTGACTTGAATCATTTTTATCAATGGATTTTCTCAAAGACTAAATGACATGGGCTTAAATCCTTTATACCAATCGATGGAGAATTTTTTTCTGCGTCTAACTATGTAGTTAACTCAAAATCGACATTTTTGGACTTAAATCCTTTATATTTATCAATACAGATATGTTCTAAAGGATTTTCTACAAAGAGTCATCTGAACGATCATCTACGCACCCATGCAAAAGAATAGCCATACGTGTGTGCAGTGGCGGATCCAGAACTTAACTTTTGGGGGGGGGGAGGGGCTAAGATTTTTCAAGATGCTGTTCCAGATCAATGAAAAATTTACCAATGTAATATTCAATTGTGAATGTCAGTGGTTTGGGGGGGGGGGGCTTGAGCCCCCTAGCCCCCCCTCTTAAATCCGCCACTGCGTGTGTGAAATATGTTTTAAAGGATTTTCCCAAAAGAGAAATCTGAAAACACATCTACGCATCCATACAGAGGAAAAGCTATACGTGTGTGAAATATGTTCTACAAGATTTTCCAGAAAAAGAAGTCTGAAGGATCATCTACGCACCCATAAAGAGGAAAAGCCATACGTGTGTGCAATATGTGTTATAGGATTTTCCCAAAAAAGAGATCTAAATATTCATTTATGTAAAGACTAGTCTGAACAATCATCTACGCACCCATACAAAAGAAAAGCCATACGCGTGTGAAATATGTTCTAAAACATTTTTTACAAGGAGTAATCTGAACAATCATTTACGCACCCATACAAAAGAGAGGCCATACGTGTGTGAAGTATGTTTTAAAGGATTTTCCCAAAAGAGAAATCAAAAAACACATCTACGCATCCACATAAAGGAAAAGCCATACGTGTGTGAAATATGTTCTAAAGGTTTTTTCTGTTTGGGAAATCTGAAAATATATCTAAGCACCCATACAAAAGAAAAGTCATACGTGTGTGAAATATGTTCTAAAGGATTTTCTACAAAGAGTCATCTGAACAATCATCTACGCAATCATACGAAAAAGAGGTCATACGTGTTTGAAGTAGGTTCTAAAATATTTTCTAAAAATGGAAATCTAGGAACGCATCTACGTTATCATACAGATGGTAAGCCATAGGTATTTGAATTTTGTCCTCAACAGCGATGAGATTTTTCAGCTTCTATGAGTTTCTGCTGTGCATTTGTTACTTAAGCTAATCTAATAAAACCTGATTGAATGATACAGCATGATCATTTGTTCTTATTTTATAGATTAAAAAAAAAAAAAAAAAAAAAAAAAAAAAAAAACATTTATTATAATAATAAAATACATTACATTTTGTCATAAAAATTCAATTATTTCAATTCAATATTTTGCCTTTGCGTACAGTTTCAGCTTTTTTGTTTTCTTTCTAATCTCACCCGTGTCTCAAACATTTTCTGGAAAGATCTCTGTAAATAGGTTTTTGCGCATCAATACAGAAGAAAACGCAGACAGCACAGTGAACTTGCATTATGCTCTCTTCAATCTTGATTAATCAAGTCAAGAAACTTGCATTGAGCTTGACATTTCAAGCCTGTAAGCTTAATACAAGCCAAGATCAAGAATCCTTGTTTACACGTGTCCCACTTGCTTTAAACTTGATAATTCAAATATGAATCAAGTAAATTATAACACTGTTGCTCCAGCAACCAATAACACAGCTTACACCATCTCAGATGCTAATTCTGTTTCTAACTCAGTTAACACTACTGAACAAGAACAAAATAATAATGTTACTAAATCTATTTCAAAAGCCCCTGGTAACATTACCAGTGAGCTTGGGTAGATTTTTTCAACACTAAAAGACTTAAAAGAAATTCTGCAATTTACTAAATTCATTTCATTCATTAAAAAAATAGCCAAAGAAATCAAAAGATACACTAACCCACTTGACAAAATAGTTGTTATAATAAAGAAATTCGACAATTTTGCTAACGAACTTCCCTCCACCCATGATGGTTAACAGCCTTGTTTATAACTCACTACTTGTTCTTTCCTGGAACTGCAACTCTATACTCTATCCAACACAGGATTAATGAATTGAGACATTTCGTCTCTACTAACTCATCTTTTGATATTCTTCTTGTTCAGGAATTGCGTAATCCAACCTGTAGCATTAGTATACCGGATTTTAAACTTTATCATACTCCCAGACTCAACTCCAATTATGATTGTATTGCGATCTATATTAAAAATCACATACCTCACTATCCTTATACACTCCACAATTTTAATGACATTGACTATACGGGTATTGTCATTCAATTCCCTAACCTTAATCTCTTTTTAGCATCTGCTTACATTTGCAGCGGTTCGCTATGCCAAAATAGCGATAAAGAACTGCCCTTACTGCCAGTTGGCGGAAAAACTGTAATATGGCAACCTGCCAAGAGGGAGAAACATTCGCGCGTCTCTCTCAGCATCAGTCTGTGCTGTGCTCTGCTTCTGTTCCCGCTGGTATCGTCGGCCGTTGGGTCGCTGGCAAATGCCTGTTTGTACTTGAAATGTTTTTGTTTATTCACTAATCTCTAAATTAATGTTTATCGTTTTATTTTATTTTCTATTAAACAATGCTAATATTTAATTGGCTGGTGTTTTTTAGTTAAATATATTTTCTGACTCAAAATTTATCGGCATGCAAAACGCACGCCGAATTGGTGACCGCGGACAATCTATTTTAATCTTTCAAAATTAGCGAAATCCAGCCTTAATTAATTTAAAATATGAGGGTAATTTATTGATTAATTTAAAATATAGGGTTATTTATTGGTTCTATTTATTTTTACTTCGCGGCAACCGTGTGCACGTGTTATATATCTCTACCTGGAGGAGTGCCATTCATCATAAATAAAAGTATGTGTTCATTTTATTTCTATTACTTTGTGATTGGTCGATTATTTTTATAATTATCTTTTTATATAAAAAAAAAAAAGCGTTATATATATTTTTTAAATATTGTAAATTGCTACGTATTTGATAATTTCTGTAAATTTTATGCAATTTCCTATTTACATCTACTTTAAAACTTGGTATGTGTACTGATATCCTCTAAGTTTTTGACTAAAAATTTATTTTACCTCTCCTTTCAATCGATATTTTCATTATGCCTGGTGAAGACCCACAAAATAATACTGCAGGTACAGAGTCGCAGGTATCGCATGTCTCTGTAAAAATCCCTCCCTTATGGAAATCTAACATTAAACTGTGGTTCATTCAGGTAGAAAGTAACTTCGCGCTTGCTAAAATTACCCAGGATTTAACAAAATACAACCATCTTATTGCCTCTATAGATCCCGAAACCTTATCCACAGTATCGGATATTTTGTTTACACCACCCGCTGCAGATAAATATGAAACTTTAAAAACTAGATTAATAGCTGAATTTTCTGCTTCAGAAACAGAGCAGGTCCGCCGATTGATTTCCGGACTTCATTTGGGCGACGATAAGCCGTCCCATTTACTACGAAAGATGCGAGAATTAGGGGGTTCAGGAATAAATGATGATTTCCTAAAAACTTTATGGTTGCAAAGGCTGCCATCTGAAATACAAGCTATTTTGTCCATTAGCTCCGAATCTCTGGATAATTTAGCCAAAATGGCAGACAAAATTTCAGAAGTCCGTACTTCTCCACCAGAAAACAGCGTCTTTGCCGTCGGGCAGTCCAGTGTAGCAGCCACTGAGGGTATTTCTCCACTAAGCGAGTTTAACGCAATTAAAGGCGCAATCGCCGCCCTCAGTAAACAAGTCGAACATCTTTCTCGCGATCGATACAGAGTGCCATTTCATCGTGACAGTTCCAAACACCGCGATTTTTCTCGTGGACGCTCCCGTGATGGTAAAAGAGATTTTTGTTATTATCACAAACGGTTCGGGAAAAATGCAAAAAAATGCCGATCACCTTGTTCCTATTGCCCTACTACTACCGATCAGGAAAACTCTCAGTAGCGGCTGTCGATCGAGATACGTCGACGGCAGTCGCACAGTCATATCGCCTGTACATTTATGATAAAAAATCTAATTTTAAATTTTTGATCGATTCAGGCTCTGATGTATCTTGTATACCTCTTCCTAAATATCTAAAAAATCTAAAGCCTGATCCCTTGCAATTATTTGCTGCTAATGATTCAAAAATTTATACTTACGGATCTAAACTAATGAATGTAGACCTAGGCCTCAGGCGAAATTTCACATGGAAATTTTTAATAGCTAATGTTCCTATTCCTATAATTGGAGCCGATTTTTTACAAAACTTTGATCTCCTAATAGACCTTAAACGACGCAAACTTATCGATAATGTCACAAAACTTACCCAACCGGGAATAATTTTAAAATCTCCAGATTATTTTTCAGTAAAACTTATTTCTGGCGATTCGGTTTACCACCAAATTCTAGCGGAATTTCCCGAATTAACAAAATTATCATCCCGGGTAAAACCTGTTAAGCACAACACAGTCCACTACATTGAGACAACCGGCCCACCAATCCATAGTAAACCGAGACGATTAAATCCAGAGTTATATGAGGCCGTAAAAAAAGAATTTCAATATATGATAGATCAAGGCATCTGTCGGCCATCTAAATCACCATGGTCGTCGCCTCTTCACGTTGTTTCAAAAAGTTCCGGTAACATCCGTCCCGTCGGCGACTACAGGAGATTAAATTCTCGTACCGTGCCGGATCGTTATCCCATACCCCACATCCAAGATTTTTCTAATGCATTACATGGAAAAACTATCTTTTCAAAACTCGATATTGTCCGAGCTTATTTCCATATACCAGTGCACCCTGATCATATACAGAAAACTGCAGTTTGCACCCCATTTGGGTTATTTGAATTTCCGTTTTTAAATTTTGGTCTGTGTGGGGCAGCACAGACTTTCCAAAGATTTATGCATGAGATTCTAGGTGATCTTAAATTTTGCTATGTTTATTTAGACGACATTTTAATTTTTAGTACTACGGAAGAGGAGCACAAAGCCCATTTAAGAATTGTACTTGATAGGCTAAATAAATACGGACTGGCTTTAAACATTTCAAAATGTATATTCGGCGCATCAGAAATTCCTTTCTTGGGACATTTAGTAACAAGGAGTGGTACCAAACCTTTGCCGGACAAGGTTGAGCCAATTATAAATTACCCACAACCAAAAACTGTTAAAGACCTTCAGAGGTTTTTGGGATTTTTGAATTTTTTTCGTAGATTTTTGCCTAATATAGCACAACATCAAGTGCATTTAACTTCTTTCCTAAAAGGGGCTAAGAAAAATGATAAAACAAACTTAGAATGGTCAGATAAGGCAGAAGAAGAGTTCCAAAAATGCAAACAATTAATCTCAACTGCAGTTTTATTGGCACATCCCAAGCCAGATGCAGAATTAATTTTACAAGTTGACGCATCAGATTTTGCAATTGGGGGATCATTGTCGCAAATTGTAAAACAGGAATTACAGCCTTTGGCATTTTTCTCTCGGAAACTTTCCCAAACAGAGAAAAAGTATAGCGCATATGACAGAGAGTTATTAGCAGCTTACGCTGCCATCAAACATTTTAGGCATATGCTCGAAGCGAGACAATTTTCTTTATTCACCGACCATAAGCCCTTAACTTATGCTTTCCAACAGCGTTCAGATAGATGTTCCCCAAGGCAGGCTAGGCAATTGGATTTTATATCCCAATTCACCACAGATATTCAGCACATAAAAGGCTCAGACAACATTATAGCAGATGCACTTTCACGTATAGATTCCATAAGCATGCCAAATCCCATCGACTATACGGAAATTGCCCGAGCGCAACAAACAGACCCAGAGTTAGAAAATTTAATTAAAAATTCAAAAACTTTGCAATTAAAAAAAAATTTTTTTATCAGATAATCAAACACATATTTATTGCGATTTGTCAACAGGCACGGCTCGTCCATACATTCCTCAATTATTCCGTAAAAAGGTATTTTTATCTTTACATAATTTATCCCACCCTAGTATCCGCAGTACTTCAAAACTTATCCGATCCCGATTTGTTTGGCAGTCCATTCGAAAAGATTGTGTCGAATGGGCTAGGACTTGCATCCCATGTCAAAAGTCAAAGATAATTCGCCATACAAAATCCCCTGTAGGTAAATTTTTAGACCAATCACAAAGATTTGAACACATACACCTCGACCTTATCGGTCCCCTTCCTCCTTCACAGGGAAATTACTATTGTTTAACTATGATAGACAGGTACACTAGGTGGCCAGAAGCAGTTCCAATACCAGATATATCTGCACAGACAGTCGCACAAAACTTTTTGACTCAGTGGATTGCTCGATTCGGATGTCCATCCCGTATCACCACGGATCAAGGCAGGCAATTCGAAAGTGCCTTGTTTACATCGCTTGCTCAGCTGCTAGGAATTAAAAGAATTAGAACTTCACCATATCACCCTCAGGCAAATGGCTTAATAGAAGAATTTCACCGCCCATTAAAGGCAGCCTTGAAAGCCTACGACACCGATAAGTGGTCTACAGCATTACCAGTTTTACTGCTTGGTTTCCGTTCAGTCTTCAAAGAGGATCTGAGATCAACAACTGCTGAATTAGTGTATGGTAAATCCTTACGACTACCAGGTGAGTTCTTCGATCCAACCCCTGTGGATATCTCACCTAAGCAGCTGGTAGAAGACCTAAAATGCCATTTCGCCAAGGTGCGTCCTATTCAGACTTCCTGCCACGGTCAAAAAACAATTTTTGTGCATCCTCACCTCAAAATGTGCTCGCATGTGTTCCTTCGGCATGATAGTGTGCGTAAACCTCTCCAAGCACCATATGACGGACCATACAAGGTCATTTTCAGACGAGAAAAAACTTTTGACATCGAAATTAAAGGGACTTCTCACACAGTGTCTATAGATCGTCTCAAACCTGCTTTTATAGCTATGGACCTTTCAACGACTTCACCTCAAAGTGCTACTGTACCATCCACACCACAACCAGCCCGTGAAGGACAACAGACCCACACTCCTCCTCAGGATGCCAATACACCACCAGACGTACGAACTGTTCCAGTTGCACAGACGACCCGTACGGGCCGACCTGTTCGTCCCCCACGTCGTTACGTGCATTTTCAATGACACTGCGGAGGGAGTGTGCAGCGGTTCGCTATGCCAAAATAGCGATAAAGAACTGCCCTTACTGCCAGTTGGCGGAAAAACTGTAATATGGCAACCTGCCAAGAGGGAGAAACATTCGCGCGTCTCTCTCAGCATCAGTCTGTGCTGTGCTCTGCTTCTGTTCCCGCTGGTATCGTCGGCCGTTGGGTCGCTGGCAAATGCCTGTTTGTACTTGAAATGTTTTTGTTTATTCACTAATCTCTAAATTAATGTTTATCGTTTTATTTTATTTTCTATTAAACAATGCTAATATTTAATTGGCTGGTGTTTTTTAGTTAAATATATTTTCTGACTCAAAATTTATCGGCATGCAAAACGCACGCCGAACATTAAACATTGTAGACAATACCCAATTAATGAAATCATCAACTTTTCACTCAACATCAACTCTGCTTTGTCGCTGGTGACTTCAATGCACATAACACTAGGTGGAATTGTACCAGTACCACTAGTCGTGGCAAATCACTTCATAATTTTATCCGTAGCCAACACATTAGTTTACATGCACCTAAAACACTAACGCACTTTCCGTATACTAATGCTAGACCCTCTATAATCGATTTTGCTGTTACTAAAAATCTTCCCTACCCAATTACCACTACTAACACAATTAATGATCTTAGTTCTGATCACTTACCCGTTTCTTTCAAAATAGACCTAATTAATCCTATCTCCTCCACCCCATCTATTGCAATTAATTGGAAAAAATATTATGACTACCTCAGTAACATACCTATTAACAACAATACTATTAATAATCCTGAAGGCATAGATGTTGCAGTTTCTACCCTTTATAAACATATTGATAATGCCCAGCAGCAGGCCACTTTCCATTACTTTGAAAACAATAAACGTTTTCTTCTTCCTAATTACCTACATAACTGTATCAAAAACCGTAATAGACTTCGTAGGCTATACCAACATACTCGCGACCCCTCTCTTAAGCACTCTATTAATAATCTTAATAACTGTATCAAACAGGGTATTATAAAAGAAAAACAAACTAGCTGCTTTAATTTCCTTTCAAACTTATCTCCCGAGGATAACTCTCTTTGGTAGATCAAAAAACGACTCAACAACAATCATACCAATATTCCACCACTTTTCTTTAACAATGTACTTCCTATACCGATGTTGACAAAGCTAACACACTTGCCTCATCTTATGAGATCCAATTTTCTCCGAATGATTTCCAGGCTAATTTGTCTCATCTTGACCATGTTAATAATGAAGTAAACTCATTTCTATCTAATCCTGCCCCTCCACCTGATTTAAATGTCCAATCTTATGAAATTTTACACATCATTAAAAATCTGAAAAACCACAAGCCCCTGGGATCGACAAGATCTCCAATGTTGCCATCCAAACCCCCCCTATTAATTTTATTCACCACTTAACTTATATTACAAACAATATTCTTAAGTATCAATATTTTCCCAAAATTTGGAAAACCTCCGTGATTTCCCCAATTCCTAAAACTCGCAGTGATCTTTCCAACCCCATCAACTTTAGACCCATCTCGCTCCTCCCTGCTCTTAGCAAAGTTGTGGAACGCGTTATTAGAGCCCAGCTCAACAAACACCTCTTTAACAATAACCTGCTTATGCCTGAACAATTTGGTTTTAGACCCAAATATTCAACCCAACACCAGCTGCTTCGTGTTGTTGAATTCCTCTGCGAAAACTTCAATGCAAAAATTCTTGCAGCTGCTATATTCCTTAACATTGCTAAGGCCTTTGACAAGGTGTGGCATGAAGGCCTTATATACAAATTAATTAATCTTAATTTTCCTGCCTACCTTATACATCTTATACACAGCTACCTTAGCAATCGCACCTTTGTCGTCCGTGTGAATAACTCCATTTCTTACAACAATCACATCACCGCTGGCATCCTTCAAGGCTCTGTCATCGGCCCCACACTTTTTAATATATACTTTAATGATATTCCAAGACACCCACATACCAACTTAGCCCTCTACGCGGACGACACCGTCCTTTACTCATCAAGTCACTTCACCTACACCTTGCATAAGAGTTTACAAGAACACCTTGTCAAACTCATGAGCTGGTTTGCTCTATGGCGCGTTCTTATTAATGAAAATAAGACTTCTGCGGTTTTCTTCTCTAGAAAATTAATTGATCCTAATCGGGTTATTATGAACAATACTGCTCTTCCATAGCAGAATGAGGCAAAATACCTGGGAGTTCATCTCGACCGTAGGCTAGCTTTTAAAAATCATATCCTTCGCACCAGAGGTAAAACTTCTGGCGTCCTTAAAGCACTCGATCCTTTATTCAGGGGTAAAACCCTTAGTATACGTAACAAACTTATCTTATACAAAGCATGTGTTCTGCCTATTATGACTTACTCTTGCCCCATTTGGGGGTGCGCCTGCGACTCCTCTATGGAATTTCTTTCGCGCACTCATAATAAAGCCCTTCGTCGCATACGTAACGGCAATAGATATCTTCGCAATACAACAATCAGAAAAGACCTTCGTACTGTTTCTTTTAAAGAACGTGTTATTCATCTCTTCAAAAATTTCTTTGACTCCATCAACAACCTACCCAATGAAATTATCGCAGAAATACCTGACTATGAGATTTCGTCTCCTTCTAATAGGAAGCGTCCTCGCTTCTCTCTTTTATTAGACCCCTAACACTCTTTTAATTATATTTAAACTGACTTAACTAGTCACTCAATGTAAATTCTAATTGCTTTTCCCATGTACTGCGGTGTCAGATTAGCATCTGGCGTTTTGCTAGGTGTGACCCCTACATTGCAGTGCATCTTCAAATTAACTTTTCCAGGTTCTATATCATAATATATATAGATAGATAGATAAATTGAATAATAAAAAAAAAAAAAAAGCAGAAAAGGAAAGAAAATGTATGGTCGCTTAAAAGCTCCTTTTTTATTTTGGACAATCTTTCCGGCAGTTTTTTCTACCCGTCTTTCCACGATCTTCGGGATTTGAGAAATTTTATTTTAACCTTTATTTTAACGGTTCTTTTTACTGTACACGCAGATCTTATCTGCAGCTAAACTTTATTTTACTGGGCTCATACATGTAGCGAGACGTCAATGCATAGACTGGCCGTAAAGTGAATGTCACTAGGTAGGCCATCAACGCTTGTACCAGTTTCCAGTTCAAGTAAATTTATCAAGCATGCACTGTGCTTCCCACGGCATACATAAACCAAATATTGCTTATCAAGCATGCTTTTAATGGCGTACAATAGCCTTTCTTCGCCGACAACCAAAGCTCATGTTATTCTATGCAGAAATTTATTTACAGAATGACTCATGACCTAATGTATTTATTTAAATTCCTTTTTCACTTTCGAAAAAAACACAACCGTTAAATATGTTCTCGTTTCCCAAAAAATTATTTTGAAAAGTGTCTAAAGGCAGGGTAAAGCTTTCCAATAAAATTTGGCGCGCTGTTTCTGCCATCTAGCGTCGAGGATTTCATATACCCTAAGCGACAAAAAAAAAAAAAAAAAAAGCCGCACTTGGATATTTCCCTTTTTGCCTTCTACAACCGCCAATTTTATCGTTTAAAAAGCAAATTTTCGAACAGATTTTATTATGTTGTCCTCCACATACACTTTAGCTTTGAGTCCAGTGTTAAAAACAAAGTGCAATTGTCAGGAAAATTGTAATTTTAGAAATTATTTCAAAAATTGTAAGAATAAGGCAGTTAACGATGCCACAAAAAAGATTAATTTTTGAAGGAAAATCAAAAAATATTTTAATACGTGAGATGGCAAAATAATTAAATGTTAACGAAATATTAGTAAAAGGGTTTTTAACAAGATATAAATTTTTTTAAGCCGTTTAAACTGAAAATTTGGTTATAAGCGGCCATGTTGCTCATCCAAGCGAGATGACCGTAAGCGTAAGTTAAAAAGCCATTGCTTATAAAATCGGTTTGTATTACATTTAGAACATAAAAGAGATTCAGAAAATGCGTTTTGCAGCATAATTTCTTTAACTACAGCACAGGAACTGTTAAACGAAGCAGATTTAAATGACAGAAAATTTGAAAAAATTCCATTCTTAGTGAAGAGAATTAGGAAAGCAAGATCTCAGATGGCTAAAAAAATTAAAAAAATGATTAGTTAATTATTGGGCTGAACTGGTTCTATTTGATGAGTCAAGTTTTACTTGTTTCGAGCTAAAGAAAACAAACAGATCTGACAACGAAAATATGACCGGCTTCATGAAAATCGTACTTTTAAAACAGCGACACATTCTCCGTACATTATGGTATGGAGGTGCATAACATTTCAAACAGACGGGCAAATTTTTATGCTCAATGGATCAATTGACTCGAAACAAAACACGGTCTTCATAAAAGTGATGCCTGACTGACTATTTTGGAGGTATCTTGGACATTTCCACAAACAGCATTTCAAGAATTTAATGCATCTTACTACACGGCGTCTGTGGTAAGTTTATTCACTTCAAATTGTCAAAATTTCCTATCCATTCCCATGAGAACCTATAATTCTGTAAGTAATCATAACTTTTTTCTCTTTAAGTTAAATCTGACAAAGGATATAGTAGAATTTCTTCTTTACCAAACATGGAAATAGCCGTAATCGCGATCCGACCAGAAATCAATTCGAAATTAATATATATTTATTTGATTAATAATTGTGGTTTCAAATTTTATGATAATATGGTCATACTTCGAACAAGTTAAAATAATAATCATTATTAAATTTTAAGTTTTTATTTTTATTACAAAATTTAAAAAGTAATTTCAAAATTAATTAATAAAATCCGACCGAAAATAAATTTGACCAGAATTACAAATAATCCTATTACTCCATTTAATATATCAAAAGAGATGGATATAGTTAAATTGTAATTAACACTACAAATGTGATAATAGAGACTAAAGCTTCAATGTCAACATGCACCGGAAAATTGAAATTTAATGACATTTGAATATTTATATTTTAAAAACATATTTATGTAGTTTCATTTTAAGCTATTTTACCACGACATTAATCCTTTTCACACAAACTCATAAGTAAAACAAAAAAGTAAAATATTATATAAATAGGTCTTACATTATTCAAATTTATTACATAAAAATATTAGTTTCGCAAACAATCTTTATAGAAATTATATTAAATTATAAGAAACTTTATATGCATGAAGATGATCTGGAATATAAATTGGTAGGATACTTTAATTTTAAGTCAGATTTATCACCAGCAGTGTTGACAGATCTGGCGGATTTTTCGTTCAACAATCACCAACAATTTTTTAATTGTAATGTTTGTCTAATCACTTCGAAGATTGGTAGTCTATTATGTATATCAAATAATACTTCTCAAAATTATTGGTGATTATTGATTAAAAAATACGCCAGATTTGGCAACACTGACCAGAGTTCCCAACTTTTATAATTTATTCACGAGCATTTTTAGCCCCACCTCTTTTCATACCGGAAGTTTTGAAAAATGATTTTCTTCTTATTTAATTGTTGTCACGTATTAAAGAAAAATAATCTACAAAATTTCTGGTGCGAAAAGAAGGCGGGGCTAAAAATGCTCGTAAATAAATTATAAAAGTTGGGAACTCTGACACTGACACCAGTATTTTGTAATAGAAATAATGACCTATTATTTTTCTACGATTAAATAAAGTGAAAATTGAGTTAGAAAATTTCTGGTAAGAAGTCTTTCGCCGAAATCGGGGGGTTAAGCAACTATGTGATATCGATTATTTTTTACAGTTGAAATGTGTACAATTTACGGATTTCCTCAACTAAATTAATATATATTTATTTGATTAATAATTGTGGTTTCAAATTTTATGATAATATGGTCATACTTCGAACAATTTAAAATAATAATCATTATTAAATTTTAAGTTTTTATTTTTATTACAAAATTTAAAAAGTAATTTCAAAATTAATTAATTAACGTAACCGAATTTTTCATTGATGTCTATCCTATTCATAATAAAATAAAATTAATGATACATTTATTCTAGTATTTTCAGCCACAAAGAGAATTAATACATTGTTCTATCACATCAATTACCTCTAATCAGATCTTATGTATTTAATCTAATATGCTTTATTTTAACAGGCTAGCATATCTGCGGCAAATGAAGAAATAGAATCAAATGATGGGAGAAGATACATAAAAAGAAACGAAAAGGTATTATTTATCTATCTATTTATCTGTCTATCTATCTATCGATAGATATGTATGTACCATATTTGCCAACATACTAATTAATATTCCGTAGTATTGTTAGCCCCGCCTTCTTTTTCACACCAGTATCTTTTTAGAGTATTTTTCTTCTTGTTTAATCTGCATTGCATTAATTTACTGGTGTGTAAAAAATGGCGGAACTAACAACACTACAGAATATTAATTAGGATGTTGGCAAGTATGATGTACACACACACACACAAATATATATATATATATATATATATATATATATATATATATATATACACATACTTGCCAACCATCTCATTAATAACCGTACAATTGTTAACGCCCCCTGAAAAAACGCCTCTTTTCTCACACCAATATATTTTCAGAGTAATTCCCTTCAAATGGTGTTACGATTAAATAAGACTAAAATTACTCTAAAAATTTATTGGTGTGTAAAAAAGGCGGGTCCTAAAAATTGTACGGTTCATAATGAGATGGTTGGCAAATATGTATATATATATATACATACATGTACAATATATATATATGCCATATTTAAAAGAGAGAGGGAGAAACCTTTCTGTATATTATACCTTACAGTAATTTATATGTACAAGGGTTGACCCAGATTTTAATTTTTGGAGCCCATTTTTGTGAAAAACAATTATTTTTGTGAAATTTTTATTTATTTTTTTGTGAAAATTTATTTCTTTTTGCGATAAAAAGGATTATCGTATGAAACCTTTCATTTTAGCTCTATCTAATGTTTTAATATAAAGTTAATAGCATATTATTGAACCAAGTATAGAAACTTATTAAAATAATACTGTTAACATAGAAATTTTTTACAAAATTATCATTTTTATAAAACTAAATCTTGTGAAAGGGCTGTTTTTATGAATCTGAATTTTATGAAGGGACACATTTTATGAATTTGAATTTTTTAAAGGGGCCCGTTTTAGAGATTTGAATTTTGTGAAGGGGTAGCAAAAGCGTCCCAATTTCCACCTGGATCGATTCTGACAATGACTTTTTTTTTTCCTTCCTTTAATAACTTACATGTATTTCTAGACAACGAAGTTCGCCCAGCACCGTCGGTTCTTACGTTTTTGTGAGAGAATGGTCGACCAGAACTTACTTTCAGATGTGTATATAGGTGAGTGAAAACTTGAATCTAAGCTTTATTTAATTGCTATTATTATTATTGAAAAATATTTTATAGAGAAAAAAATGGTTTTAACAGAAAATAAATTTATAATATTAAATATCTTATATACACACTGTAATAAAATTGAAAACTTCTTGCTGGTCAGTGACCGGTACTAAATTTTTCAGTCACTGACCGTAAAATTAAAGTTATACTCGTAAAGCTATCATGGATTTTCTCAAAGAAGGGAAGTAACCCTTTATAAATGGTCAACATTCTGAATTGTATGGCATTCTGTTACAAATACGTGTACACTAAAAAAAAAAAAAAACATACTAATTATGTTAGCGACCGAAATTTAGTGTTTCAGTCACTGACTGTAAAAATGAAGTCATGTTCGTAAATCTGTAATGACGATTTTTTTTCCCCTCGAGGAAAGGAAGTGACTTTTTATAAATGGTCAAATAGGCAATTTGTAGTAGTTTGTTGCAAATACGGAAAATAGATTTTTTTCTCGAAAAAGGAAGCTGTCTGTATAATTTAACGGTCAACTCTGCGAATTTTGCTGAAATTTCTTAGAGTGTACTAGGGTAAGGTGAGGTAAGTGGGCCACCCCTTCTCCCTGGCATTTCCCCAGTTATTGACTAAAAAAAAAACTGCTATAATATTTTTATGTACCTACCCCAATAGATGTAGAAAACATTATGGCATCGTTTTCATCTATGTGTGTGATAAGTTACAAGCCTTTTTGTGACGATTTTTAAATTTGCAGTCCTATCGTAATTCGCGCCATCGTACTAATTATTTTTTTTCTTCCAAACCGTTCAGGATACAAACCAAAATTTTTTATCTTTTGAAAGTCTATAAAACACAGAATCTTTTGTAATATCGTGTACTCATGATGTTAATAAGATTGAAAAAAGAAATTGGGGGGCCCACTTGCCCCGCGTTTGGGGTAAGTGGACCACCCACCTCAACTCTTTAATATAGTTAAAAAACAGTCATATGCACTGATTTATACCTCTGGATGACTCCACCAGTAGTGATTCAAGTTCCGAAGATGAACTATCAGTTATCACCCTCTACCACAGAACTTAAAAACGGGGATTATGCCCTTGCCCAGTTTGAAGGCAAAACAAAAAAGAAATATAATGTTGGCTTGGTATTAAATGACAGTCCAAACGATGAAGATACAGTTGTCATGTAATACATGCACAAAGACACAACTATGCGTAATAACTTTTTTCGCTCTGAAGCTAATCATATTCATGATGTATTTCTAGAAGATGTTGTGCTGAAACTAAATGAACCAACACTTTCCAAGAGACTTTCAAATACATGTTCACCAACGTTTTATCAAGATATAATGTTCACTAGCATGTAACACTGCCATAGGCTAGTTTAAACTTTGTAGGCCTAACTTTTAGGCTGCACTACATGCAAAAGTAAAAAGTTGAAAAATTGACATTTTTTTCTTTTAGCAGGCTTGTGTGCCAGAAAAAGTTGCTATGGGCGAACTAATGGAGATACTTCAGTGATTTTTTTTCAAAGATTCAGAAAATCATGTAGATTGTCCCACTTGCCCCACCAGCTCTACCAGTTACGAGTAAAAATATATTCAGGGGGTGTCCCACTTACCCCACCTTGCGGGGAAAGTGGGCCACCCCGATGACCACCGAAAATAATTTTCTTTTTTAATTCATCATTTGCCAATTTGGTTAGAGGTTGCCATGGGTACAGTAACAACATATGAGCGAATGAACCACAAAAAAAAAAAAAAAAAAAAAAAAAAAAAAAATAAGTTGTTAGGCCTATTACATCCGGTTCTATGTTGAGCTAAAGTCGAATTAGGCCGAAAAGGGGTCCCACTTACCTCACCTTACCCTATACTTTTTTTTAAAGAAAGGAGCTGAGAGAGCTCCATCTAGGAAAAGCTTCAGCTGGTGAAACTGATGTCACACTAAATTTCGTGACGTATGGAATAGAATGGTTAACACAAACATTTAATTGAGATGTTTTTTAATCTGTTTTTGTATAATTTCTAAACAATTTGTATTTTGTTTTTTTTTCAGGAATAGCAGGCATCACTTGTCCTGTGAAATTTTCAACGAAATCCGACAAATAATTGTGTTATGCTTGATGAAACTGTTTAATATTCATCATTCTATATATGCGTCTAATGTGATACGTGGAAATAAATGCTTTCAAAGATCTCATTTTTACGGTCAGTGGCTGAAACACTAATTTTCGGTCGCTGACCATAATATCTCATGGTTGTTTCGATGTATTATTCTCAAGTTTTGTTAGAAAATCGAGCTTTACTGTTGCAGTCATTGGTTTCTATGTATGCAGGTGGTTAAAAATATTATGCTTCTTCTTCTCTCTGATTCAAATCATTACTCAACATTAACAAAGGTACTGACATTTACGATTTTTGGATACTAGTAATTTTTAATGGTAATCTGTTACAAATTTCTCTGAAGCAGTTTGCGCTGGTTAAATAAAATTAAAATTTCTACTCAATTAAAATGATATTAAAATGCGTAAATATGTGCAGGTGTGCAATAAACATATTCTGCAAAAAACATTATCGACGGATTAGACACAAACACATGTTCGATAAAATGTTCTGGTACAGTAATTTCCGAAAATTTGGTGTGTAGCAACCACATGAATTCCATTACCCAATATTGCGTGTATTTCAGTGGAGCACCGTTTATACGTTTTTCAAGGGACCGTTCCTAAAAAACGTATAACTGAAAAAAAAGAAAAGAAGAAAAAACGCACAACTGAAAATTCGTTTTAACATTATTACACAATAAAGTATCATATTAATAATAAAAGTCTAATCAATTTTCATGATTTCCTTTACATTTATTCGAATAAGATATATCTTTAATTATATTTCAAATATTTTTAAAAGGTTGAATAAAAATTAAATGATAATTAAAAATATAGAAATTCAGAAAATTTTTTCAAGATTTCGATTTTAACCTTTAAAGACAAAGCTTTTTGTTCTCTAAATGAAGATGACATTTTTGCAAACGATTAAAAGGAAGGAAAGAAAAAAAATGTTTCTGCAAACGCAATGTCAAATAAAATCGATAAGAAAATCTTCCAAGTCGCCCAACGGAAATGAGTAATAAATCTTCAAGTTTACAAAATGCCAATAAAGTTGCGGGCTTTTTTCCTTTCATATCCCATTCCTGGAATCAATTAAAAGAGAAAGTGGGAGGTCTTCAAGTGGTCACTGGCTACTTGTATACCTACCATTCAACCCAGTCGCCAATTGCTTATCTCTGAAAATTTCTCTAACCCCCTTCCCCCCAGGCTATCAATGCAAGTCGCACTTTGTTACCATAGTTCTAAGAAAAAATAATCGAAAAAAAAAAAAAAAAAAAAAAAAAAAAAAAAAAAAATAAGAATAAAACATAAAGAGCATTCATCTTTCTTTTTTTTCTTTTTTTTTTTTTTTTTTTTTTTTTTTTAATCCTGGAATGAAACTCAAACTTGGGATTCTACAAGGAGAAAAAAAAAATGTATAAGTGAAATTAAGAATTTACTTGTGTCGTATAAACGAAATATTTTAACATTAGAATTCAATGGAATGATTTGGTACCGAAGTCGAAAAACTTATAAATGAGAAACGTATGAAAGGAACTCCACTGTATATGCATTTTTGGATACAGTGTGGTCAGAAGGGGTAAAATTGACCTAACAAATTAGACACCTAATACTTTTCCTATGAAAGAAAATTGATACATGTGTAAAGACATATAAACAGAGTTTACATAACGAGTTTCGAAAAATTCGGTAGAGCCGTTTTTTGAAATACCCATCTCCGAGATCTAAAACTGGCCCACCTATTTAGGATGACTATCAATTTCCCTGTAACAATCACGTAATGCATGCGAAAGGATATCTAGAAAGGGGTTTATGTAGTAATATTCAAGGAAATCGTTAGAGTCGTTTTTAAGATACGGAATTTCATGAAAACTTGACAAACTCAATTATTGACCGGAAAATCACAATGACATACGAAAGGATGTCTAAAAGAATGTTAATATGGCGAGTTAAAGAAAAAAAATCCGTGTAGCCATTTTTAAAGAAACGCACTTGTCAGACATCGAATTGGCCTACAAATACAGGAAGCTTATCAATTTTCATGAACTAACCAAAAGTTACATAAGAAAGGACATCTAATAGGGTGTTTATATAGCGAATTTGAAGAAAATCGTTACAGCCGCTTATACGGACTTAGGGTCCTATTCCAGTTTCACATGTCCCACTCCCGGTTTTCAAATTTTTACCAATAGTTTAAAATTCACCTGTACGCCATACCTAACCCAGTTCTGAATTTTCGTCGTTCTAACTTTATTAGTTTCGGAGATATGATAGTCAGATGATACCTCCCCCCGCCTACACACACACACACACACACACACACATACACACATACTGACTAACTGCCAAAAAAAACACTCTTTTGGATCCAGAGGACACCTTAAAATAGTTAAATCAGTTGAAAAATTCGATACCGATTTTTTGGATCGATTTTAATAATCCCATTTCCTACGGTAGTAGGGAATTGAAGTAAAATACGGGATTTAATGGGAATAGAATATGGAATGTGGGGTCTTCAGGGAACAAAATTTAAAAGATGAGCATTGTTCCTAGAAATTCGAGACGTTTAGTAATCTTAATAATACTACATGAGTTAATTTCTATATTTTATATAATAACAAATTAAGATTTACAAATAATTTCTGTCTTTTTCTTTTTTCTTTCTTTTCTTTTTTTTTTTTTTTTTATTGTAGATTATCGTTTCTACGATACACCCAGTGATGAATTCAAAGAAAAAGGTTTAGGATCCCTGCTAGTGTTGTGGAAATTCAGTTATCATCCTATGAAGAAAGTAGCAGCCACCAGTCTCAGTTGGAACCGTTTGTATCCTGATATGTTCGCCACATCCTATGGATCCTGTAAGTCCATATTAATATAAAATTATTTGAACTTTAAGTGTAAAGTCAAATCCTATTAACTATGACTAGGTAAAAAATGTGTAACTACATGTATTTGAGTACATATATATGTATATAATTTAAAAGTTATAAATTAATACTATAGTATGTAAAATTTCTAATTTCCAGTTTTTTTATTTTCCAAATGCTGCAAAATTATTTTTTTCATATGCTACAAAAGCCTGTAGATATTCTTCCTAAAACAGACACAAAGACTGCCGTGTATATAATGGGGGCTTGTGCACGTAAAATCCGTTGTGGCTGTAATGTCTTCCATATCCTATAAAAATGACACCTCTGGGGTTTACTGAATAAGGGCAGCAATACCCTCCGCGGAAAATTAGTATTGTGATGGCATATTTCTGGACTACAGTCGGCAGCAGAAGTATCCGACCACTAGCAAAGATTCCTATATAATAAATGTACACTTAATGCAGTTTTATTAAATAAATCCTTATCGAATCCGGTTCTTAGTCAACTAACATGATTCGACATCGATTTATTTGACAAACAGTATTAAGTGTACTTTTTTTACATGGGAATTTTTGCTAGTGCTCGGATACTTTTGCTACCGACTGTACTCCTAGTGGTGAATCCCAGACCGTCGCCAGCTGCCCATTGCGTAGCTCGTAAAGCTCACTGAACTTCAACCTAAAACACAAAAGACGCTTACGAAAATTCAATTTCACCTCAAACATTCCAAGTTTTTGCAAACTTTTCCTCTATCCTCTGAACTCATTTACTAAATAATTAATCATAAACATTTCAAATATAGGTAGTAGACATTAACATTTTCTATGCAGAAATTTACGAGTATGAATTTAGGTTTCGCATTATTCAAACATTTGGTATATTCTTCGACCCACATTTCATGAAACCATGGATGCATCTGCGCAAGTGCTAACTCAACGAGTCCAATGATAAAATAGGGGTGACAGTCATCTGACTCAGAGAAAATGAGCAATAATACAGAGCGCGGAATTACTGGATGTTTTCCAAATTTCAAACTATCGGTTAAGCTGGCATCCCTCCAACATTTTGGACGCGTCCTCAGTGCTAGTTTTAAGATATGTGGCTGCACTGTTCCTATAAAACTTATTATTTTCTGATAATTTAAGTTATTAAAGTTAATTTAAGTTATTCAACTTATTCCAAAAAATTTCTGGAAAAAAAAAAAATATAAATAAATGTGCCAATTCTCTTTGAATTTTTATAAATGTTACTGCTACATCAGGATTATTACAGCTGATGGTATTTCTGCATTAATTATTTCAATGTATCGATATAAATCATGTTTAGTATTTGAATTACTTCGATATAAAAAATCTGTTGTACTCATTAAATATTTCTGTATTTATTTGTCTAAAAATACATGTTTCTTTTAGATGACGCGGCAGCTAAAGGACATGTTGGATGCATTTGCATTTTTACACTTAAGTGCCCGTCCTATCCTGAAAAAGTTATAACATGTCAATCAGGAGTTTTCTGTGTTGAATTTTCAACTATTTGCCCCCATCTCTTAGCCGCCGGTTTTGCTGATGGAACGGTTGCTGTATATGACGTCAGAAAAGACGATAGAATACCATGTGCCACCAACAAAAACGCCAGGCTGGAACATATTGACACTGTTTATCAAGTAAGAATTTCTTTTGAATGTTTTTCCCAATTTTTCAGTTTGCCATTAATTTTTAAATATTCATACAAAGTTTTTCATAAACAATGCAACAAATATTTGGGAAGGTATAGTGTAACCGGGTTTTGGTACGTTGACTGTTAACTACAAGATAACACATAGTTTTATAAAATGAATATTTACGCAACGTTGAAAACTCTAATGTAAAAAATATTAATTAAGCAAACTGCAGTTTCGGTAGCGTTAAGCTTATCATCATCAGTGCAGGATGACAAGGCAGATTATTGCTCTTACGTGCAGATAGAGAAGAAGGTTTTAAAGTTGGAATAGCAGCCAATAGAAGTTTAAGAAACTGGAAATGTCAGCCAATAGGAAATTGAGACATAGAAAGCTGTATAAACGGTTTTATATAACTCGCAGTTTGTTTGCTTGTCTAGGACGCCAGCTACAAGTTATCTCGTAGCTCGTTTACTAGCTATATTTGTAAAGCTACGAGTTAACAAATACTGCGAGAAAACTCTTAATATTATAATATATATAAATATGAATAGATGGCTTAAGGAAATTGGGCAAGAAATCGAGGTTGGGTTACATAAACGGAAAAATTATTATTGATGGACATAAAATATAGTCGTACAAAAATTATTCAAAATCAACAAGCAAAAAGAATATTTGTTACATAAGCTAATTTACTAACTGATTTCCATCATCTTCAAGAAAATAAATAAATAAATAACAAGTAATATAAAATAAATTTTTTTTAAAGTCAATTCTTGCTTACAAACACCATCGAAAAAGTTTTTTTTTTTTTTTTTTTTTGATAATTTTGAATTAGGAAATAAAAAGCGCGTGTGCAAAATGAAATAAAAATAATTATAAGACTAAAAAACCTTTTTATATACCATGTTTTAAATTTTCTGATGAATCATAGAGCTCTTATCAATGTTCATAAAATTTTTAAATTGATAATGACGTCAATTTTTGTGATATGCATAATTTAACTTTTTATAATTTTTTAATATTCACGTTTAATTAAATGTATTTATTTTTATGTCAAAAGAAAATAAACTCGTAATTTTTTTTTTTTTTTTTTTTTTGGGGGGGGGGGGAGAATAATTAAATTATAGCTAATATTTTAATGGCTCTTTTAACACTATTAGGATGTTATTATTTTCATATTTTAATTAATTATAAGAAAACTAATCAAAAATTCGAAAATCGGACTTCGAAGTATTGTGTTGTCACCGTGTTCTGAGCGATACTGAAAGTTTCAAATTTCTAGCTAGTCGGGAAGTTAGTTAAAAATCGATTGAAAGATTTGTACGAGATATATATAGGGAGAGTGTAAACTAATAGTAGGAATTGAAAAAATAAATAAATAAACACATTCTGTATGCTTTTTGATAATTATTATGTACTATAATTAGAATTTTAATATTATAATATGATTAAATTAAACTGGCTTATTAAACCGGAATACGGAAAAACATCGTGCCAGTGAATGTGTTAATAATTTGAATTTAATTGATTCTAAATTTTTGTATATTACTAACTTTACAACTTTTTACCCTAGGTGAGATGGCAAGCTGATAATGTTGATGCACAGCATAATTTCTGCTCCATCTCTGCAGATAACAGAGTAATCAATTGGCTGCTCGCTAAAGTAAGTTTGGCAGGCATTTAACTATGAGTGTAAAAATTAACGTTTCGAAAATGCATTCTGTTTCATCTGCATTGCTGTGTTAAATTTAATTTATAATATTAGAAAAATACAACATGTGTTTTACCTGTAGTTCTAATAATATTAAGAGGAACTCCAGAAGTGTAACTTTTCTAATGGGAGCTTTTAGCTCTTTAGACTGAATTTAAATTTTCTTTAATATTAAGTGAATAGTGAATATAATAAATTTTCTTCTTTCTTTCTTTCTATTTTTTCTTTTTCTTTTTCTTTTTTAATTACTGTTTTAGAATTACAAAAAAATTCTTACAAAATGTGAGTGTGTCAAATATATTAGAATTTCTCAAAAACTATTTATAAAAGAAAAAAGAAAAATCAACACTTGAATTATATATATATATATATATATGTGTGTGTGTGTGTATATATATATATATATATATATTCTTTTTTCTATTTCTGCAACGTCATAAATTTGTAAGCACGGCTATGTAATGTTCGTTCAGTGTTGTTTGGAAAGAAGGAGTATACGAGAAGCTTAACACGTTCACGCCGGCGCATTTTGTTTACATAGTCTTCTCAAAAGTATCCAAACATTAGCCAATAATTCGGATATCAAAAATGTACACTTAAAATTTTTTTGTTCAATAAATCCTTGTCGAATCATGTTCTTAGACTGACTAAGAGCATAACTCGACAAGGATCTATTTAACAAAGCAGTATTAAGTGTATTTTTTTTGGACAGGGATTATTGTTAGTGCTAGAATACTTTTGCTGCCGACTGTAGCTGTGACCCACCGGTGGGTCACGCCAACACCACTTGTAATAATGCCTCCGAGCTCAGCTCTACGTCACGGAAGATCGGCCGATTTCATCCAATCCCCACGATCCAACATGTATCATAGGTAGTGTTGATTGGATAAAATCGGCCGATCTTCCATGACGTAGAGCTCAGTTCGGAGGCATTATTACAGGAGGTGTTGGTCACGCCGGCCTGAACGTGTTAATGGAGCCAATAAATGTCGCGTTTACTTCTTACGGGTTTCAAGGGGACTTGGCCCATTTGGCAGGCCCAGTGAAGCACGCTTCATATAAAAGCTTATATTTCCATTTAATAATTATAAATTGAACTATTTTAGGTTTTTTTCAATAAAATATACAGGGTAATTATAATTAAAGTTACGATTTCAAAATGTTATAATTTTAAAACTACCCATCAGAGCGATTTGATATTTTACCAGAGCAATCGTGAGGCAATGGAATTTTGATTGGGGGAGGAAAAAAGTAGTTCCAATATGTTCCTATAGATAGCGCTGTCAGGGTAATGTCAGGGGAAACGCCTAAATGGATTCATTAAACACAGAAATGTTGATAACAACACAATGGAATAGTAGGAAAGAATAGACTTCATGGGTTTACTATATTTTTTTTTTTAATCGAAAAGACAAGAATACGTGTTTACAGCGGTAACAGTCATAGAGAAAAGAGAAAAAGAGGAGCTTCCTGAAACAAATACTTTACGGATAATTAACGGCACATTTGGGTACTATTGTTTTTTCTTTTGCCAATTTCATTGCCTCATGATTGCTGTGATAAAATATCAAATCGATCTGATGGGTAGTTTTAAAATTATAGCGTTTTGAAATCGTAACTTTAATTATAATCACCCTGTATATTCAAACAACATTTCTTATGGTTTTCGATGTTTTTGAGAAATTTGATATCTTTAAATTGCAGTTTCTCAGTTTACATTTTTTCATGAATTTTTTATCTTCAAAATGCTTAAATGTCTACAAATAATTAAGAAAAAACATAATATATATTTTTTGGCTGTTCAATAAGAACTACCAAAAAGAATTAGGGATGGATTTTGCAATATCTTCAAAAGAAAAAATATTAAAAATAAAACGCTAACAAAAATAATGTATTTATTTTCCAAATTTTTACATAGATATGCACTTTTTAATTTTTTTTCTCAAAAACTAATCAATAAATTTCAAAACTCATCTCTAATTCTTTTAGGTAGGTTTTATTAAAATCCAAAAAAATTATTAAGTCTTATTAATTATCTGCAGAAGTTTGAGCATTTTGAAGATCATGAATTCATGAAAAAATGCCAAATGAGAAAACAAAGTTTTAAGATTTCAAATCTGTAAAAAATATATCAAAATCCATAAGAACTGTTGCCTGAATCTATATTTTATTGAACAAATCTAATATAGTTCAATTTATAAATATTAAATGGAAATAATAAGGTTTTATATGAAACCTACTTCAGTTCTGACGTAATAGAACAAAGTCCCCTTAATTATTTTTCAAATATCTGCTTTTTTTTTTTTTTTTTTTTTTCGTACAAGTAGTTTTTCAATTATCACATCACGGGTTTTGTTCCACACGGATCCAGCTGAAACATTTTTTGATACAGTGCATTAGAAGATAATTACTAAAACATTTGAAGAAGGTGTTTTAACATTGCACTCATAAATAAAATAAAATAAAATAAAATAATTAAAAATGTAACGCTTTGTATAAATCTGAAATCAAACAATTTCATGCTTTCAAACTAGTATGTTGGGAACATCACAAAACTTGATTCGATATCATTCTATGTAACAACGCCTTCTATTGGCTAAAATGCACAAATATTTAATTCTAGCTTCTCAAAATAAAGATTTTACATATGCGAGTGCAATTTTAACAAACAAATAGTGAGCTGTACCAATTTAGAAAATCGTAAGATGATTAATCTGTCAGCTGATGTACACCCAAATTGAATCATCATTCTTTCTCACAATGGCCACCTTACATATTTTTTTGGTGCGCTTATACGCTGTAGAACCTGCGATATAGCTTTAGCGTACACGGAGTATTTCTGCATAACTTAGTCACCTTTGGTCATATATGCACCTAAATTGAATCATAATAGTTTTTCATAATAGCTCTTTTACATATTATATTTTGTTGGTTGTTCTAGACAATAGTAGCTTAAAAAGCCTTTACGTAGCCTTACGTTAAACGGAAGAGCTCTAAAATCCGCAGAGCCACCTGTCGGATGATTTTCATCAAAAGTTAATAGGCACTAGTGTCTGTCAAGGTACAAATAAATATAAATTTTTATGAAATTGAATACATTAGTTATTGAACTAGAACTACCCCAAAACTTTTGTTACGTGTACAGGAAAACAGACATTTTCCTAGAAATGATCAAATCACATTCAGAACATCTACAAACGTGCAGTTTCATAAAAAACCGATAGTCAAAAAGTTTTATCAATACAATACTCTCTTTTATAAATATAGAAGAAAATAGTAAGATGTAATTCTTATAATAATAATGATAATATAATATAAATAAATAAATAAATAAATAAATAGACGTTCTTTTGTTCTAAAATGTACTAAAAACTTCTTTCAGTGGAAGTAGATTAAAAAGAAATCACAAGATTTAACACAAGCTGACAGATTTTTTCCCCGGAAAATTGCTCCTGATAAAATAAATCAATGAAAATACTTCCGTATTATATTGTCATGGACTATGGATTCCTGTCTGTAGTTTGAGTGAAATCGGTCCGGCAGAAGTTCATTAAAGGTGAATCGCAAGATATGACACAGGCAGCCAAATTTTGCCTCTGTAACCTATCTTTGCTGATATAGATTTCTGAAAGTACTTGGTTGTTGTATTATCATCGACTATAAACTTGTACACAAAATTTCATCAAACTCGATTCAACCGAAGGGTTTTAAAGTGATTAACGACACACTTTAAAATCCTTCAGGCAACTTCCCTTCATAATCCCTTCACAGTGCAAAGTGAGATTTTTGCAACTGTGACTAGCCTCTGGTAAAATACATTCCTAAAACTGCCTACTTATTGTCACTAACTATACACACATGTCTAAAATTTGATTAAAATCGGTTCATCAGAAGTGCATTAAAAATTAATTACAAGATTTGACATAGTCAGAAAGATTTTGCTAACGAAACCTACCAGTTGTGAGATAGATGATAGATCTCTCGAAATGTCAATATATTGTGTTGTCATCAACTGCTCCCTCGTGTGTAAACAGTGAGAAAAATCGACTCGGTGGAAGTGGATTACATATTAACTGCAAAAGTTGACCTAGAAAACAGACGTTCCAACCTAAATTAAAAGCACGTAGAAATATGGAAATCTTCAGTAAATCTTCAGTAAAGGGACCGTAACTAATAAAAACCATTCGGAATTTTAGGAAATTCCCATTAATATTCCACTAATTTTGGACTTTTTTTCCCCCTAGACTGAACTGATTCCATCTGAAATCATCAATTTACAACAAGGTGAAGAGATGCCAATTACTGATATGAATTTAGCTACTCCAAACAGTAAGTATTTTATCTCTAAATTGCGAAGCATATAAAGACATACTTGCCAACCACCTCATTATGAACCGTACAAATTTTAGTACCCGCCTTTTTTTCACACCAATAATTTTTTAGAATAACTTTAGTTTTATTTAATCGTAACAACATTTGGAAAGAATAACTTTAAAAATATAGTGGTGTGAGAAAAGGGGCGTTTTTTCAGGGGCGTTAACAATTGTACGGTTATTAATGAGATGGTTGGCAAGTATGTAACGATTTTTATAATTTAAGGCGTGGCTAAATTAGCATAATTTTTTATACCCGATGCAAGTATGGATATGCGTTTTTTCTACAAGTAAATTTTTAAAGAAAATTCTAATTAATTTCTTCTTTTGAGCATTATATAACAAGAAATTTCTTTCAAATTATTTAACAAGTGAAATCTAAATATATCTTCTTCTCTCCTTCATTTCTGACTTTTTTCCTATTTCTTTTTCACAATTAGTATAATTTAAAAATGGTTTATAAGAAAGTTCCGTTGTACAGCCTTATTATAATAATGCTGTTATTTACATATGTATTAGCGCAATTATAAAATTTTAATTATAAACGAAAAACTCTGGAGTAACTCCGCTTGACTTTCCGAATATTAAACAATTAACGGTTGTAGAGATAAAGTAGAATAAGAGAAATTGTTAAATAAACAAAAAAGAAAATTATTATAGGGTGTTTTAGTATTTTTCCTCATATAGTATGATGCTTAATTTAACACTATTGTGCTTCAAATAATTTAAGCCTATACATCATAATGATACAAATTTTTTCGTTATGTCCCTGTAAAACTCTATAAGTGCTGGATTCACCAAACTCTGTACAGTTTGTACTACAGTGACCTATAATGTGTATCTGAATTATCAGCTCAATCGGATAAGTCCTTTAGAAGCTATCACACTTTAAAAAATTTGAGCCCATAAGCCATAGTGATAAACAATTTTTCGTTGTGTCCCTGTAAAAAACAACAGTAAGCTTTAAAATCCCTAAAATTCATATAGTTAGTGACCTATAACATGTGTATACATTTTCATTTTATTTTAATGAGTAATTTAGACATTATCGCGCTTTAAATAATTTGAGCCCATAGGCCATAATGATAAAGAATTTTTCTTTGTGTCCCTGTAAAAAAAAAAAAAAAAAAAAAAAAAAAAAAAACTGTGAATGCCAGATTTCCCAGAATTCATAGGGTTTGAGCTACGGTGACTTACAACATATGTATCAGCTTTCAGCTCATTCGAACAAAGCATTTAGACGCTATCGTGTTCACACACACACACACACACATATGCAGACAGATACGTACATCATCGTAAAAATATCGAAAATGAGCTCAAGGGATCACAAAACATATGGTATATAAAAATCTCAAAGTGGAATTTTTGTCACGATTACAACACTTTTCTTATATAGAAACGTAAAAATGACATAACTTACCTTGTAAAAGATAACGAACCATGCACCAAAATGCAATAATGGAGCTATCAGCAAAATTATATATGGGCGCAACATCTCAGCTTTGTAATTCTAGTTTATGTATACATGTATATTATACATCTACATGTTTTGAGTGGGAGAAGGAGGGGCACATATAATTTAAGAATAATTTTATAAAGCAGTGAGTCTTAAAAATAGAACATTTAAATTTTAAAGACTATCATGTATTCCAAATACACCATAAACACTTTCCAACTATGTCTATTTCCTTCTTCGACCTGCGTAGACTCGATTTGGCAAACTCGTCTACCAAACACTTTACTGTGTAGCATAGTTGCCAATATTTAATTTAATCCGGAGCATTTTTAGCCCCGGCTCTATTTCGCACCACATTATTTATAGAATAATTTTCTCCAATATATAATTACGATAAAATAAGAATAAAATACTCTTAAAAATTAAGTGGTATGGATTAAAGGCGGGGCTAAATATGCTCCGGAATAAATTAAAATGTTGGCATCTCTGTGTAGTAGAAAACAAGCAAACTGTCTGTGAACGCCGCACCTCTGATTTCGAGAGTATCACGAAACAAGAACTGAAAAGTTTGTTACGAAAATGTGGCAACAGTGTGTGCGTATGTGAATCAAGATGGACTAACGTTCCATTCTACATGTTTTTTAGAAAATACTTTACTTGATGTTAATTTCTGTGTTCGTTATGTATTTTATGTTTGTGCCGTAAGTAAATGTACGTTTAAAAGTAAACCAAGTGTGATCAGTGTCTTGATGTGTCTCGAAATGAATTTACCGAAAGAAAAGAACCAGGTGCGAAAAAGCAGGCACCACAATAGGCGAAGTCGACAAGCATATGTGAAATAGCTATAGTACTCGTATGGATTTTTTTCATGATAGTGATGAAAAAAAAAAGGGTATGTTTTTTTTTTATGTTCCATCAAGAGTCATATTTTGTATAAGTTTTAAATTAAATAATTAGGATTAAGCATTTAGATATTTTGTTCCGATTTTGTATTCCAACAAGGTAAAGAGTATGTAAATGAAAATTGAATATTTCGTAATGTTGAAATAATAATAATTCTAGTGTTTGAAAAATGAAAAATAGAAATATATTTGTTTATTTGTATTTAAAAAGCCGGAAAATAGTAAAAAGAATGATGAAAAGAATATGTTTTTATGCTATTCAAGGTCATTGTTATTAAATTCTGTGTGTTCTTTTTATTCATCACGTGATTTAGAATAAATAAGATTTCATTAAAGCACATTAAAAAAAAAAAAAAAAAAAGAGAGAGTTCTGTTTTGATTTATTTGTTCTGTTTTATTGAATGATTGTGTATTTGTTAGACCTTGATAATTATTTATATTTATTTATCTTTATTATTATGGGAATATTAATGAAATATCTCAGTAAAAAAAAAAAAACTAGTGAATTATTCTTGTGAACGTCCGGTTTTGTTTATTTTTTTTACTTTGAGGAATGAATCGGAAATTGTTTTTTTTTTCTGTTTAAAAGTAAGTTTGATTAAAGGTTGCTATGGTAACATTATTTCTAATTTATTGAAAGCTGGTTATGTAATAAAGTATATTCTGATTTATTTAATGAAAGAGTTGATTGTGTTGCTATGGCAACATTATTTCTAATTTATTGAAAGCTGGTTATGTAATAAAGTATATTCTGATTTATTTAATGAAAGAGTTGATTGTGTAAACATTTTTCTTTTATTTGTTATTTCGATACATATTATTTTTTTTCTCCTTTTATGTATGCATTCCGACTTAATGATTATTTTATTTAATTTGGGAGAAAATGTTGTTTAAGATAAAAAATAAGATGTCAAATCTGGCGTTCTTAAGGGGTTTGTGATTATAAATATAAGAAAATTTATTTTATTCACGGAAAATTTGAACTTGATTTGATTTCATCCATCCGAAGATGGCATTTTTGGGTAAAGGGAATAAAAAAGATTTGCAAGAAGTTGCTACGGAGCTTGGAGTGGAAGGAACTCAACATTTAAAGTTATATGAGTTAAGAGATGCTATTTTGGCTTCAAAGAATTACGATGAAGAATTTGTTAAAGAAACATTAGCGAACGTACTTGAAGCACGGAAGAGGAAAGAAGAGATGGAGGAACGCATAAGAAGGGAAGAAATAGAGGAACGTAAGAGAAAAGAAGAGATGGAGGAACGCCTAAGAAGAGAAGAAATAGAGGAACGTAAGAGAAAAGAAGAGATGGAGGAACGCCTAAGAAGAGAAGAAATAGAATTGGAAAAAATGCGGTTGGAAAATGCAAGAATAGAACTTGAGAAGAAAGGAATTATAAATGAAACTTCTGAGAAAACGCGTGTAAAATTACATAACATCTTACAAAAATTTGATCCTAAAACATGCGAAATTAGCCTGTATTTAGTTCTTTTTGAGCGGCAGGCAAAACGTGCCGAAATTAAAAGAGATGATTGGGTTTCTCATCTCATTGGGCTACTGCCATACGAAATCGCGGAAGTTATAGCTCGGGAAGACGAAGAAATCACGAATGATTACGGAAAAGTAAAAGAGTTATTGTTAAAGAGATATAAACTTACTCCTGAAAGATTTCGACAACTTTTCAATAAGCATACTAAAAAAGCTGATATCACATGGAGAGATTTTGCTTACGAGTTGAAAAACTATTTTACTGAATGGATTCGGGGATTAGAAGTTAACACATTTGAAGAATTATATGATTTGATTATTACAGATCAAATTAAAAGGAAGGTACCTCCAGAAATTAAAGAACATTTCATCGATGAATGGTCATTGTTTAAGTCATCTGATATTATTTCCAGTAAATTAGATGATTATGAAAATGTCAAAATGACTTTCAATAAAAAAACGAAAGAAATTTCTCATAAAGAAAATTGGAATCTTCCATCCAAAGGGGCGAATTTCGGAAATAACAATAGAGATGAAAAAAAGGTTTTTACTAAGCCACAGCAAGAACAAAGAGACATTCGTTCGAAATTCTCCTGCTATTTGTGTGGAAAGGAAGGCCATATGAAAAAATCTTGCCCCAAATTGAATTCAGCAAGTACATCTTACGTGAAAACAAACAAAAAGAGTCAAGAAAGTAAGGGCCTTAATAAGGTCAGTGTTAATCTAAATAGCGCTTGTTTCGAGTGGGAATTTCCAGTCAACGAGAAAGATGGCGAGCTTCTGAAAGTGGATTTAGGAATCGGAGGTCAAAAATTTCAAGGCATCGTGGACAGTGGTGCAGAAATCACCGTACTACGAAAATCAGTTGTACCTGAGGAACACTTACAGTCAAGTGGGAAAATTCTTTTGAGACCTGCTATAGGTAATCCAGTGGAAGCACAACTTGTGTCAGTTCCGCTAAGTCTTCATACAGATGAAGAAATCATTCCATATGTTCAAGTGCATGCTGCAGTAGTAGAAGGGCTGCATGAGGAAGCTTTAATCACTCCCAGGGTATATGAATGGTTGAAGGAACAAAAGCGTTCTTATTTGGGAGATGATACAGGAATCACTTCAGTAAAAGAAGCTAATGAACAATCCTTGTTCAGTGTGGAGGGAAGGTCTCCCGAAAACATTTCTTTAGGGGATAAAGTGAATATCCCGAAGAAAGAAGTCGATGAACAATCCTTGTTCCATGTGAAAGGAAGAAATCCTGGAAATTCAGGGGTTGAGGTTAATATCACCCCAGTGGAAGAAAACAATGAACCGTCCTTGTTCAAAGTGGAGGGAAGGTCTCCCGGAAACTATTCTTCAGAAGAAGAGGTTGAAGTAATCACAATAAATGAAGTCTGTGAACAATCCTTGTTCAGTGTACCTGAGAATAATTCAAACGACAATTATCTTGGGGATGAGGCAATTAGTACCCCACTCACAGAAGATAATGAAAAGTGTATGTTCTGTATGGAGGGAGAAAGTCACGAGACTATTCGAAAGGCAAAGCTGAACAACAGCGAGTCGCATCATCCAGAAACCAAAGTCTTTAATAACTCAGTAGTTAAACAGACATTGACCGAAACCGATAGTAAGGATGAAAGAAATGAAAATATCCCTGTTCCACAAGCACAAGTGTTTAGGGATGAGCAGTTAGCCTGTCCTACATTGAAAAGGTGCTTCGAAGAAGCTAGACAATATAAAAATGGTTACTGGATTGAAAGAGGTTTATTATATCATATGGGTAAAGTAGGCGGACAGAAATATATTCAATTGGTCGTACCGGCAAGCAGAAGAAAGGACATTTTGAAATTAGCTCATGAAACTCCTACTGGTGGACATCTGGCAGCTAAGAAGACCAGAGACAGAATTGCAATGTCTTTCTGGTGGGAAGGAATGCCAAAAGAAGTTAAACAATTATGTGCTTCGTGTCATGATTGTCAAATGCGCAGGAAAGGAAAAGTAAACGATAGAACACCTATCGAGTCTGTTGGAAGGCCAGAACTCCCATTTCAAGTGGTTAATGCCGATATTTTAGGCCCAATAGAGCCAAAGTCATCACGTGGCCATCAGTATGTACTGTGCGTTATGGACCAGCATAGTCGTTGGCCGGAAGCAATACCTCTGAAGTCTTTAACAGCAAAGGCAGCCTGTGATGCATTTATAGAAATATTTGTACGAACTGGAATTCCTCGAGTAATTGCAATGGATAACGGAAGAAATTTTGCCGCACAGCTGACAAAAGAATTTTTAAAACGATTAGGATGTGTTCCTAAATTTTCCACTCCAGGTTATCCACAATCGAATGGTTTGGTTGAAAGATGGATAGGAACTATGAAATCCATGCTACATCATGCAATTAATTCACAAGGTCGAGGCTGGGATAAACAGTTGCCATTCTTGTTATGGGCATACAGAGAAGTGCCTAACGCTACAGCGGGTGTTGCCCCATTCCTACTAGTTCATGGGCGACCACCTGTAGGACCTCTAGCCATCCTCAAATCAAGTTGGGAAGATGAAGTCGTACTTCCTCAAGGGATTGGAGAATCTGTAGCTGACTACCTGTTGAAACTCCGGAAACGTTTAGAAGACGCGGCACAGTGTGCGAATAGCATAGCTCAAGAACAGCAGCAGAAATATGTACATTATCATAATTTACGGTCAAAAGATACCGAATTTTCTGTTGGGGATGAAGTTGTAGTGTTAATCCCTGATTCAACAAATCGTCTTTGTTCAAAATGGAAAGGACCAGGAGAAATAGTAGAAAAGAAGTCTCCACATTCTTTTTATGTCAAACTACCTGATGGAAGTGTTCGACATCTTCATCAAAATAAATTGCGTAAATATATTCAACCTGTCAGAGCTGTAGGAATTATTTACGAAACCGATGAAGAGTTTGGAGATATACAACATGCGCCCGTAGAATCACGGCAAGTAACAGATGAAGAACTAAAAGCTGGTATAAAATCAAATTCGATATCAGCAAAGCAACATAAACAGCTGTTGAATCTGATTAAAGAATATCTAACAATATTTGATGGGGAATTAAAGAAAGCCAAAGTTCCTCCACATGTTATCCAGTTAAAGTCTGGAGTAGAGAGGAAACAACCTCATCTTTATAAAGTTCCAGAAACATTAAGATCTAATATAGAAAAACAGATAGCAGAATTATTGGAAAAAGACCTGATAGAACCCTCTTCAGCAGAAATAGCATATCCATTGGTATGTGTAGCCAAGAAAGATGGAACTGTCCGACTTTGCGTGGACTACAGAGAGCTGAACTCAGTTAGTAAAATTCCACCTTTTCCTATGCAGAATTCAGAAAATCTTAGATTTAAAGCTGGTGGAGCTCGTTACTTGACAACTTTAGATATCCTTAAGGGATATTGGGAAATACCCTTAGCAGAGCAAAGCCGAGAATTAACCAGTTTTGTATCTCCAAAGGGTCAGTATCAGTGGAAGGTGATGCCATTTGGGTTATCTGGAGCACCAGCAACATTCCAAAGAATAATGAATCAAGTATTACGACCTCATAGTGACTACGCCGAAAGTTTTCTTGATGATATTATCATATTTTCTTCAAACTGGGAAGATCATCTTAATCATATTAAATCCATTTTAGAAACTCTGAAAAAATTGAATTTATCGGCAAATTTAAAGAAATGCTCGTTTGCGATGTCGAAAGTAAAATATTTAGGACATGTCGTAGGCTCAGGAGAGCACGGCCCAGATCCGGACAAGATATCAGTTATTAAAGATTTGAAAGCCCCTAAAACTAAGAAAACATTGAAGTCACTCCTAGGATTATTTAACTATTACAGAGACTATGTGCCTCGGTATGCCAATATAGCAAAACCTTTAACGGACTTAACTCGAAAAACTGTGCCAAACGACCTTCCATGGTCAGAAGAAGCCGAAAGCGCATTTAATTCGTTAAAGAATTGTTTGTGCTCTATAACCTCTCTGTATACACCTGATATGTCGAAACCTTTTGAAATCGATACTGATGCTTCAGTGACCGGAATTGGAGCCTGTCTAATGCAGAGAGATGAGCAGAATAAACTGAAACCTATAACCTTCGCAAGCCAAAAACTGACCCCTGCTCAATCAAAGTGGAGCACTATTGAAAGGGAAGCTTATGCTGTAATATGGGCATTAGGTAAATTCGAAATGTGGACTTATGGAACCACTATTATCTTACACACGGACCATAACCCTTTAAAATATTTGACAGAAACAGTTCCTAAGAACGCCAGATTACAAAGATGGGCATTGGCTCTATCTCGCTATCAAGTGACTATTGCTCATAAGCCAGGAAGCAGTAATACTATTGCAGATGCTTTATCACGCATTCATGAATAAAGTCATAAGTTAGTTTAATATTGTATTTGTTATTACATATATATATATGTGTGTGTTTATTTTGTCTCTTATATTCAAGTATATTAATTCATTAAGATTATTTAAAGTGCATAAGAAAATCCATGTCAGGATAAATGTTTATTCATATATATTACATATATATTTTGTTTCTATTATGTGTTTAAATGTTACTTATTTTATACCATAGAAAATATTTAAATATTAAGTGAAATATAAATGTTATTGCTCTTGATGGAACATCGGATATTAGGTCAAAGATGAGACAATAATTAAGAATTTAAAAGGACAATTAAACTTTCATGAACATTTATTTAAAGATGAAACAATAATTAACAATTTAAAAGGACAATTAGACTTTCATGAACAGTTATATAAATTATCCACAAATTTTGGTTAGTAGTTTCACTGTGAAGGCCATTGTCCCTCAAGTGAAACTGGAGGGAAGGTGTGAACGCCGCACCTCTGATTTCGAGAGTATCACGAAACAAGAACTGAAAAGTTTGTTACGAAAATGTGGCAACAGTGTGTGCGTATGTGAATCAAGATGGACTAACGTTCCATTCTACATGTTTTTTAGAAAATACTTTACTTGATGTTAATTTCTGTGTTCGTTATGTATTTTATGTTTGTGCCGTAAGTAAATATACGTTTAAAAGTAAACCAAGTGTGATCAGTGTCTTGATGTGTCTCGAAATGAATTTACCGAAAGAAAAGAACCAGGTGCGAAAAAGCAGGCTCCACACTGTCCATAGAATTGAATGAGCCCGCAAACACTGAAAAAATGAGAACTGAAATCAAAAGTATTTATTTATTGCAATAACTTCCATTTTCATTTTGGATCCACATTATTGAGTTTTTCATTGACTTTATTATGTCGTATTCTAAATCTTTAGGTAGTTTGCTCCCTACTTATCTCCGTGTATAACTGGATGATCCTTTAATGCCTTAGTCCAAAAATGTATTTATGCCAAAATATTTTATATATTTGAATATTATTTACTTTCTCTTATCTATAAGGTAGAGAAAGTATTGTTTTTGGGTCAAATTTTTGAAAGTGAGTTTTTGTTATATTTACACGTTTTGAGGTGTCCCCTGAATCAAAAAATCATGTTTTTAGCAGTTGGTCTGTGTGTGTGTCTGTCTGTGTTTGTGTCTGTTATCAGCACCTCTCAAAAACAAATTACAGTAGAAAGTCCAAACTTGGTATTCTAAATGTGTATGATATAGGAATGTTACACTAAACTTTTCGTTAAGATCAAGAAAATGGTTCCTGTACAGGGACACCCAAGAGAATTCAAATACATTACGTCTATGAGGAAATTTGCAGGAAAGTAGAGTTTAACACCTATAGACTGCACTAAACCAAATGAAACGAATATATATTTTTTAAATGCGGAAAAACATGTCCCATGTAGAATAGGGTATGGAAATCATTCACTGTTCGTTTACAGGGCTACACAAAAGAACTAGATAAAAGTGCGACAATAGCTGCAAATTGGTGGAACTGTAGTTCAGGTAGTGTCGTGTTTTATTGTTATAGGATTATATTTAGGTGCATCATGTGGTCTGTACATAATCTTCAAAAGATATACAGGGCTGCAAATATTTAAGCGATAACATTCTTTTTTATTGTTAGTGGAAGTGCTTTGCTATAATATTTTACAATGTCCAGGAAAGCTGTTCAGGAATTGAAATGAATTCCTCATAAACATAGGGTAAATAATACATGTTTTAAGCTAATTATTCACCGCTTGTTTTTTGTATATTTACACGTTTCGAGGCTTCCTGATTACTGAAGTAAAGTTTTTTAGCGTTTGATCTTTGTCTGTGTCTCTTAGAGTAATTTAAAAACGAAAAAAATCAGAAGATCCAAAAGTTGTATTTTCAAATGTATATAAGTTTGTTGCTGGAAAAGTTTGATCAATACTGACAAGTTTCAAAGAACGTTGCGTGTGAAAGTTGTCTGAATAATTTTTAGTGAACTCTTAATTTTAATAACAGATTTAAATTGTATTTAAATGTAATAAACGGGAGGTTGATGGGGCGGTAGCCTCTCTCACACAGAGCCAATTATCATATAAAACTCTAACGACTCCTAAATTGAATTTTTTTTTTTTTTTTTTTTACATAGGTTTACATAACAGTACTCGTTATATTACCTCTTAATCTCCAACCTGTATTTATTGTATTAAATTTCAAGGTAAGAGAAAGTCGTGTGAGTGACACACCAGATTATTTCGTGTTTTAGAATAAATGTAGCGTATAATATATATGGAGATGAAAAATCTCGTAAGGTAATTTTTTAAAGTTATTTCAAATCGTGAAAGAATTATTAAATTGAAAAGGACTTGGAAAGAAGGAGGGAGATAAAAATAAGTTTGACGAGAGTTGGTAAAAATATGAATATCCCGTCTAACTTTCCACCCTGTCTTATTAAAAGATTGATTTTATACGTTATTTCTATACCAACAAAAAATCCGATTAAGAGAAGGAAAATTTTTTTTGCATTATTTACATAATTTACATGGTAAGGTTATAACAACATAAAGACTCTAAAACATAAGGACTGAGATTTTTTACAGAGGAATAGTATACCAAGTCATTCAACACTTTTAGCAATATTTTCTCTCTCTCTCTTTCTCTCCAAAGAAAAAAAACCTCATACATTAGCAGGATGCAAAGTTACTTCTATTTTATTCGCAAGAGATCTTATCTTGTTCAATGGTAAACGAATATATCTTTTGGAGAAAGCAAGAACCGAACCGGGTCTTCCATGATGAGTGTTGTAGGCGAGCATTTTCCTAAAGAGCCTTTAATGGCTGTATTCACCAATAACTTCGACTCCCGGTTGAACACGAAAACTTGTAAAGCGCCTGAAATCAGGGTACAACTTTTCAGCAAAGTTGGATCATTGCTTATGCCATCTAGCGGCATAGTTACTTTCCGATTCCTTAGCGGAAAATAACCAATCAAAGATTATATGAAATCTTCGTCGCTAGATGGCAGAAGGTGTCGGTCAATTTTTTTTAGAAAGCTGCACCCTGCCTTTAGACGCTTTTCAAGTTTTTGCGTTGAACCGGGATTTGATGTTAATGGTGAATACGACCGTTAGATTAGTTCGTTGCGATTAGTTAGCAGTAGCAAATCACTTGCAAATGAGGTGAGTCACATTTATCAATTTTTCCTTCATTTATGCACAAATTAAAGTTATGAAACTCTAAAATTATAAAATAATAATGTTATTTTAAAATCGAGAAATATAGTAGTTAAAAACAGATTTCTTATAACAAACAATTATTTGTAAAAAAAAAAAAAAAAAAATCAGAAAGAAATTTTATTGAAGTACGGTCGTTTAATAAAATAATTAAACCATTGCACACCTGCAGACTTTTATGAAAAAGTAATAGTCCAAAGCAGATCTGGATTGCTATTCCAAGGATATGATTTTTGTGGATAATTTTAATTATTAGTAAAATATTCGTGCTAAGTTTCAATAAATCTAATTAAAACATAAATTCCTATAGACTTTAAAGCATTAAACATTCCGTTGTTTTTCTTTTATATTTTATGTATTTCTGAATTAAAAAAAAATATATTGCAATTTTTGATATTCATTACTAACACTTTAAAAAATGCCACTTTTTCAACCGTATCAAAAAAGTTTGTAATATTTATGAAAATATTTCTTAACATAAATATTTTGTATTATTGTTGATCAAAGATTTAAATTATAAATTCTGTTAATACATGCAAAATATCGTGTATAAAAACGTACTTAATAATTCATCGAAATCTTGTCAATAGATGGCGCCACCACTATTCTTCACTCTTGTGACTCTACGGAAAGGTTCATGTTGCCATTTAAAAAAATGCACATGACATTTCATTCTATGTGATAGAGTTACTAAATAGCATTCTGTAGTGAAAAGAGAAAAGTATCACATTTTTGAGAGCAACAACAGTGTTTTCTCTCATTTATAAGTGTCAGAATGGTGGTTACTTTTGTAAGAAGGGCGAATCTCATTCTAGAATTCTTAGAGAGTAACGAAACGAAGTTCTTCATATGACAAAGTTTTCACATTTTTGCAGTAGTTTTCAATTAATTTCGAATTGCACCTTCAGAATATTAACAAAATTGCATAGACTTCTCGCTATTTTTACACTGCAAGCCTCAACTTTTTTATTCAGCTGAAAAATCCCACTAAACTGAAATCAAATAACTATTGAATATTTAGAAGTTATTTTAAATTATCTTTTGCCTTTTCAGGTCATGGAACTTGCATATCTTTCCACCCAACTTTGGAAGATTTCTGTTTAATTGGCACAGAAAGCGGACTGATCTTGAAATGTTCAAATTCATCAATCGCCCATTCCTTCACCGATCACACAAATGCGGTGTATTCTGTCCACTGGAATCCGTATCATCCAAGAGTATTTATATCCTGCAGTGCAGATTGGACGATCAGAATCTGGGATCATACTCTAATGTAATTACATAATGTTTTACTTTCGAAAAATGTTTATACACTTTTGTACATGTATTTTGTATATGGGTACTTCTTAATTCCCCCCAAGTCAATACACTATCGTGGCCGTCGTTGTCCGATAAAGATACATGATTTTTTCAACACAAATCAACAAAATCCCTCATTATTATTATCACTTTGTGTATATGTGTAATTTCCAAATTAGTCTATATTTTTGGGACGAAATTTTAAAAGCGGAATTGCTTCGCTGCTACTTGACTCAGTTTGCGTCTTAATTTCCAAAAAATGTAATTTTCTCTGTTATGAAAGCTACGGGAGAAAAAAAGTGACGAGTTAAACTATTATTAGTCCCCATTATACTATAGGTATGGGAAAATGAATGCCTCTTTTCTATTGAGAACGGCACTTTTAAGGTACTCAAAAGTATTTGGATCGATCAGGGATAGATATTGACACAAAGCGCAAATCTCTGATTAGATTATAGTTATAGTGTATATTATTATACATGCACAAAATCTAATTAAAGAGTGTTGCCAGATTGGGGACTTTTTTTATTCAATTTGCACCAATATTTTTAAGAAATGATATTTGATATATACAAGGATTAGTATTCGAAGTGATTAGGTAATCGTTACAATTAAAATTTACTAGTGGATATAGAATAAAAAAAAGTCCCCAATCTGGCAACACTGCCTGGAAAGCATCTCCTTAAAAATGTCCCCTTGACCTTATAGTCGTAGGGTTCCTTTTGGGGATAAAATTGACTCTTTATACATTAATATAAGTTCTTATTGTGAATTCTTATTTTGTGTTTTTATCAGTGTTGCCAGATTTGGGGACTTTTTTATTCAACCCCCTCCACTAAATTTTAATTGTAACGGTTGCCTAAGCACTTCGAAAGATAAACGTCCATTATGTATAGCAAATATCACTTCTCAAAATTATTGGTGAGAGTTGAATAAAAAAGTCCCCAAATCTGGCAACACTGGTTTTTATCTCGAATACCTAAGTTACCACTATTTTTAATTCCTCATCACATTACAGGTAGGAGAAACTTTCGAGAAAATTTTCCACCTCTTTTTTTTTTTCTTTTTTTCCCAGTTTAAATGCGTTTTGAGGCGTGAAGAATTCGAAAATCACAAATTTAATCTGGTGTTCATCCGTCAAGTTAGTCAGTTTGTTCGTCTGTTTAATCACTATTTCAAAAACAAATAATCATAAAGAGGTCGGACAAAAATATTACTATTGACATTAGCAAGAATCTCATTGATTTGAAATATTCTGATTTGAAAACTTCATAAATTATTCGAAATTAACGATTCTTTTAACATGGGAGAATAGGGCAAAATTTAGCGAGGACGCAATTATTAAGTTCCAGCTGCAAAAACTCATCCCGGAAATTTTTTAGCAAAAATGTACGTTTACAACGTAGCAGTAAAATTTTTATTTTTATTTTATTTTTATTTATTTTGTTCGTGAATTCCGGTAATAATTTAAGTAAACCGATTTAACTTGCGCCGCGAAGGTGTAAAATACCATTTATTATGCTGGCTTAAACATCATTGACTACATATATTCTGATTTGAAAATTTCGTTAGTTATTCGAAATTAATTAATTACTGAATGTGGCAGAATAGATCAATATTTGATATAAATTTGCATTGTGGGTATTGTTTTATTGGAAATTGCATAGAACTGCGTGAAAATAGAACAACGAAACTGAGCCTAAAATAAAATAAATTAACAAATTAGGATAAGGTAAATGTATTTTACTGAACGGTTGGTTGGTAGCCATTTCGGGCATTTCAGGCTATCACCGTGTCAAGCAATAGGTCAAATTCATTCCTCTTGACATTTTCGCGATCGCTGACGTAGATGCACGTCATTTGAAAATCTGTAACTTCGCCAGTGGGGGTTTCTTTCGCAATTTGGATGTTATTTATTTCTTAACATCGGTGCCAAGTTTTTTAAATTTATTCCGGATTGTTGTTAGCCCCGCCCTTTTTTCATACCGTAATATTTTTAGAGTAACTTTCTTCATATTTAATCATAATTATATATTGAAGAAAATTTTTCTACAAATATTACGGTATGGGAAAAAGGGCGGGGCTAACAACATTCCGGAATAAATTTAAAAAAACCTGGCAGCTATGATTTCTTAAGAATATACCCAATATTAATATTTGTACAATCAATATACTATGGATACGAATACTTTGATTAGAAAGAGTATAATTATAATGTATAACCATTTGTATTATAAATTTGAATACAGAAAATTTTGTTCTCAAATATTGTAACTTAGAAGAATAACACCCACAGGCGGATCTTTCTGTCAAAAAGACAAATCATGCGGTTGTGAAAGTGTTAACAAACATGAATATAGTACATCCTGTACTAGAAATTCATGAAAACACATTTATGATGCGGAATTAAGTAAAGTCCACCAATGCCAACTAGTTTTAAATTGAATTAGATTTTAATTTATTAAAAAACATTAACTTCGTATTATTCTTATTCGTTAAATATTGGTTTATATAACTCGGATGTGTTTATTGCGTTGTGATAACGTTTTATCAGATATTATGTATTGGGGTATCGTTATGTTTAAGTTTCAAAGCTTGTAATTTTTTTTAATCATAATTTTTCATTAGTGGGTTATGCTTGAAAATATTTACTATTATTTTGCTTAAGTAATCTATATATAATGTTCTTTCTACCAGTGAATCTGTGTTCACATTTGATTTGCTAAATGAAGTAAAAGACGTATCATGGGCTCCTTTTTCATCAACTCTGTTTGCAGCTGTTACAAATGACGGCAAGGTAAGTTATTTTATTTTTGGCGAATCACTGAAATTGGTACACGCAGGGATGGAACACGGGCGCAGAATTCATACCACTATCGATGTAAGAAAAATTTCTACTTCTTAAATCAACGATACTATAAGTAGAGAAATTTCTTAAACGGATTCCGGTATGAATTCTGCGCCCGTGTTCCATCCCTGTACACGTATTAATAGGGGCAAAATCTAGTTAAAGCTGTATTTTTTAATTCAATCGGATAATTAACTCATTAGATATTAAATAAAAAACTGATATTTATTTTAAAACTATTAAATAACGAATGTTACGCTGACGCCCCCTGCCCCTTGCCACCACCACCCGCTCCCCCCCCCCCCTTAAAAAAAAGTTCATTTTTTCTTTTTTTTTTCTTTTTTCTTTTTTTCTTTTTTTTTTTTTTTTACATAAAAAGAAGTATATTTATTTACACTTGATTAATGAAATTGAAATAACAATTTATCAAAAATTAAATTTTCTCATGCGTCTGGCAGAACAGGCGTCATTATAACTTTGAAAAATGTATATATTGATATTTCAATTTTATTCACGTATAAATAAATACATTTCTTTTTATGTCGAAAAAAATGAACGCGTGACTTTACGTTTAGTAAATTGTTTTGTTGCTACTTCTAGGTCATAATATTTTTCTCTCTCAATTTCAACATTTAAATACTTTTGATACTCAACCATCATTTAAATAGTTAAACACACCTTTTTACAATTTATCAATGAGAAAAAAAAACTATAATACTTCCAAAAGAGTGTCTTTCAAAGGGAAAATTTCTGCTGAAAAAAGAACTGCAACATACATAATTCGTCACTGGGTGGTGTGACATGCATACTTGCCAACATACTAATTAATATTCCGTAGTATTATTGGCCCCGCCTTCTTTTTCCCACCAGTATCTTTTTAGAGTATCTTTCTTCTTATTTCACCGTAATTGCATTTAGAGAATATTATTCTAAAAATTTACTGGTGTGAAAAAAAAGCGTGACTAACAACACTACGGAATACTAATTAGGATGTTGGCAAGTATGGACATGAAAAACCAATGACGAGCTAAACTCGTCTTTGTACGAAAAGGTATGAAAAATCAATGACGAGCCAGACTCCTTGTTTTATCGCAAGGGGTTGAGCTTCCCATCAGTATTTGAAATTTAGATTGTTGGAAAAAATATAGAATGCCAGATACAACATCTCTTAATACCTAATGAAACATTGGATATTTTTTATATTTATGACAACAATAATTGCCCCAAAATACGGAAACTTGGCTGAGAAAGATGAAGTTTTAGTTAAACTGTATGAGCGTGACAGGGTCGGCCAATTTGATTACTCCATTATCATTCGGTATTTAATGTAATTTTTTCTGAAAAGTGGTTAAGGTTTTAAATATTTGGAATAAGTACTTTATTTATTAAAAGTAAGGTGATAATATTTCCAGAAATATCTTATCCATTTTTCAAATATAAAAATTTCTTTTTAGAGATGATAATGGTAAACAAAATAAACAAAGACTTTTCGCCAGATATTTATTAATTCGCTCAGGCCTTCCCTAACCATTGTTTAAATGTATGAGACTCAACAGGAAAGATTTAATTACTAAACCAAACAAGGGATAAGGTTTTGCAAACATTCATAGTTTCTTATACCATACTTGCCAACCATCTCATTAATAACCGTACAATTGTTAACGCCCCCTGAAAAAACGCCCCTTTTCTCATACCACTATATTTTTAGAGTTATGCTCTCCAAATGTTGTTATGATTAAATAAGACTAAAATTACTCTAAAATATTATTGGTGTGAAGAAAAAAAAAGGCGGGTAGTAAAAATTTTACGGTTTATAATGAGAAGGTTGGCAAGTATGTCATACCATAGCCTCCTTAACTAGATGCCTGTCGCGTAGCTCGGAAACTAGGCAACAGTTGAAGCGGTAGAAAGTGCCACCTGGTACAGATTGCACGACTCTTTTATTCAACAGCCACCAAAAATTTAAAAAAATGGGATATGATATACATAACAGGCGAATAGAATTGAAGAAAACGTCGGTTGTATATATCATGTATCACTTCTTTAAATTATTGGTGACAATTGAATAAAAATGTCCTATAATCTGTACTAGGTGGCGCTGTCTACCGCTTCAACTGTTGCCTAAGTTTCCGAGCTACGCGACAGGCATCTAATTAAGGAGGCTATGGTTATACTTTAGAACAGCCTAAACTTTCATTTTAACTTTGTACATAAACGAATTTATAAATCTTGTTTCAGAATTTTTAAGATTATTGCAAGTCTGTGTGGGGTTTTATCCAACATCCTGTAAACCAAATAAATATATTTAATAAGTTATTTTTCAAGTGCAGTTGATCTCTTAATTTATGTGTGTGGGAAGGGGAAATGTCGAATGGGCTAAGTTTCAAGATTCAAAAGGTAATAAATAGGCTCTAAAACTTCAAATTTTTGTATTACGAAAAAAAAATAATTTAAAGAATTTAGATCAGGACATAAGTTAACTAATCACTTTATGTGTGTAATGTTCAGATACATAGAATGCTTAATTATATTTATAGGTGCATATATTTGACATTATGATGAATAAGTTGCAACCAACATCAACTTATCTGATTTACAGCTCTAAGAAAAATACTAACCTGACTAGTGTGCAATTTAATCCTACAAAACCAATTATTATCATTGGCGATGATAAGTAAGTTCAAATTTTTCTATTTTTACCATGTTTTTATTAACTTCGATTCTTGTGTGTTTGTGTGTTTGTGGGTTTGTGTGTTTGTCAGGGACAAATCTTGCAATCGATTTTTAACTAACTTTCCGACTAGCTAGATATTTGAAATTTTCAGGACAGCTCACAACACGGTGACAATACATTTTTCTAATAATTTTAGTCAACTATTTCAAGTCCCGCTGCCTTCGGCAGCGCTTATATGATTCGACAGAAAATTTATTTAACTAACTTCCCGACTAGCTAGACATTTGAAACTTTCAGAATAGTTCAGAACAGGGTGAAAATGCATTTTCTTAAAACCTTTTGCCAACTGTTTCGGGTTCCCGCTGCCTTCGGCAGCGTTATCAGTACAAAGCTTGCAATCGATTTTTCACTAACTTTCCGACTAGCTAGACATTTGAAATTTTCAGGACAGCTCACAACACGGTGACAATACATTTTTCTAATAATTTTAGTCAACTATTTCAAGTCCCGCTGCCTTCGGCTGCGCTTATATGATTCGACAGAAAATTTATTTAACCAACTTCCCGACTAGCTAGACATTTGAAACTTTCAGAATAGTTCAGAACACGGTGAAAATGCATTTTCTTAAAACCTTTAGCCAACTGTTTCGGGTTCCTGCTGCCTTCGGCAGCGTTATCAGTACAAAGCTTGCAATCGATTTTTCACTAACTTTCCGACTAGCTAGACATTTGAAACTTTTAGGACAGCTCACAACACGGTGACAATACATTTTTCTAATAATTTTAGTCAACTATTTCAGGTCCCGCTGCCTTCGGCAGCGCTTATATAATTCGACAGAACATTTATTTAACTAACTTCCCGACTAGCTAGACATTTAAAATTTTCGGAATAGTTCAGAACACGGTGAAAATGCATTTTTTAAATACCTATAGCCAACTGTTTCGAGTTCCTGCTGCCTTCGGCAGCGTTATCAGTATAAAGTTTGCAATCGATCTTTCACTAACTTTCCGACTAGCTAGACATTTGAAACTTTTAGGACAGCTCACAACACGATGACAATACATTTTTCTAATAATTTTAGTCAACTATTTCAGGTCCCGCTGCCTTCAGCAGCGCATATATAATTCGACAGAACATTTATTTAACTAACTTCCCGACTAGCTAGACATTTAAAATTTTCAGAATAGTTCAGAACACGGTGAAAATGCTTTTTTTTTAATACCTTTAGCCAGCTGTTTCGGGTTCCTGCTGCCTTCGGGAGCGTTACCAGTACAAAGCTTGCAATCGATTTTTCACTAACTTTCCGACTAGCTAGATATTTGAAACTTTCAGGATAGCTCAGAACACGGTGGCAATATATTTTTTTTAATACTTTTAGTCAACTGTTTCAGGTCGCTACTGCCTTCGGCAGCGTTCGTATGATTCAACAGAAAATTCATTTAACTAACTTCCCGAGTAGCTAGACATTTGAAACTTTCGGAACAGTTCAGAATACGGTGAAAATGCTTTTTAAAAATATTTTTATCCAATTGCTTCGGGACCCTGCTGCCTTCGGCAGCGTTTCCAGTACAAAGCTTGCAATCAACTTTTAACTAACTTCCCGGCTAGATAGCCATTTGAAACTTTTATAATAGCTCAAAAGACGATAGCAAGGAATTTTTTTAATATTTTTATCCAATTGCTGGGGTTCCGGCTGCCTTCAGTAGCGTTTATATGATTCAACAGAAAATTAAAAAACATGGTTTATAAAAATTTTTTTATCTTATAATTATTATTATTATTATTATTGTTATTTTAAAACAAATAAAATGCTTAAAACGAGATTTAATAGGGGAAGAGTATCTAATATTGCACATCTTTTCTTTATGCGCGACAACATCGTTTATGTAATTCGTAAGAAGTAAACTATCGACGGTTTTGATTTTCACAATTTTGCTTACTAAATTCAAATTAGTTTTTAAAATAATTTTTGGTGCGTGAGAAAAATTACACCTTTTTTCTTTCCTTAAGGAAATATGCACCTAATACAGCACTGCCTTCAAAAGGCGTGAACAATAAAACATCATAACTATTCAGAATTCTTGAATATTTCAAGGGACTGCACGTTAATAATGGTAAGAAACGTTACAGGGTTAAAAAAAAAAAATCTCCTTATTTAAACAAAATTAAAAATACAATTTTTTAGTCAAAAAAAAAAAAAAAAAAACAACCTCTGATACAGTTATTAAATAATCGAAAAACTACCTAAAAGAAATTACTCCACATGTTCAACTATTTTCTAGGCTTAATAGCAGTTATAAAATGAAAAATTAAAATTGAAATTTCATTTTTTACTTTCTTCTATCTTCAATAGAAGAAAGTAATCGGCCTCCCTCCCAGGGGGGAAGTTCCCCCTCGAGGGGAATAAATTTTCTCTGATGGGTATCTTTCAAAAGAACTCGCCAATACCTTTAAAATGAGTAGTCGAACCATCGATCTGCGATAATTTAAAATAAAGTTATCGATTTTTTTTCATTATTATTATTATTATTATTATTATTTAAATATGTAATATCGAGAATAAAATGAACTTTTTTTGGATATTTAGTGTTATACTACTTCTCTAACTTCTTTAATATGGAAATCGCACTGCATTATCATGGAAGATAATTTTATTAAATAATGATTTTAATAAATTATTTTTACTGAGTGCATTCGCATAGGAAAATATAGAAGAAAGTCATGTGGTGGCCACAACATTCTAGTTAGAAAATGTCTGTCTGTCTGTCTGTCTGTGTGTGTGTGTGTGTGACAAAATTTTGTGGCAACTGTATCTCTGGAACTACTGCACAGAATTTCATACAAATTGGTATGTAGTTGCACCTTGACATAAATTAGTGCCTATCAACTTTTGGTAAAAATCGTCTTACAGGTTGCGTTGTCATCCCGCTTTTTCTAAATTTTTAACAGGGTGATATCGGGCAAAAATTTTCAAGATGGGTATCTTTTGAAAGGTCTCGTCAGTACCTTTAAAACGAATGGTTGAACTATAAATCTGTGATAATTTAAAACAAAGTTATCGATTTTTTTTACTTTTTACGAAAAAAAACTTAGAAAAACAATCTTTTTTTTTTTTTTTTTTCTCCCCTTAATTTTATCAAACTCCCACGGTTTCCGTGTTCTGACAAACTTAAACTAATTTTTGCATTTTCCCACTAATTTTGTCAAAGTCCTAGGTTTCCGTGTCTTGACAAACTTTAACAAATTTTCACATTTTACCCAAAATTTTGTCAAAGTCCCACTTTTTTTTTTTTTTTTCAATTATTGTTACTCAGTGAATTTGTATAGGAAAATATAGAAAAAAGTCTCGTGGTGGCCACAACATACTAGTTTCTTTATGCAACTTAACAATCCGAGTTTGTAATGATCGATAGATGGCGCTTTTTCAGCTTTTGTTGTTAGTAAATATAATAGCCACGTGTATCTATTAATGTTACTACTTAATATTCGTGCTATAATTTCTCCGCCATTACATCATGGAAAATTGATTGCTTTTGGAAAAAATATTTCAGTTTATTCAAAGTTCGATCGGAAGTAGATATTTAACTGAAGCTGAACAAATATTAGTTTCAAATCATCTAATTAATTCTTTAATTCCATTAGCCGAAGCAACTGAAATTTTAAATTTGTCATTTGGAAATAAATGGAAGCTTAATTCAGGATTTCTTGATTTGTGGAGTTAAGCTGTGGCACACAACAGTAAATGTTATCTTTTTTACCGGATTTATTCATTTTTATTCAATAAATATATGTGAAACTAAACATCCGCAAGCAATGGCGTCTGATGAAAGCCGAAAGCTATGCATGTTAATTGTAATTTCACCTTAGCCCACCAGAGGGCGAGCATTTCATTACAATCGCGGATAAACTTTCTCTTAACTTTGAAACCTCAAACAGAAATTAACGAAAAATAATTAAATAAATAACATAAAATAAAAACAAGATATTAATATATATATATATATATAGGACTCATGAGTTATCCTAGCTGCCAAGTTTTTTTAATTTATTCCGGAATGCTGCTAGTCCTGCCTCTTTTTCACACCATAATATTTGCAGAAAAATTTTCTTCAATATGTAACTACGATTAAATATGAAGAAAATTGCTTTAAAATGATTACGATGAGAAAAAAAAGCGGGGCGAAGAACATTCCTGAATATATTAAAAAACTTGGCAGCTATGAGTTATTTATCCATTGGCTAACCCTTTATTGATAAATCTAACACTGACCATTTAGTACGTGGCCTTTTGTTCACTCACGGGCACATTTTTGAAAATTCATCTTTACTGACACGACGGGCAGCCTCCTTATCAGGGTTTTCACAAAAGAAAATTTGGGTTTTGCATATGTGCCAAGTCTTCCGTTTTTCAAGGGAGATTTCAAACCGGAAAATTTATGTAGCTGTTTTCGGTAATATTAATCGTCGAAAATATATATAACATATTCCATTTAAAAATACTGGTGTCAATTCTGATTTAAAAGTTGAAAATATTCGCAGCTCTGGTATTACAATTGTCATATAGTAATTTTTTTAAATAAATATCAACAGATATGATTGACTTAGTCAAGTGTAAAATTAGTATATAAAAATAGTATTGTTCAGTTTTTCCTTTGTGAGATCCCTGCTACTGATACCAACGCAGTACGGATTAAATGCTTACATTAACATGCTCTACACGTAGCAGCAGCACCTGCTTATATGAATGCACGAGTGCAATAATCACAGATGTATAATTTTGTTGGGAACATGGAGGACATTGCAGCCACAACAGATTTTACGTGCACCAGCCATCATTAGTGTACACGACGGTCTTTGGCCGACTCGGGTACCAAACTTGCAGTCTTCCAATTACGAGCTCGGCGCTCTACCGACTGGGCTACCGCGGCCCTCGTTGTAACATGAAGTGCGGACCTTAAGTTTGTTCTGCTGGTGGAAGAAAATATTGTTAAAGCATCTGTTGATAGCCTGCATCTTTTAAACGATAATCTAAAAATAATGTATCAGTTTTTTCTGCACGTCTGGATCCGGCCCACACCATATTGGAGCCACCACCAGCTTGCAGAGCTGCCAACCTAATTCGGCAAATTGTTTGTACCGCACCTTTTTCTACACAACTTAATTTTTAGAGTAATTCTCTTCAAATATATTTATGATGAATTAAGAAAACAAATACTCTAAAAATTTAGTGCTGTAGAAAAAGGGACAGTATAAACAATTTGCCGGATTAGGTTGACAGCTCTGAGCTTGTCTCTTCAAAAATATTTCTCTATAGTTACACAGATCGTGCCAGCCATTTATTTATTTATTATTATTATTATTATTTTCATCATTCGCTGAATATCATGCGATACCAGTCTTATTTTGTCCTATTTTTAGGACATCATTTTCTATACGTACTTTAAACGTTTAGCTTTGGGATTTTTAGTCAATTCGGAGCTTATTTTCTCCTTCCGGTAAACTAAATTGCGTAACTTCTCATCACTCTGTGTATTGTAAATTTTGATTGCAGGTTTTGTTATCTGGTCAAAGGGGATAACCCCGTATTTTAACTTTTTTACGGTAGCCCTTCCTTATCGGAGTGACATATTTATTAATTGCCCAGATAACAATTTAATGCCATAAGCATTTATCGCGAAATATTATTTTTAACACCATGCGATGTATTCAAAAGTTTAGCTATTTCTCTGTTCGATTTTCACACTTCTTAAGTATTATTTTTGCCTGCCCAACCACTGAAAGACAACAACAACGTCCGATTAAGTTTGCTTACAACATGATATTCAAATATGCTTAAATACCTCCACTGCAGCCAGTGTATCGCAATAAGACTAAATTATGATAGTTACGCATTTTTTTTTTTTTTTTTAGGAAAGAAACGTTTGGTACAAAGATTTTTTAACAGGCGGTCCTATCTTTTTGAAACAGTTTCAAAATTTAATTTTTATTTTTAATTTTTTTTTTTTTTTAATAAAGATGAATTACTCACTGAAATGTTGAAAAAGTTATTACCGATAATCTGAAATGATTTTTTTCTTTTCTCAAAATAAATGAATTAGTAATAATAATAATAATAATAATAATAATAATAATAATAAGGGGATTATGCAATTTTTTATTTTAATTCAAATAATGGTAATATAATATATATGTATTGAAATAGTTCGTACAGTACCTGAATTTTTTTTATTTTGTGCACCAATAATATTATAAAGCATATTTTGATATGAAAAAAGACTTGAAGCTTAAAAAGAAATATATTGAATAAAAATACTGGTGGGAGAGTCCTTGAAAATAGGGGTGGCGGTACCAATCATGATTGAAAATAAATATTTTGCTGCATCAACTGATTAAGGTTCAATCACGTCACCTAAATGTAGAACTTTATATTATCCTGTGCATTGATCTCTGAGTTATTGTGGCTGCAAACTTTAGGTAATATACATTCTTACAAATGCACAATCATGCATTTTATGAAAATAATAGTTAAATTCAGTTTTCCTTGTATCATACTTATATATATCTTAAATTATGAGAAGTTTTTACGAATTAATTAAAAAAATGAAATCTCACACAAATACTGGTCTATTTATGTTATTGCATTATTATATTACGTCCTAAAAAAATAATAATTCATTTTAAATTTTGGCCACGATTTTTGTATAGAATTTCCTTAATTACCAAAAAGCTTCTAAACAAAGAAGTAATCAATATTTTATTTTGTTTTATTTTATTAATTTATTTATTTTAGGGGCTCTGTTATAAGTTTCAAGCTTTCACCTAATCTAAGATCTTCTCTGAAGGTAAAGTATCTTTTCATTACATTATTATAGTTATTTTATTTTATAACTTATTGTATATATTTTACAATATTTATTCATAATAATTAATAATCATTAGTTTATAATAATTAATAACATGCATACATGCCAGCATCCTAATTAATATTCTGTAGTGTTGTTAGTCCCACCCTTTTTTCATACCAGTAAATATTTCGAGTACTATTCTTTAAATGCAATTGCGATTAAAAAAAAAATAAAAAAATCTAAAATGATACTGGTATGAAAAAAAGAACGCGGAGCTAACAATATTATGGAATATTAATTAGTATGTTGGCAAGTATGAACATGTATTCTACGCATTAATAGTTGCCAAAGTTTTAAATTTATTCTGAAGCATTGTAAGCTCCACCTCCTTTTCATACCACTATCAGAGGTCGTAGTCTCCGCCTTTTTTTTTTTTTTTTTTTTTAAGGACACTTTCAGAAATGAGAAATTCATGCCTTTTTTGCTACTACTATAATTATACAATAATTACTATCCTGTTTAATCACGACACATTACTATAAAAATACAGTAAAGATTTCTCTAAGGAAAAAGTGATGGCAAAACAGGCAATAATTTCTTATTCCTAAAAGGGTCCTGAAAAAAAAAAAAAAAAAAAAAAAAGGCGGAGACTACGACCCTTGCACTATAATTTTAGAGTAATTTTCTTCTTTGTACCCGCCCCTTTATCCACACCACTTTATTTTTAGAGTAATAATCTCCAAATGTAGTTCACATTAAATAAGAAGAAATATATTCTCCAAATATGCTGGTGTGAAAAGAGAAAGGCGGGTACTAACAACACTATGAAAAATTTATTAGCATGTGGGCAGATATGTCGTAGTTATATATTCATGAAAATTGCTCTAAAAATATATGGTGTGAAAAAAAAAGACGGTGCTAACAATGCTTCAGAATAAATTATAAAAGTTGACAACTTTGCGCATTTAACAGTTCATTAAAAAATGATTTATAACTAAAATTCATAAACATCAGCAAAAAGACAATTCTACGTTGAATTAAAACATAATAAATTGAATCATATCAGAAAATGAAATGAACTAAGAAGATAATAAACCTTTTTCCTTCTCTCTTTCTTCTTAGGAAACTTACGTTGATTTTTGCAACTTTTTAAGGGCAGTTAAGAATTTTTTTATCAAAAAGAATTTCCCTGAAAATTTTTAATAGCTATATCTATATAAACATTTCTCTAACTTAAAAAGTCACCTCAGTAAAATGCAGCTGTTTGTAATTCATCATTACCAATTACCTAAAAAATAAAATATGCGAAGATAAATTATAATAATAATTATACATGAGCAATATTTAAGCACGCGAACTCAGGTGTCATTCGTCATTTGTCTGATGAGTTCATTTTATAGAAAAAATGTATTTTTAGAAATTGCATCGTTACAATCTTCGCAAGCGTTATTTTAAACTAATAATATTTTAAAAATGTATAATTAGAATATGAACTATTGTTATAAATTGACTAGGAAACGTAATAATAAAAAGTATAATCAAAATAGTATGCATTGCTCACATCATGACAAAAATTAAAAAAGTCACAATGGAGGTCCTATAACAATGCTGTATTGCCAGTGGAAGTATGAAAACTGAATCACGAAAAGTGAATTTTAATCTGAAATCTTTCTTTGAATGAAGCTATCTTATGGTGCTATCTGATAGAGCTCAATTTGTATATTAAACCTAAAATAATTTTAATCTAAAACCCACAAGTAGGGGGTGTCAAGTTATTATAAACACTTATTAGTCTCGTACCAACAAGGTCTTGTTCTCACATTAACCGTAGTGCCCTTACTTACAGCGCCGATTAGGTGGATCTGCAACACGCTTCACCTTTATAATTAAGCTAGTGTTTTTCTGTCGTTTTCCAGGCCTGACTCAGGACACTTGCATCAATTTTCCTTGTCTCCCAAGGAATTAAATTCCTTTTAACGGAATTTCATAATAATACTTCCAAGTGAAACATTTCCATCCGCTTTATTCCTGTCATCACTTCAGATAAAATTCAATATAGATAGGAATTGCCGCATACCACTACCGGGGGAAAACTTTCGCGTAAGCGAGGTAAAACTCTCTTATATTCATAAACCGACATTTCAGGATTTCTCGGGAGCCTAGGCTCCCTGCCTACGAGACGAGGATGTCTAGATTGTGAATCAAGCTCAGGCGCTTCCAACATTCTGGAGCCACCATCATGTGGGTTCAGTGCCCTGCAATTAAGGTCAAATATGATATCCGCGATCTTCTTTTTCCTACGGTAGAAGTCCAGGCAAAGTTCTCGTCGTCGTCCCGTACGACGTTGTAAATCCAGGAGAAAATACTTTTCCCTGATAGACCAACAGAGGGCGTACTCGTATCGAAGATGTCTGATCGAGCTGGCGTTTGTCCCGCATACGCATGCAGCATTCTTCTTAAAGAAGCTGTGCTGGTGTATAGCGAATGAGCCGTGCCCTGTTAAGACCTGGTTAACTAAATTTTGCGTACACCAGATTTTGCTTCAGTGAAAGATCAACTCGATATTTCTCACCTGCTAGCTTCGTAATTAAATCCACTAACACATTAAACTGATGTCAAATATGGGCTTTGATCCAGTGCATTACCATTTTGACTCCACTTCGCTCCAAAAGATCTTTGACCTTAGCTACTGCCCTGTGCCTAGGCACTAGGACTTGCTTAGGTACTTGAAGTGCCGATCTGGAGTAAGGAAAGGTAAAGAAACAGTACATATACGTAATATTATATGCACATATGCATTTACATATGCATACATGCAATAAATATCTTAAAAATAGCAAAAGGAATTAGTAATATCTCTAAATGTGTGGATGTATTAAAATGTCATAGTCAGATATTTCTCTGAATTCAATAATTTACTTACAAAGTATGGATATCGAAAATAAAAATGGGACATATCGATTCTCATTAAATTTGGATCTGATTCATTTTGAACGGCAATTACAGAATATAAGTTGTGGTTTTATTAAATTTTTGCGTATAATGCTGGTAACTTCAAAAGTTTTTTTAAAAGGCAAAGTTTTAAAAGGACTTTCCTCTACAGCCATGAGCTAAAATAAACTCTGAACTATACCAAGTACTCCTCCACCCCTTCAAAGAAAAAAAAGAAAAAAGTTCATTTGAAGAAAATTATAAAATTTAAATTTCCTAAACACTTGCCAGTTTCTTGCGTTTACCCATACTTGCCAACATCCTAATTAATATTCCATAATATTGTTAGTCCCGCCCTTTTTTTCACACCAGTAAATTGTTAGAGTAATATTCTCCAAATGCAATTACCATTAAATAAAAAGAAAAATACTCTAAAATGATACTGGTGTGAAAAAGAAGGCGGGGCTAACAATACTGCGGAATATTAATTAGTATGTTGGCAAATATGCGTTTACCAATAAAAATTTCTTTGAAATTGTGTGTGAGAAAATAAACAAGTTCGTGTGTAAGAATTAGCTTATTCTTTTAAAGGTATTGTATCACCACGCTTCTTAAGGATGCATTGTTAATTTTAATATAAATTATAATAGAAGCAATAGCAATATTTATTTTTGTTAACCTTTCAACATTTCTTTAATTTTCAATAAATTTTATACGGTGTTTTGGTTATAGATGGTAAGTGCGTGAGCGAGGATGAGGGGGGGGGGGGTGGTTCCGCGGGCATCCAGCGCACTCCCTGCCCTGGCTACTCGCGTGTACGTCATAGAAAATGGCAGATTTATAATATCATCAGTTTTACATCCCGGGTATATTATGCCAGAACAAGTTTTTATTTTATACTGTTTTCAAAAATTAAATTTAAAATAAATTTCAAGTAAACGTTTTAACATCATTCTCCTTGAAAACTAAGTTTATTCATTGTTATGTTATCAATATCAAGCAGCCTCTACTATCCGCGTTTGTAATGATCGATAGATGGCGCTCTCTGAACTGCAGTTGTTAGTAAATATAATAGCCACGTGTATTTATTATTGTTCTTTCTCCGCCATTACATCATGGAAAATCGATTGCATAATAGGATGATATGCAGTGGTGTGATAATTTCACTTTAGCCCACCAGAGGGCGAGCATTTCATTACAATCGCGGATTGGAAGTAAAGTTCGATGTGTTATTTATTTATTTATTTATTTATTTCAGGCATTCGAAACCATGGAGCCAGCTAAATTTGCAGACGCTGAGAGAGATAAATTGGAAAAGATTTTGAAACTGTGTCGTAATCCTGAAAATATTGAAATATTGAAAAGTTGAGCTTTGCATATCTAGAAAGCTTCTTCTACTTCTTCTTCTTCTTTTTTCTTTTTTTAAATTTCTTTTAAGAATCAAAATGTAAAAATTATTAAAATTGTGAAATTATAACTCCATAAAATGTATTTCTTTCAATCTGCGAATAAATCGTTATTATCAGACATCATGCTTCATTTAATAATAAGAAAGAACCACAGAACTGGCGTTCTAAAATAATAAGTACAAAACTTTGAATAAACACCATAAAATGCAATCAATAAACTCGCAACAATTGTTTCGGGTCGAAAAAACACGCGACCCTTCGCCAGGCGAACAAAGTAGTCATCCTCGCTCACACACTTAACTCACACACATTCGCTTCCATATAAAATTTATTGAAAATTAAAGAATTTGGTGTGTTGTCCCTTTGATTGCAGCACTCATGCCTGCTTTGTTCGCCTGACGAAATGTGATGTGTTTTTTCGACCCGAAACATTGCGAGTTTATTGCGTTTTATGGTGTTTATTCAAAGTTTTGTACTTATCATGCTTCATTGACAAATAATAAACACACTTAACCATATTACGTGATATAGTTATAGTTGCAACTTAAGGAAAATAAAAAGTGATGAATTGAATTTAATAATGTATATTTACACTCATATAAAGGTCCTTCTACAGAAAACCTGCCCTTTCAAGACTCAAAATCATAATTAAATTATTATATATGTTTTTTAACACTTTACATATACAAGTATAATGTTCTTCTAACGCTTATTTAAATTGTCTTGAAATTAAATAAGTTAAAAAGATAAGCGATGTATTTACAAAAGGTTATTCGAGGACCAGTTTATAAGTTTTTAAAAGCTGGCAACGAAAAAAAAATGCTGCTTTCAGCGCAGACGCCTTCTATCAAAATTCAAACTGACGTAATCGTCTGCATTTCATAAAAATCTGTGAAATTTGATTCACTGCCACTTTTCGAAAATCAAGATACTAACAAGAAAACATTCAAAAGGTGTCTTCTTCAAAAAATATTGAAAAAAATATATGTGATTCTGCTCTTCATAAAACACCAGATAGTGAAAAAATTATTGGCTGAAATGAATTACAGCGACCACAAAAAATTATCAACATTAAGCATATTTGGCGATTTCACACTGTTAGGGGATTGATTTTGAGTACTTGGCGGAGAAGCAAAACACGGTTCTTTTTGTACACGGCAATCTCGGTGCTATCGAATTTATCGCCTAAATCGCTAAAAATGCTTAATTTTGATAATTTTTTGTGGTCGCTGTAGTTCATTTCAGCCAATAATTTTTTTCATTTTCTGGTGTTTTATGAAGAGTAGAATCACATCTATTTTTTTCAATGCTTTTTGAAGACGACACCTATAGAGTGTTTCCTTGTTAGGTGAAATCTTCCAATCTTTAAAAAACCATAAAGAATTAAAGGAAATTATTAAATTCATCCAATTCTTTAAAAACATCGCACAAAAAAAAAAAAAAAATTCAATAACCCTCTAGACAAAATAGTTACCATCATTAATGAATTCGAAAACTTCAAACATGGCCTCCCCTCTGTTCTTAATAATTATTTTACCTCATTTTATATTCAGCTTTTCTTGTGTTAGCTGGAACATACTTCCATTTGCAAAAAAAGATTAATTTTCTGTATCTTTCGCCAACAGATAACGACACCAAACAATTTAATCTTTTAAATAATTAAGTTTGCAAATGAAGACAGTGAGAGAGAACCCTCTAATACCATGATTGGCAAGTATGATTCTCGCCTTCACCTTACCCTGAGAGCCCCACTAGTGACCGAGCGGTTCTGCGCTTAAATCTGGTAGATGGGAAGTGCCGGGTTCTATCCCAGGTCGAGCTTATCGGAATAGCCGTTCGGAGCTTTCCGTGGTTTTCTCCCAAACTTGCGTAAATATGGGCTAGGACCCCTTAGAAAGACCCCCATGGAGGACATTTCACCTATATGCCTAGGACTCTAGCGTAGTCAATCGGCCTTAAACCCTACAACCAATCAATCTTATCCTGAAATATACTTTTTAGATCAATCTCTAATATATATATATATATATATATTTAAATATAACAATAATAATAGCTGTGGTGTAAATACCGTTGTTTGTTCATTAATTATTTTTATATTTTTAATTTATTTTTAATATATGTATGTACTTTTTGTGAGAATTGAAGTCCATTGAATGGGACGAAAATATCATGATCGTAAGCAGGACGTTGTGACCACTAACCCTTGTTGTTCTTAGCGGTCAAAGTGTCAAAAGCAAATCCGAAACATTATTATAGGTAAGAAACAATAAAGGAAAGAATACTCAGAGCCTGGGAGAAAGAAAAAGGAATACTTTAACCAGTAAAAAAATCTAGATCAGTTCATCAAGATTTACCGTATTTTCCGGTGTATAACGCACAGGTTTGTTAAATCAGTTATACACCGGAAATTTAAATTTACAGTTAAAGCTATCTTTTAACAAGCTTTTGTGTCTTACAAATCATCATTCCTGTTCCCTACTTACATGGGTATAAGACGTGTTTCTGATTTGCTCCCGTGCCCGCCATCTGGCGGCAGCTTCTCCACTAGCTCTGAGAGGCTCTCTTCAGAGCCAAATGTCGAAGACTAGTGAAGATCATATGATCAGCCCATCTACTAATATGGAAAATACAAATGGTAACGATAATCCGCCAGTTCCTAGGGGCGCTTTTCAAGGCCAAAATCCGAAGGCTGGTACGGTCCAATCGACCATTATTATACTCAATGGAATGAATTTGCCTATTAGTCCAGGCAACGAAGGTCCTGAACAATATACTAAAAGTCCCCGCCCGTAGTGGGTGAGCGGGGGGGATTTAAGGGGGCACTTTTCAGTGTTTATTAAATATCTTAAAAACTATTGCATTTAAAGAAAAATTGTCAAATACAAAATTAATCTACGTAAAATTTCCTACAAAAATGTATGTTACATTTGTTTGTAGGATCAATAGTTTAGAAGATATAGGGGGATGAATTAACACATTTTCTTGAAAAATTCTTTTTTGCAATAGTAAAATCAACTAAAGTGTTCAATTAAAAGGTTTCTTGTCAAATATTTTCTAATGTACAAAACAAATATATACATAGGGAATATGCAAGGATAATACAGCATGTTTTGTAAGTTTTTAGTAATTTTAAGGCTAGTAGGCGCAAGTGGCGGTTTGAGTAAAAATCCAGATAACGAAGACCCAAACCGATCAACATTAAAAAAAAATTGTGTAGCTTTGAAATTGAGCACAGTTATAAATTTAAGTGTCCTGAATAACATACTAAAAGTCCCCAACCATGGAGGGTGAGCGGGGGGCATTTAAAGGGGGCACATTTCAGCTTTTATTAAGTATATTGTAAACTATCGCATATAGAGAAAAAATGTCAATTACAAAATTAATCTACGTGAAATTTCCTACAAAAATGTATGGTACATTTTGTTTGTATAATCAATGGTTTAGAAGATATAGGGGAACGAAATAACACATTTTCTTGAAAAACATTTTTTTGCAATAGTAAAATCAACTAAAATATGTAATTAAAAGGGTTCTGGTTAAATATTTTCTAATGCACAAAACAAATATATGCATAGGGTATATGTAAGGATAATACAGCATGTTTTGTACGTTTTAAATAATTTTAAGGTTAGTTGGCGCAAGTGGTGGTTTAGGTAAAATTGCGTTTTAATCCCTGACTTAAAAGAGGGGTGTTATAAATTTGAAGCCTTTGTTTGTCTTTATACTTGTAGTCATTTGATATAAACTTTTTTTTTTTTTTTTCTGGGGAGTCATTTCAGGCAGGGCAAGAGAAATGCTTTTGATTCATAAAAAAACTTTTTTATTATTAAAAAGAATTATTTTTCAGAAATTGCATATGAAATACACTGCATTCAGAACACTGCATATGAAATATTCTAAAACTATGTCAATATATAAAAATGAAAAATTGTCATGTATAAACCAGTCTTTGAAATCATAACTACTCGTTTTATAGGCAAATATATTCTGTGCTTTTTTAATTTAATTTTTTTTTATTTTTTTTTTTTTTGTTATTTACAATAGTAACATAAACTATAGTTCGTAAATAAAAGGATTCGGGTTAAATATTTTCTACTCATACAAATAAATATCTATATGTGCGTGTGCGCCAAGTTTAAAGAGTGAAAGTCAAAATATACAAATCGAAAAACTCCACTTTTCTGTAAGATATCCGTAAGATACAAAGCAACCTTTATATTTTCTTAACTATTGATCATACTAACAAATGTAATAGGCATTTTCATGGGAAATTTTATGTAGATTAATTTTGTAATTGGCATTTTTTATCTAAATGCAACAGTTTTCAAGATATTAATAAAAACTGAAAAGTGTTTCCTTTAAATGCCTTCTCCCCCCCCTCCCCCCCACGGTTGGAGACTTTTAGTATGTTGGTCAGGGCTTAACCTTATAACTGTGCTCAGTTTCAAAGCTATACGATTTTTTTTTTAATGTTGATTGGTTTCGGGTCTTCCTTATCTGGATATTTACCTAAACCACCACTTGCGCCTACTAACCTTAAAATTATTTAAAACGTACAAAACATGCTGTATTACCCATGCATATTCCCTATGCATATATTTGTTTTGTACATTAGAAATTATTTGACCAGAACCCTTTTAATTACACACTTTAGTTGATTTTACTATTGAAAAAAGAATTTTTCAAGAAAATGCGTTATTTCGTTCCCCTATATCTTCTAAACTATTGATCATACAAACAAAATGTAATATACATTTTTGTAGGAAATTTTACGTAGATTATTTTTTTCTCTAAATGCGATAGTTTTCAAGATACTTAATAAAAGCTGAAATGTGCCCCCTTTAAATGTCCCATGCCCCCCGCTCACCCCCATGGTTGGGGACTTTTAGTATGTTGTTCAGGACACTTAACTTTATAACTGTGCTCAATTTCTAAGCTACACGATTTTTTTTTTATGTTAATCTATTTTGAGTCTTCGTTATCTGGATTTTTACTCAAACCGCCACTTGCGCCTACTAGCCTTAAAATTACATAAAACTTACAAAACATGCTATATTATCCATGCATATTCCCTATGTATATATTTGTTTTGTACATTAGAAAATATTTGACAAGAAACCTTTTAATTGAACACTTTAGTTGATTTTACTATTGCAGAAAAGAATTTTTCAGGAAAATGTGTTATTTCATCCCCTATATCTTCTAAACTATTGATCATACAAGCAAAATGTATTATACATTTTTGTAGGAAAGTTTACGTAGATTAATTTTGTAATTGACATTTTTTCTCTAAATGCGATAGTTTTTAAGATATTGAATAAAAACTGAAAAGTGTCCCCCTTAAATGCCCCCCGCTCACCCACCACGGGCGGGGACTTTTAGTATGTTGTTCAGGACCCTCTTGGCTGTGAGTATGCAAAATTTCAAAACTACACGATTTTTTTTTTCTATTTCTCCTATTTTGACTGGACTATATCTTACAAGTCTTAGCCCACTTCTACTTTACGAAAGAATATAAAGTCATAAACAGTACATCCTTATCCCGTATAAATGATGAGGAGCATAGGTACCAAGTCTCCCGTTTTTCAAGGGAGGCTTCAAACCGGAAATTTTTATAGCTGTTTTTGGCAATATTAATCGTCGAAAATACATATTCCATTAAAAAATACTGGTGTCAATTCTGATTTAAAAGTTAAAAATGTTGGCAGCTCTGATGAGGAGTATGAAAAGTTTATAAACCTTAAATTCACTTATGTCGATCATAATTCTGGACTTCCTACAAGCAAACTTATTAAAGATTTCACTATTTCTCAGATTCGTACTGTCATCCCAAACTTCCGTATTGGATTTGAAACGATCGAGGCATCTGAATGGACATCATGATGATGTCACCAATACAATGGAAATTTCTACGCAGGTATCAGATGCTCCTAGTACTTCCTTAACAAACACTAATATTTCTTCTCCCATCACTAATAATACTAGTATTCAGAAAGCTACTAAGCGTAAAATTGTAAATGACAGCCCAAATTCTAAAAGTACAAAACTTGAATCCTTATTTAACGTTCCTGTTGAAAATAAGTTCGATAGCTTAGATGAAAAACTACTTTCTGATCAAACGTCGCCCCTAGATGGCGCCAGGAAAAATGCTGAAAAAATGCATTCTGATAGGAAAATTTCTAAATTACCTCTACCAAAAGGACGTTATATTACCGTAAGGTGTGGTAAAAATGATCAACTTCTTAGAAAGCTACTAAGCGTAAAATTGTAAATGACAGCCCAAATTCTAAAAGTACAAAACTTGAATCCTTATTTAACGTTCCTGTTGAAAATAAGTTCGATAGCTTAGATGAAAAACTACTTTCTGATCAAACGTCGCCCCTAGATGGCGCCAGGAAAAATGCTGAAAAAATGCATTCTGATAGGAAAATTTCTAAATTACCTCTACCAAAAGGACGTTATATTACCGTAAGGTGTGGTAAAAATGATCAACTTCTTAAATGCTTAGCTAAAGGCTGTGGTCAATGCAATTTCATTGCTGCTCCTGCTGGTAAGTTCCTTAAAATCTACCCGGAAACTCCGGAAGCTCATGATCCCATTACAGCTAAACTGGATGAAATGAAAATCCAATATTACTTAAAAAGCGAAAGAGGAACTGCTCCCCTGAAAGCCGTGATCCGAGTTCTTCATTTAGAAACGGCTGAGCTCGAACTTGAGGATGCCCTCACGCAATTAAATTATGAAGTTCAAAAAATCAACCGCTTCACCTGCTTCAAACCTAAACAGCCCCTACCTTTGTTTCAGATCAATTTAAATAATAATGAACACAGCAAAACCATCTTTCAAATTCAGAAACTACTTTTCTACAGAGTAAGTGTAGAACATTACAAAAACCCAACTAGAGATGCAAGGCTTTCAAAACACCCGGGTTTTTTCCCTGGGAATTTAAGACAAGATTGGGAATTTTGAAATTTCCCCAAAACTGGGAATTTTGAATATTTTTAAAACTTTTGTTAATTATTTAGCCTCCGATCTTTAAATTAATTTCAACTTAAATTCCTGCATAGATTTACTTTTCATTTCCCTTTCCCGCTAATTCGAGCATCTTCGATGTTTATTCCGAAAACGAAGAAAATAATTAATTATATTTAATGTGGTGCTAACACTAACAGTAAGTTTCTGTCATTATTCATTAATATTATTTTGTTATGTTCTTGAGATATCCTTTCCATTCTTAATGAGAATCAATAACATTTAATTTTTTTTTTTTTTTTTTTTTTTTAATTCACAATTCGTTTATGAATGTACTATGAAACAATTAGAGAATTGGACTTAAGATTTTAGGAAACAAACCCAACTAAACTTATATTTCATTAAACTCAAATGAAGTATTTAAGAAATTAGTTCGTTACCTGATAATTTTTAAATTGTTTCTCTTCTTTTTTTTTTTTTTTTTTTTTTTTTTTTTTTAGTTCCCCATCATACTATAGGCATGGGGAACTTAGGTAATCGTGAAAATTTTCGACCTCGGTTTTTTGACTTTTTTACATGTTTTCAGGTGTGAGGAATCCGAAAATGACAAAATTTGTATGGTGTCTGTCTGTAGGATGTCTGTTAGTGTGTTAGTCCGTTAGTTTGTTAGTCTGTGTACACGATATCTCAAAAACAAATTGCCGCAGAGAGGTCAAATCAGTTTTAAAATATTACTTTCGACACTGGCAAGAACCCTATTTATTTGCAACATTCGAATTAAAAAACTTCGTAAGTTATTAGAAATTTACTATTTTCTTAACATGGGAGAATAGGACAAAAATTCACTTAAACGTGCATTAAATGGAAACTTTTTACTGTAAAAATGTCAGACCAGTTTTAAAATATCAGTTTTGATGCCGGAATGAACATCAGTAGCTAAAAATATGCTACTTTGAAATTTTCGCAAGCTATTGGAAATTTACGAATTTCTTAACATGGCAGTATAGGGCAAAATTTCACATAAACGTCTATTTTGAGAGATATTTTCATCGCAAAGATGTCCGACTACTTTTGAAATATTATTTAGGACACTGGCATGAAATTAATGACTATGAATTTTCCAATATAAAAATTTCGTAAGTTATTGGAAATTTACGAATTTCTTAACATGGCAGAATAGAGCAAAATTTCACATAAACCTCAGTCTTGAGGGATATTTTGATCGTAAAGATGTCAAACCACTTTCTAAATATTATTTAGGATACTGGCATGAATATCATAGACTATGGTTTTTCCAATTTAAAAAATTCGTAAGTTATTTGGAATTTACGATTTACTTAACATGTCAGAATAAAGCAAAATTTAGCATAAACTTCCATTTTGAGGATCATAAATACATTAAACGTAATTTACGATTTTTTCAACATAGCGAAATTGTAAATTTTTCATATAAATATGAATTTTGAGGATTATTGCATTGAAATAGCAGCATGAAAACAAAACAACGGAATTGACCCTGATAAAATAAATTAATAGATTAGAATAAGATAAATATATCAAAGTGAACGGTGGATAGCCTATTAGGCGGGGATTTCATTCTGTTACTGCATGAAGCTTTGGTCAAATTCATTTCTTTTAACATGATTATAATATGTCTCGCACTAGAAATTTATGAGAACATAAATATGATGGGGAACTGAGCAGAGTCCACCAATGAGTATGACAACTAGTTTTTTTTTTTCCAATTACAAATAATAATAAGAAGAAGAAGAAGAATTCTTAAATTTAATCTGTTTTAGGGAAATATATAAGTAATCCGAAAATTTTCCCCACTTGCTGTGTTAGAAATGCAGAAACTTTTTTTTTTATGCATAAAAATCAGGAAAGCAATATGTGTATAAATTTTCATCAAAAAATTTTCATTGTAGGAAATTTAACATCAATTTTTTACAAACTCTAATTGGAAATATTTATGAAAATAACTTGTAAAAGAAACTATACCACTGTAGTAATTGCATAAAATGCCATCCCTTCTTTTTAAAAACCACTTCATTATTTTAAATAATTCTTTAAAAATAGAAATTTTTAAAGAAGTTTTCGAACCTTAGTTATCTCTCTTCTCAAACTATTACAGGATTATGTACAGTGGTTTCCTTAATTCTTCAGCTGGTATAATATGGAAATTGTATCCAACATTGTACCGATACATTTATCTTAAGTGCTAATTTAATAAAGAAAGCTTAAGTTTCTTTTCAAATTATGATTTGGCTGCAGTTCTGATAAATTGAAAATTAAATGATAAATTAAAATAATGTTATGAGCTTATCAGTATATCAAAGTCCTTAAAATTGCCATTTGTATTAAGTAAACAACTTATTATTTGCTTTAGAGATTTCTAATTTGTTTTTTCCCCGCAAAATTCCCAAAGTTCCCATTCCCCCCCCCCCCAAAAAAAAAAAAAAAAAAACTCTCGGGTTTTTTCCCTTGGTTTTAAAATCCCGGGTTTTTTGCATCTCTAAACCCAACTAAAACACAACAGTGCTTTAAATGCCAGTTATATTTTCATTCGGCAAAAAATTGCCACATGAAGCCAAAGTGCATCATTGTCATCTCGGTCAGGAAAAACTTGAAATTCCTAAATACTGCAACTGCGGGGTGAACACCTTGCAAATTATCGCGGATGTCCGAATTTTCTGGAAAACAAAAATAGCTCCAAAATCATTAACTATAACTCCATTAAGAACCCCT